>MU226284.1:2254428-2353992 GCA_018584345.1 Thuja plicata
AATTACACAAAAATATGCATCACATCCGGGAAGGAGTCTACTACTTATATATAAAATCTTATAAAAAAATATTATCATTTGATTATGATTAAGGTGGTCAAACATACACCTACTTCTTATTTTTTTCTGAAATTTTTGTACTACTGCATTGAAATCTATACTTTTCACCAATCATATTAAATTTTTTTAGAAAAGGCCTAGTAGTTTAGAAACTACATTCAATTTCCTACAGATTCTATTGTTACAAATTTTTGATATTAGGTTGATAGCTAGTTCAAATTTTCATGTCAAGTTGACTAACCCTGATTTTGCTAATTTTTCATTGCCACTTAAGGGCATAGTTTGGCCCCTCATGATCTTACACATACCCTATAGTTGTTGGCCCTACTCCAACATACCCTCTATCAACCCCATCTCCATCATTTCCCCTCCTTTCTAATAGATATCCATGCCCTCCCCTGGTTTCTCATCTAATGCTAAATGACTAGGGTCAATCAAACATGTTGGTAAGTATGCTTCCCACCATGCTGCGTGTGTTTCTATTACCCCCATATCTTGTACATTTGGTCTACTCACCTATGGAACTAGAGTAATCACTAGCTAACAAGACCATACTAATACCACATCAATATATCTCCCCCAAACACCCGCCTCCCAAGTCACATGTGGATAGACTAATCTCCCTGTCGATAACATCTTGTGTGACCCCAAATTGCCTCATTACCCATGTTGGTTGGTATGTATTGGTCTAGTGGATAGTAAGACCTAGTAACCAATAATGTATTTGTGCAAATGTGAAGTATTATCTATTCTTTTTGCCATCCTCCTTTCATGTCCTTTTATCCAAAACTCCCCAAGCCTCACAATCCCTAAATGGTGTCCATGAGAACACCTGCAAGACATCTAGAATTTTACTCCAAAATCTTGCAGCGCCAAGAGATGAGTATAGGAGTGGTGGCCTATATCTACACATGTATGGCTCTCCTTCCTACCACTCCTATAGCATTAGTAGTCACATTACTACAATATGCTTCTAGGCCCATACTAGTAGTAATGTGAGTGCTATGCCAGGTTCTTGTACCTGCGATATACACACATGTGCATATTGTGATACAATTGACCTAGTATCATGTATCCCCAACAATAAATAGCACTTGACTCTATCATGTGAACCAAAGTTGATTACCAACCCATCAAAACCCCATTTATTGATAGATCTAATTGTATCTTCACTCTGATCAATCAGGACAAGTACAATGTCGGTCATGGTATTCTACTGTCTACTACTTCTCTCTAGAACATCCATGTGTGATCTTTGAGAATCCTCCATTATGGACACTCAAATTATAACTCCATGTAGTAGTTAGCATCCTCTAACATGTATTCTAAAATGATTCCTCTAATTGGAACCTGATATATCTTCCACGCATCTAGTAGTGTGATGGTCACCTCTCCTGTGGGAAGGTGAAAACTCGAGGTATCACTATGTCATCGCTCTATGAGTGCTGTCATAATTCCATTATGCACCTGCAGCCAAGGCCACTTGTGCACATGGTCTAGTCTGACCATTGTAACAAATCCCCACTATTGATTCATCAGCTACTCTCGTAGCTCCATGATCGCCAATTAATGTTTGCATGACCCTATTGGTGAAAACTGAGCCTGTATCCATCCAAACCTTGCATTAGTTAGCCTTTCTTTAGCCTTAAAATTTTTCCTAGTCCCAATATAGATTGGGGCATCATGTCCCTAATATACCTAAACCTAAACCAAGCCCTCCTTAAGTGTGTGTATCTGACACTCTTGGCCTTTTTAGCCATCCATGATGCAGGCATCGGTTCTCTTGTGCATGTGCAAAATCATCCTTGCGCTAGTTCACGCAGGCACATATCCCTAGTCCTTTCCCCAACTGGTGTATAAATGTTGATCTGGAGATCAATGTTTATGTGTCATCCATTACCCTATTTTTCTTCTTATAGAGGCATTGATCCTACGATCTACATCTGCATGGACGTCAATGGTACGATCAGTGTTTCCAACCCACCACCTTTTAACCATATTTATGGTTGTACAATGCCTATGTATTGAACCATAAATGCAATCAAATGAAAGTACAAGGAAGAATCTAGGCACTCACGAAAGTGTTGTTTTCTGTCGAACATTGGTAGAGTCGTACACACTCATCAAGCAGGTTCTTCTCCCTCTTTTCTACCATCCTTTTCACTTTGGGCTCTAGATTTTTGAGTTGTAAATGTTGAAAATGACCTCTTGTAGGGCCCTCCAGACCAAATTGTAGCCCACCCACCCTGTGGACCCTAATTCCTTCCCAAACCCCCATTTTCCACCACCCTATTTGTCATGCAAATTCCTTATTTCTTTCATTTTCTCCTCCCTTTTTTTTTTCTTTTTCTCTTTATTTTTTTCAGATAATTCCCCCCCCCCCCAAAAAAAATTGTATTATTTTCTCAAGGTTGCACATCCTTCCATCATTGTTACTCCAGCACAACTCCCAAGCTTTGGTTTCCTTCTGGGCATCTTATTTTCTTTTCATTAATGCGACATGATTTCAGACATCACATCAAAGAGGGAAAACATGTAGATGTCTAAAAATGTGTCTTCTAGTTCTAAGCCATTTCTTCCTTTAATTAATTAAATATTATTTAATTAATTGATTTTTCCTATACGTAATTAATTTTAATTAATTAATTATGTTATCCTTCTTCTTCTATATAGTTAATTAATTATATTCATATTTTTTTTTTCTATAAGCCCCTAATATATTTAAATTCATTTAAATACATTTAATCTCTTCTCACACCTTTATTTGAATAATACTATTATTTAAATATTCTCCTCCAAATTCTAATCCTAGATTTGATTAATTTATAACTAATTAAATCCTAATTCTAGTCTAAATCCCTAACCTATACCCATCACTATCAACTCTTAACCTACTCTTATAATCAATCATATATTAATTATACTCCTTTTGTGATTCCTACAAATATTATTCTCCTATTTTTGCCGACACATGTGTGAGAAACCCTTCTAAAGGTGGCTAACCACCTTCCTCAAATACCCACCTACATTCTTACATGAATGTCCCCTCTTTACTCTTTGAGATCTGGTCACACATGTGTGAGAAATCTTGATCCACCTCCCCTCTTCCACTCTATCTCCTTCATTCAATGAGCCATCACATTCAAAGGTTTCTCATACATGTGTGAGCAACTCATGCCCTTTTCCTAGAGAAATACCTTAGGATCCACCTCAATGATCCTCTTGCATCCTAGCCCTTCATCTCATTTTGAATCCCAACCATCTATTTACCTCCAAATCCTATAAATACGAGCCTCTCCTCAAGAATTTCATCCATCTCATATTGTATTGTTATTATATTCTCATTTAGCTCTAGAATTATCTTGCTTAGTAGTGTTATCATGCTAATTTACACCTAGGTTCATATATTGTTGAATCTATCTTAGAACATTATCTTGTTGAATCCATCTTACAACATTATGCATTTTCTATATTTTGTTGAATCCATCTTATAACATTATCTTGCATCTCTCATACCATTTTATTTTGTTTTATCATCTTGAATATTGGTAGTTTAGCAACATTTTAGTTGTCATAGTTTTTGTATCATTATTTACACTAGTTTGTAAATCTCCATTATAGTAGTTTCATTTATTTCTCCACATAGTTGCATCTTAGATCTTCACTTCATCCATAGAAGGCTAAGAAATCATTTCGGGAAATTTTTAGTTGTGTTCTGAGAGCATATTCACTTTCTCCCATCAATGAGAAAATCAATAGAATGAGGGTTATTCCTTTCAAGCTCAATCGAAGGTATGTGATTGTCTTTTGTTAGTTAGATGCTTTTCCTAACTTGTTTGGCTTGTTTTTATTTGAATAACAAACCATATTTTCACATATACAATTCATATTATGTACTTATAAATCACGTAAAAGATGTAATTGTTTTTCAAATGATGTACTTGTAATATATAGTTGAGTAGTTCAAATATATATAGAAGACAATGATGTAATATTTAGGACCTTTTTATAAATGAATTATACTTAGATGAGTTATATGTATGTATGTATGTATGTATGTATGTATTATTATTATTATTATTATGTGTAAATAAATAATTAGGAATGTTAGATTTGATGTTCTAGAATATACATAGAAATATCAAATGGTTATGGTCAAGATAATTTTTCAATATTCTGTATGTGTTTAATTAAGTCAGAAAAAAATTTATATTAACATTATTTAAGTAGCAACATCGAGGCAACCCTAGAGGACATAGATTAGGATTTGGAATTATACTTTTGAAGTGTTTAAAATAGATTAATTATTTTACTATTAAATATTACATTAGTTTCTTTTGCATTTATTAATTTGTTCATGAAATCATTAATTGTATTTGTTATGTACTTTTCTTTTGCAATTTTTTTTCTATCTTTAATTCTAGTTTAGATATTGTCCTCATGGGTTCCCAGGTGGGATGTTACACAAGCAAAGAAAAAAAACAATATCTGACATTTCTCTTCCTCATCCATCTCGACACCAATGGATGCCAACTAAGACATCAACATATTAAATGCTTCTAGGTGGTTTGTAATTTGTCCACCCTCCTCTATTATAAAGGAATATAACTTCTTGAAAATATTATTTAATAATGATTTGACTAGATACATTGCACCAAGCTTCTTCTATAGTTCTTTGCAGAGAACTCTTCATGGAAACTAATTAAAATAGAGTTTGCAAGGCTTGATCTAATTATACCATTGACACTATGGTCCATAAAAACAAATTTAGTAGCATCATACAGATTTTTAGGTCTCACAATATTATCATCATTAGCACCTCACAAATCTTGATCTATTATCATGTCCTCCATCTTCAACATCTTCATTTCAAAATTATTTCTAGAAAATCTATCCACCTCTATTCTTTCTGATGAACTAGCCATTTCAAAATTAGAATAAGATTACAAAGTATCTTCTACACAATATCCCATCTAAATTGGATTAGTTAAAAAACTCAACCACCCACAATTAAAACCAAAGTTGATCAATATTTGGTACCACTTTTAAGGAAGTTAAATAGAAAAAAAGCTTCCTACACTAACGTTAGTGAGAAAGTAATGTAGAAAATTTCTCAGTTCTTTTCAACAGTTACAAAAAATTAATAGAAATAACATACATAATATGCATACCACAACTCAATAATTTACATGGGTAAAAATATTTCATAAGAAAAACCCCACACTCCAAAAGCAACTTAATATATCATTTCTGAAATTATTAAAAGATTACAATATACTTGCAGAGCAAGCTTCACACAGGAGTATCACCAAAAGAGATATTGAGGTAGCTCAATAAATATCATAATCTTACAATACATCCAAATGTCTCTCATGAATAATATATATATGGAAAAACAAAACATAAAACTATTACATACTTTAACAAAAACATGGGTAAAAAAAAACCAATAAAAGACAAAAAATTATCCATCATTGGACGTTTGATCTAATGATAAAGGGTTAGGCTTCACAATGTCAAAAAATTATATGAAATATTTTTTAGGGGAACTTTCCCCAAAATACCTAGTTAGGGCACACTACCCTTGACTCCCAACAGGTCACATGACTGAATATGGGAATGACGGTAACACTCTTGTAACACCCTGCACTCATGTATCAATAATAGCACTTTTGTCAAAAATCCATTTTAATTATTGCGAGCTTGCGACACCATTTTCCAAACAAGACGATTTTGAAAATACCCTTTGAAAATTATAAGAAAGACATGTTTATAGTCATCTACCTCAAGCCTAAATTTTAAATAGAAGGAATATTTACACTTGTAATAAAAAAATTTCATCATTTCCATTGCAAAAGAAGACAAAAGTGTAATATTATGAAAACTACTCTTTTGCATTATTAACATTTAGAAGCTTTATGATTTATAATCATTACTTTAACTCTATATTAAATGTTTCCTATAAATTGGATAGTATGAGAAAATATTTATATTGTTAATTGCACAATGTACTGTAATTTCTTCTCCAACACTTCAAATTGACCTTATCAACAAATAGTGAGTGTATTAATATCAATATATTTTATTATTATTATGTAAGAAGTCTTCAAATTTGATCCTCTTGGTCCACTTTTTTCATGCTAATCGTTTTATCATCTTCATTTCCTTGGATAATTCATAGAGTTAATAATAGTTCCAACATAGCTCTTTCCAAACAAGCATTGAAAACTAACAAGCTATGATTTTGCAACACCTAAAACCCTTATACTATAAAAATATGAATTGAGTATCTTAATTTTATTCAAGACTCTATAATTTTTGTTCTTTGTTAATAGGCAAGAGAAAGCACTATTGTTATTGTGGCTTATATATCCAAGCTAACACACACATTTGTTCAGCAATTTTCCCTATGGGTTAAACAAAAATAATGTGCCAATATTTGAATTAACATTTTTGAATTCTATTTATTTTTTAGATTGGGTACTATAGTATAGAATTTTTCATATATGGAGTTGTATGGCTATAATGATTTAGTTTATAAAGGAAAAACGTGACCATGAATTGTGAAAAAATTATATGTTTTCTTTCTAAATTCTAATATTGTCATGGACAACACAAATTCATTGACTATGATAATTAACATTTCTTAAGAAGCTTTGGCATGATATACAAAAAAAATCCACATTCAACACATTTTTTGTAGTTCTAAGTATCTATTCTATAAAGAGAATAATAACATGAAATCATAAAAGTAAAAAAAAAGTTTCTTCACATGCTAAAATTATAATTTCCCTGTCATTTTAGTCACCACGTTTGGAGCAATTGTGTTGTTACACCTCTAGCAATTGCCTAAACATAGAATTATTGGTTATATCAAAGTCTACTTCATTAAAAGTGCATCTATTAAATTTACGCATATTCTTAGTAGTAGTAGAAGCATGGTGTGCACAAGTTCTTTTTAGTTGTTGAAAAATAGAATGCCTTTTTTACGTCTAGTCCAATTAAGCTTTCATATGGAGAAAAGAAAGTTTTAAGGACCCAAAACCTTTACAAAAGAGAACGAAAGATGTTCAGAACAACCCCCATATGAACAACGAAAAGACATAGTAATAGAACTATAAAAGAATAGCTATAAGCGTATACAAAAAGCCAGAAAACCTAACACTAGCATACCGATAGCAAACAGACATAACATAGAAAAAAGAATAGTAGAGTAGAGGACTAGAAATTCTTTAGCAGCATAGCCACTTCGATCACCATAAGGTCCATATTTACCGTTGTCGACTTCATCTCCTCAAGATCTTTGTCATTCTTGGCACCTTGTTTCTTGGTGCTGGATATTTTCCTCTTACATGGCCTCGGGGTGTCATCCACAACTTCCTTTCCCACATCAATTTATGGGGTACCCTTTCCTGCTCTAGCTTACCAACCATAATTTTGACATGCTCCACATAAGATTTCATAATTTTATAGCTCTACTCCCCCATCTTTTTCAGGTTGTCCTCCGCTTTGTCTATTTTAGTCTCCATAGTCACCATTTTCTGATCCAAGTTACTATCCTTCCCATGGGGTTCTAGCTGGGAAATCTTGTTCTCAATAGCATGGAATCATGTTCTCAATAACCTGGGTAATCATGTTCTCTATTCCAATTAAGTTTCCCAAAAGAAGTATTGATATTTTTGGTCCCTTCTCATCTTGAACTGCACATAATATCTATCATGTACACATATGTTATATCTTAATAGACAAAGATAAAATAACCATGAATATTTGATGATCGTATTCATTGATAAGGGAAGTCTTTATACAATGTGGTAGTTACTAATTGCACAAACTGCATACAATGCGAGATAGTTACACCATACATCAAAATAGTTACATAGTGACAACTTAACATACAATGTAATATGATGGTGTTGAATACAATAATTCTAACATTCCCCCTTATTACAATGAGCCTAAATGAGCATATTCACTTTGCCCTAGGGACCCACCTTAAGGCTTACATAACAAAACATGCTAATTACCTTTAATATGAATACATGTTTTGAGAAAATCTTCTTCTGAAGTAGTAAATTTTGAACTAGGAAAGAATCCATCAAGTTGTCACTTGACCCTTAGAAAGACGTAGCTTCAAGATGTGTTCTTAAACTCCCAGTCTCAAACTCTTAAATCACAGAGTCTTGAATAATTCAACAATGATCCCAAAGATATGTGACTGATCTCTATCATGTCTAGTGACCGCAAAAGGGTATAATTCTCCATCATATACTCTGAAGATCATTGGACAACAATCCATATGGAGCACAATACTAAATCCTATCTTTAAAAAGAGTCTTCACAAGACATGCATTCTTCAAATTTGTGAGCATTAGAAAGAAAAACAAAACTAAAAACTAAAAATGTCAAAAATGCTTCTCATGCAAAACTCCATCCCAAAGCAAGAATCTGACTTGAGATGATGGAAGTTCCTCCATCCTTCGATGCTGCCAACCTCGAAGATGATCCTTTTACACTTTACCCTCTAAAAACAACACCAAAGGAAGTAATACAGCCTCTAAGAGCCCAATTGAAAACATTCAAAGGATAATTCTAAAAAGGTTCTTTTCCAAGATCATTGTAAAAAAATTTAGTGGCATTGGAATAGGTCCCATGACAAATATTTTGAATCCAATCCTTGTTATAAAAATTTTCAAACCTGCTATCTTCATATGAAATTCTTATAAAGGCACACGTATAACGTCTTGTAAAAAATACAAGCATAAACTCTATTCCACTTATTGAAAACAAGTCATTCATTATTACCTCACTATCACATGTTCCTTGAATCACACAAGGGTTAGATTCATAGACTAGAGTTAAAATTTAGTAACTTTTTCCTTTATTAATTGTTGAACATCTTTTGGCAACTTCATACACTTGAATTGGAACTATACCAAAAACTTGAGCTATCTTTATATTTGTAATCAATTTCTCCGAGGCATTTTGTCAAACAATTGATATGTCATGTCCATGACCATAATAAATTAATACATAAAGGGGAAAAATTTTGATGTCACTCTACTCTTCAGTTCATGTATCAATCACATTCACTACTAGGCTTTGGAACAAAATGATGGACATAAAGTCTTAGCAGAATCAATAAATAAATGTATCACTGATGCTATTTTTGAATAAACAAATGATTCAAACACCAACCACTTGAACTCCAAGATAAATGTCCAAACAATTTTAATGCTGATATGACGAGCTCAAAGAGAAAGTTTGCGTTTAGATAACTACGTTTTCATTCGCAATGATTTTGCTTTATTGAAAGTGACAATAAAATATATATGCTAGATTAAGAATGCCTTCTCTCATTTTTCTAGATTTCAATGCACAATACTTTCTTCACATCACATATATCAAACTTTTATGCCCTTTGTTTAGTTCTGGAGATTGTCTATGTAACAAAAACAAGTTTCAAAAACACAAGTCTATTAATATGTTGTTAATTCTGTTCTAATTATCTTTTTATGTACCTTGGACTAGCACCCTCTTATTGCTACTTAATTAAAAAACAAACACAAGTTTCAAATAATAAAATATTTATATGTGCTTGAATAGAAATGAACTACGTACTTACAATATCATACACTACTTGATCAGATTGTTGGTTGATCAGACTACTGCAGGGCACCCAATTTAAGGATTGGTGGTTTCTCATGCTATGACCAAGTCCATGATCTTCTCCTTAGCATATACGTGCATGAATCTACATTTATTTACTTTCATCTGCAATTCCCACATTCTGTTTGCTGACTAAATGGGGTGCAAAAAAAAAGTATGGAGTAAAAATTTTGGTCATTATGGGTAAAACTGTTGAGAGTTGAAGGCCAACAGTATTTTTGTCTCTTATTGTAACTCTTTGATTCCGAAGACTCTTCATTGTAATATTGCTGGAGTCTTTATATTTGTTGTAGCTTCTCATTTGTAATTCAATCTTTAACATTAATACAATACTTTGCAGTCTGGATGTAACCACATTTTTGGTGAACCAGGATAAAACTCTGTGTTGTCTATTTGTTTCATCTAATTGGCATTTTCTATTTATTCTTTCAAATTCAAATCCTTTCAATTGGTATCAGAGCACAGGTTGTGCAGATTGGAAATCGACATTGAATTTCTGGAAAGATGGAGGATACAAAAGTGGAGAAATTCATAGGCAAGAACTTCAGCTTATGGAAAGTGTAGATGCGTTCCTTGCTGATCAAGAAAGACTTATCAATCATGCTCGAAGGAAAAACTAAGAAACCAGTTGCGATGTCAAATGAAGATTGGAAGAAAATAGATGATAAAGCGATGACATCAATCTTTCTTTCACTATCGCATAATGTCTTATTCAATGTCTTGAATGAGAAGACAACAAAAGAGATTTGGGACAAACTTCAGAGCATGTATGAGACGACATCGGCTGCAAATAAAATCTTCATTATGAAAAGACTCTACAAGTTAAAAATGAAGGAAGGGGCTGCGATGTCAAATAATATAAATGATTTAAATACTTTACTATGTCAAGCAACCTCAGTTGGCATGACAAAAGATGACGAAGCCAAAGCCATTATCTTGTTGTGTTCCTTACCCGACAGTTGGGATCCCATAGTTACAGCTGTTAGCACTTCTAATTCCACAAAGAAGAAGCTGGTCTACGATGAAGTGGTTGCCACTGTACTTAGTGAAGATATGAGAAGAAGTAACAAAGACACTCCATCGGGTGATGCTTTTACCATGGTCAACACTGAAAATAGAGGAAGAAGTGAGCATAGAGGCAGAAATAATTACAATCGATGGCCACAATCAGCTAGAAGATCAGAATCTAGAGGAAGAGAAGGCGGTTGTTGGTTTTGTGGCAAATCTGGCCATGTCAAGAAAGATTGTAGAAAATACAAGAAGGCACAACAAAAGGTTTTGGACAGCGGAGCGAACATAGCTCATGATAGAGATGATGGCATCTTAATTCTCTCCACAAGTGACACAACATCTGAATCTTGGGTCCTAGATTCTGGTGCTTCCTATCACGCCACTTCTTGCATGGATTTGTTTATGAACTACCAAGAAGGTGAGTTTGCAAAAGTTTATTTGGGGGACAATAATTCATGTGAAATTATTGGAAGAGGTGATATTGTTTTGCATTTAAATGGAGGAGTTAAATGGTTGTTAAAAGATGTTAGGAATATTTCAAAATTGAAGAAAAATATGATTTCCGTGAGTCAGCTATATACACAAGGCTTTCTCACCACTCTCACAGACAAATGGAAAGTCACCAGTGGTTCTATGGTTATCACAAAAGGCAATAAAGTGGGCAGCCTTTATGTTGTTGAAACTATTGGTGAGGTGGGAGCTGCTATGACTCTTGTGGGAAGAGATGCCGCACTTTGGCATCAAAGATTGGGTCACATGAGTAAAAAAGGCCTTGAGTTTATGCTGAACCAAGATCAACTACCCGGTCTTCAATCTGTAGATTTGGCATTCTGCAAACATTGTCTTTGTGGGAAACAAAAACATGTCAGCTTCGTGAAGAATGGCCATGACAAGAAGACAACACCATTGGAGTTGATACACTCAAACATCTTCAGTCCTACGGAGGTAACCTCTCATGGAGGGGAAAATTAATTTGTCACATTTCTTGATGATTGTACAAGGAAGGTATGGATTTATATGATTTCTCGCAAATCTGAAGTGTTTTCAAAATTTAAAATTTTCAAAGCACTTGTTGAAAATCAAAGTGGTCATAAGATTAAATGCTTAAAAATGGATAATGGAGGAGAATTTTTCTCTTTAGAGTTTGCCAATTTTTTTGTAGACCAAGGTATTCAAAGAATTAAAATTGTTCCTTTCACTCCCCAAGAGAATGGAGCCATGAAAAGACTCAACCAAACCATCTTTGAGAAAGCACGATGCATGCTTTCTAACGCTAGTTTAAGCAAGGAGTTTTGGGCTGAGGCATGCAATATAGCTGTATATCTAATCAATCAGAGTCCATCTCGGTTGGATTTCAGTATCCCAGAAGAGGAGTGGTTGGGGAAGTGAATCTCTTATTCTCATCTCCGTGTGTTTGGTTGCGAGGCATTTGTTCATGTTCCTAAAGAAAAAAGAAGCAAATTGGATTCTAAATCTCAGTAATGTATCTTTATGGGTTATGGTGAAGATCAATTTGGCTTTCATATGTGGAATCCAGTTGAAAGGAAAATTATTCATCCAGTCAGGATGTGGTGTTTAATGAATCAACATTTCCAGCTATGGAGGAGGAAACACATGACAGGGAATATGTTCCCTCATCCGCATATGAGACTGATTCCTTTGTTACTACACACCTACAACATGCTCCGCATACACCTAATTTTGTTTTAAATCCTCCTTCCTCTTCTTATACTACTACTATTGAACAAGAGACAAATGAATCTTATGAAGATATAAGTATGCATGCAGAACAATGGATTCCTTACTCTCCTCATGACAACACTACTGATTGGGAGAATGAGCTTCCCACTATGGAGTGCAGGAATAGAGGCAAACTCACGCAGTATGGAGGGACAACTAAAAGTGAAAGCCCGCGTGAAGTATATACCTCCATGATAAAAATTCCTCACTCTGTGCCAGCAGCAGAGAGGATGAAAATAGAAAAGAAGATAGGTCTAAGGAAGACTCTGTCCTCTTCCTATCCTACTGACCCGCGTGGTGCAGAATTAAGGAGTCCTGCTGACTCGGCAGTAGTAGCCAATGGGATAGGCAGAATTCTTACTCCCCATGCCCCGCATGAAGACTTAGACTCTAGCCCACGTGAGAATAACATAAGACCTTCCCAGCCCATGACACTAGTAGAAACGATAGGTCCAACATTTAATATGGACATGCTTCCTCAGCATACGGTCTCCTCTAGCGCAATCAGTGTGCTCCCAAATTTGGGAATATCTAATATGTCACGCTGTCCCTTTCAATATTTAGGATCACAACCCAATTCAATACAGCACAATCCTAGACCAAATTGGGACTGTCATTCTTCTCTATTGCATAGAGAAGAGGCACACTCCCATCTATCTACCAAGTAGCACGAAGGAGATCTTGGTCACATGATTAATGAGCAAAATACTCAGCATGATGGACAGAGACTACAAAATAAAAAAGTTCTGTCTATTAATAAAAATAATTTACAATTGAAACAATGTATTGATTCAAATCAATCTCAAGGATTGAGGAGATCAACCAAACAGAGGAGAATTCCCTCTAAACTCTCTGATTATGAGTTATTATTTGCTGAAGAAGTAGAGCCTTCAATTCTTGTCTCAAAATTTTTAGAACCATCAACATTTAAAGCTGCTCTCAAAGATGCCAATAGTGAGAAATGACAAACTATGATGCATGAGGAGATGGATTCTCTACTAAAAAATCAGACTTGGAACTTAGTCTCTCTTCCACCAAATCAAAGACCACTTAGAAACAAGTGGGTATACCGGATAAAAGAAGAAGATGAAGGCAGAAAATGCTTCAAGGCCATATTGGTGGTAAAGGGGTTTGATCAAGAATAGGGGATAGATTTTAATGAGATCTTCTCACCGGTTGCCAAGATGACAACTATCCAGACAGTCTTGGGATTAGCGGCAATGTGGGATCTTGAGTTAGAGTAGCTTGATGTGAAGACTGTGCATTCCTACATGGTGATGTAGAAGAAGAGATATACATGGAGTAGCCTCAAGGATTTGTTAAGAAGGGACAAGAACATCTTTATTGCAAGCTAAATCAGAGTTTGTATGGCCTCAAGCAAGCCCCAAGACAGTGGTATACAAAATTTAATCGCTTCATGGATGAAAACAATTTCACAAGATGTGAATCAGATCCATGTGTCTACTACAAGACACTTCCTAATGGTGAGTTCGTAATTCTCCTTCTTTATGTCGATGACATGTTAGTAGCTGGAACAAATAAAAGAATAGTTAATGAGTTAAAAAAGAAATTGGCTAGAAAGTTTGACATGAAGGACTTAGGGGCAGCCAAGAAGATTCTTGGCATGATAATCACAAGAGATAGGAAGAAGAGGGAAATTACCTTATCCCAAAAATAATACATTGATAAAGTTGTTGAGAGGTTTGGCATGGCTGATGCAAAAGTTACTCCTCTTCCTCTTGCTGGTCACTTCCGCTTAAGTTCTGAATTGTGTCCAAAAATACAAGAAGAAAAGTATTTCATGGATAAAATCCCTTATAAATTTGTAGTTGGAAGCATTATGTATGTAATGGTTTCTACCCGCCCCGACATTGCTCATGCGGTGGGAGTTGTGAGCAGATTTATGAGCAATCCCGGGAATGCTCATTGGGAAGCAGTTAAGTGGATACTATGGTTTCTAAAAGGAAATTTAGATTATGCATTATGCTTTAGAGGAAATAAACTTTAGCTGCAAGGTTACACTGATTTTGATCTTGTCGGAGACGTGGATAAACGAAGGTCTACCACTGAATACATATTCATGTTTGCTGGAGCAGCTATCAGTTGGGCTTTAAGATTGCAGCATTGCATTGCTCTTTCTTTGGCTAAGGCTGAATACTTGGCTCTTTCTGAAGGAGCAAGGGAAATGATTTGGCTTCAGCAATTGCTTGGTGACTTGAAAGTTCATCAAAATGAATATAATTTGTTTTCTGACAACCGCAACGCTATCTTTATGGCTCATAATCATTCATTACAGCGTCACTCTAAGCACATTGACGCACATGCTCACTTTGTTCGTCATGCAGTTGAAGAAGGAAAGTTGAAAGTTGTCAAATTTGATACCAAGATCAATCCGATAGACATATTGACAAAGGTTCTCACCAAAGAGAAGTTTGAAAGTGAAAGGAATTCTCTTGGGCTTGTAAAGAAAAGATAAATCATCACTTTAGTAGGGTATTGGGTGTTCAGTTGCAGCATTGGTTGTCCTTTAGGTGGGAGTTTTTTGAGAGTTGAAGGCCAATAGTCTTTTGTCTCTTATTGTGACTCTTCAATTCCGAAGACTCTTCATTGTAATATTGCTGGAGTCTTTATATTTGCTGTAGCTTCTCATTTGTAATTCGATCTTTAACATTAATACAATACTCTTTAGTCTGGATGTAACCACATTTGTGGTGAACCAGGATAAAACTCCGTGTTGTCTATTTGTTTCATCTAATTGACATTTGTTGTTACTACATAAGTCATAGGTCATAAGTCATAGGATCGATTCACATACATAGAAGCATTTTCTTCAAGTGGGTATCCAACACATTTTTATCTCATTATCCGTTCTTCCAAATAGGCACGAGGCAATGATAAACAACTTATTACCCAAGTGTTGGTGAAGCTTAATAATAGCTCTAGCCCCCTCTTGCGAAAGTCTAGATACTCATCCATGCCTTCAAAGCATCACTACACCATTTCTACACGCACGAAAAACTTGTTCCTCTATTGGCTCTGATACCAAATGATTGAGAAAGAGAAAACAACAGTGAATATTTGATATTCGATGATCCTATTCATTGATAAGGGAAGCCTTTATATAATGCGGAAGTTACAAACTGTGACAATGCGGGATAGTTACACCATACATCAAAACAGTTATACAGTGACAACTTACCATACAATGTAATATGATAATGTTGAATACAATAATGCCAGCGCATCTTTCTTACACCCATCTCTTAGTTTGCACTATTTATACTTGTTAGAGAGACATAGGTGTCTTAAATGCTTCTACTCTCATCCATTGATTTGTTTTAATCCTAGAAATCAAAGATATTTTTCATCACAATTGTTCTTTTGCATTGTCAAATTTACAATCTATTTCTCTTGCTCTCTTCTGTTTATATTTTTGCAGCATTCAAATTTGATCCTATTTGCCACTTGTTTCATGCTAATTAGTTTATCCTCTTCCTTTCCTTAGTTAAAATTAAATTAACATCTCTAGCATTTAGCTCCTTCAAAACAAACATTGAAGCTTAACAAGTTATCTAGACAACCTATGATTTTGCTACACCTAAAACCCTTATACTAAAAGCAAACTTAACTATCTTATTTTTCCTAAGGACTATGATCTATGTTCTTTGTTACTAGACAATAGAAAGCCCTTTTGTGATTTTGTCTTATAGCCAAATCTAGCTAATCCACAAGTTTGTTTTGCAATTTTCGCTTTTGGTCTAAACAAAAATAATGTGGCAATTTTTATTTTTTTTGTAATTATGTTTATTTTTTGGATAAGGTGTTATATCATAGAATTTTGCTTATATCAAATTAGATGATCATAATGATTTAGTTTATGAAGGCAAAACATGACCATGAATCATGAAAAAAATTGTGCTTTGTCTCTAGTATTGTCATGGACAATGTGAATTCCTTAACTATGAGAATTGATTTATTGTAAGCAGCTTTGATAATCTACATAATTTTTTAATTTCTTCATTGAACTCATTTTTTATAGTTCTAAGTCACTCTTCTATAAAGAAACGAATAACATGAAATCATAAATTGAAACAAGTTTCTTCAAAATGCTAACTTTAAAATTTTCATATCACTTTATTCAATGTGTTTGGAGCTATTATTTTTGTTTCACCTATATGACTTGCCTAAGTGTAAAATTATTAGCTATATTAAAGTCTATTTCCATAAAAGTGCATCTATTGAATTTACACATATCCTAAGTAGTTGTAGAAGTATACATAACTAATGTTTTTGATTGCAGGAAAACAGGTTTTTAAATGGGGACCCGAAACCCCTTACATGCCAGAAAAAGAGATAAGACAATGAAGCACCCCAAAAAGAGACAGGATTGGAAACCAGTACGCAGAAAAGCTAACAACAAAAAATATGAAAGAAACCAAAAGCCATAAACCCGCAAAAAAGACCAACCACAAAACCCAGAAACCAGAGCACTAGACCAGCTCCTTACAAGCCTCAGCGGCTTCCTGCTTCGCTTCCTAGCTTGTATGCATAACTAATGTTTGTACATGAGTTCTTTTTAGTTGTTGGAAACTAAAATGCCTCCTTTTACCTTAGGTCCACTTCATTTTTGCAAAAGAAATATTGATATTATCGATACTTTCTCACATTGAACTGCACGTAATATTTGTCATGTACATGCTACAACTTTCTTACACCCATCTCTTAGTTTGTACCACTAATAATTTTCTTCATAGAGATAGAAATCCTAAATCCTTGTACTCTCATCCAATTTTCTTTTGGCATCCTTGAACTTTTTCACATTTAATTGCACATAATAGTTGACATGTACACGCTACTACTTTCCTACACCCATCTCTTAGTTTGCAGCATTAATACTTTCTTGAGAGAGAGAGACATCCTATATCCTTGTACTTATCCAATTTACTTTTGTGGAGAACTTGTGCTCTTGATAGAGATGTCACAAGTTCAAATCCCACAAGGGGGTAGGGTATGTACGCCTCATTTGTACCACAATTAGGTGCCTCCCACAAGGAGTATAAGACAGTCCTGTTTTACTATCAACATATGTTGACCCCAAAACAAATGGTTGGTATTGTAGACTATAAAAAGAATATTTCCTTTTCTTTCCTTAATAATCAAGGATATTTTCACCACAATTGATTTTAGCTTAAAGCTTTATTATGCTCTATTTACCAGATCAAATAGCTGGTATTGTAGACTATAAAAAGAACATTTCCTTTCCTTTCCTTAATACCAAAGGTATTTTCACCACAATTGATTTTAGCTTAAAGCTCTATTTCCTCCGGCTGCATCGCAATTCTTGTTTGCTTTTGAATTTGGAGGATGAAATACCATATTTGGTGGAGTTGACAGATTAGATAAAGCCTATGCCCCGAGCAACTTTAGGTTTCACTTATAATAAAGATAGAGAAATAGACACTTGATGCCATAGTCAATGTTATTAGTGTTTGAATTTGTCAAAGCAGAAAAACGAACCATATGGCTTACATAAAGTCTGAAAGGCCTGATAAATAAAGCAATTTGGGTTGGTCTAAAGTTATGAAGAGTCTTGTAAGACAAGTAAAGCAAGCTCTACGCTCTGTTTGACTATAGATCTTTTATGTGTTAAGTTAATGGTCCTAAATTTCAAGCACTGAAACATAACATCGCTGCATTAAAGTTTCTACGGAAAAGTACTTTAGTGGACAGGAAACTGTCATACTTTAAACCTAATAATAAAGGAAACTCAACCAAACAAATATTTTTCTGTGTTTTTGACTAATATATCGTTTTAGACACCGACTCTCAACGCGGCAAGGTGATTCGGAAGTTTCTCTTTTGTTGTACCCAACTGTTAATAATAATGAGATGCATATTCTTCGTTGAATCACTGTTACGCCTGTAGCATATATGTTGTATGGATTTGGTACCGCATTAGACAATTATCTCATGTTTTGACTAAGATAAATTAAAAAATTGGATGTGCTGAATAGGATTTATAGTCTCCTATACGCTACATAGGTGACAGCTAAACCGCCTGATTGTCTCCTGCTTCAGTGCGTTACACGTCGAAGACTTCCATAAATTCTTTGACATTTAGTCTTTTGCTATAATAGCCGTCCTTGACTTCGCTAACTCTGGCCTTTCTTGGTTATTCATTAACTATAGACTGCTCTATTTTTTTTTCTCTACATCTGACATTGATCAGGCTGAAAGCTCTTTTATTGGAGAAAATATCTACTTTCAAACATCTCAAATTAGGTCTAAATTGTGCGAGCATCTATCACTTACCAAAGAGAGTTGAAAAAAAAAAGTTCTTTCATGGTAAGATTTAGATTTAGATTTCTGATGGATAGACGAGATTTAGATTTCTGATGGTTGGATAGACTCTCTCTAAATTGTTAGGATTGAACAGTTTACCATTTCGATTGTCCCCGTTATTGATGGAGACAAGTGTTAAATGGACTACAAAGTCCCAATATAGTGCTACAATCCACTACTCGTTCTATTATAAAGATAACTTGTTTATATTATTTTTAAAACATCTTATGAAATGAGTTTACTTTTGTTTACATTCACCAGAAATGGTTTAATAAACTTGAAAAAAAATTGAAATCAGTATTAAGGGAATTGTATGTAGGTTCAAATTTGTGAAACAGTATTTATTTTACAGTAGTACAAATATCATTAAAATGAAAAATTATGTATTACTAATGAAATTCTATCTCATTAGAGATTTATTCTAGAATTATATTATATTATTTTAGAAATTTTAAATTTGATATTATATTTGTTCTTAATATAATTCTATTTTAGAAGATGTGTTGGGATTAAAATACATTTCTTGATAAGATTTGAAAATTCTCATCAATGAAGCTATTCCTTACAAACATGAATAAAATACCTAATACGAAGAAGTAAAACAACTAATAAAGTGAAAATATATGTAAAAAAGCCTAAAATGGTATGTATAACTCTTTTGCGTAATATTATTTTTACACTCCAAACTCTCAGAATAAATTGACAACTCTCTCTCTCTCTCTCTCTCTCTCTCTCTCTCTCTCTCTCTCTCTCTCTCTCTCTCTCTCTGTGTGTGTGTGTGTGTGTGTGTGTGTGTGTGTGTGTGTGTGTGTGTGCGTGCGTGTGTGTGTGTGCGCGCGTGCGTGTGTGCACACGTGAAGGAGTATATTAATTACCAACTCTTGCATTACCAACTTGTTCATATCAAATGATATGCTCGCTTTGCCTATGAGTTTTCAGAAGGATTATATGTATGCTTTTGGGGGTTAGTAATATCAATATAAAGTGAACACCTGTAGAGTCATTAAAAATATTCTAGTGACAACTCCATCCTAAGGTAAATTTTTACTTATGGCTAGTGTATAT
The DNA here is from genome assembly GCA_018584345.1 of Thuja plicata. Taxonomy (NCBI): domain Eukaryota; kingdom Viridiplantae; phylum Streptophyta; class Pinopsida; order Cupressales; family Cupressaceae; genus Thuja; species Thuja plicata. The sequence goes on from MU226284.1 coordinate 2,274,316, forward strand.
GTAGTTTGATGTGTGGATTTGAATCCCTTTATTGCCTTTAAAGTAAATGGTAGATCTAACAGGGTAATTGGAAATAACTTGTTATGAATGATAAGATTTAGGCATTGTTTCAGATATTTAAGGTATTTCTCTACATAAGCATTTGCATGAAAGGTGTTTCTTGTATGAACATGATTCATATGAGAGGGATTTGTGACCTAAGTAGAGATTGAAAGAGAAAATTGGATTAACATCTAGGCATGGCTAGATATCTTTGCTGCATATTTATTGGTATAAATCTTAGTAGTACAAAATCTCATATTGTAGGTGTAAGGTGAAAAACGGGATTAGGTGTAACACCCCAAAATTGCCACCTTATAATTCTAATCAATTTTGGTGCATTTTCTCATCATCGAAGTCCTATTGTACTAGGCAAATTCTCTTCCTAATTGAATTTAATTGATTTGGTCTCAAATGCAAAAAACCTGAATTTGCATAAATCTCACATTATATTTAATTCCAAAATTATCAAGGTTTATTAGCTAAAAATCCCTATGATTAATTAATTTAATTCTAAAGTCCTAAGTGATTTTAAATTAAATTAATTCCACCCCTTTTAGCTAATACACATTAAAAAGGAATTGAATAATTATTTAATTTTTAAGATGAATTATCCTCAAAAAGGAATTCCATAATTCCATGTGAAAAGCCACTCATGTGGCAATAATTCATTCTTTTAATTGAATAATTCCTTCAAAAATTGTCTCACCTTCCCCCATGGAAATGAAGAGTCAACCGTTTCTTTTCAAGAAACGCTTCATCCCCTTCTCAGGTTGTTTTATATTATGGGCCTCATTTTCTTCATTTGGGAGGATGAATTGGAGAGCATCAAAACTATAGTTAAATTTTATCTTGTTTTTATCTTTTCAAGCTTTTTTGCATAATTAGCTTTAGTTTCATTTGGATTAGTAACATGTTGCATTCTAATATAGTTTGTTTACATATCTAATAGCTCAATTCTATCATTTTTCAAGCTTTCTAGATTAGATATATATTTCAATTCTTAGATGGAAATTGTATCTCATATTAGATAGTTTCAATTTCAAGTTTTATCATGCTTTAAAAATCCTCCATTTTAGCAATGGTCAAGGTTGTTGGCTCTCGAGAGTAAATTTGACATCCCCAACTAAATAGGAGGCAGCAGGTCGCTTCAATCAAGTTTTTGAAATGGACAATTAATGTTCATCTTTGCAAATTGGATGATTGAGTAAGGACTATGTTGGGTTTGTGCCTGATTTAGAGGTCACATTCAAGCACATAACATTTTGGCGCCCATCGTGGGGCAGAAAAAATGATTTCTGGCCTCATTCTCAAAATTTTCTGACAGCAATTTGAACTCTACCATACATCTGTACATCACTAGTACAGAATCTCACGTGACATTTCATATTGAACTACGTGAAGTTTTGCTGCCAGTAGCACTCTCTTGTGCAGGTCCCTGCACTTTCTCGCATGCAGCAAAATACTTTCTCACGCGAAGTTTTACAGACAGTCATTTAATTTCCAGATTCTGTAATTTACTGTTATCATTTTCTGACATTTACTTTCTGTTGTTGATTTCATGTTTCTGATTTCTGCTACAGCATAACAGTGGTCTGCAGGTCGCTTGTCAAAGATCATAAAAACTTGCTAACGGTTTGCTTGCAAGACGGTTGTCAAAGACATATTAAAAATGTTGTGCTTGTTTATTATTTTTCATTCACATAGTTTAAATAGGGATTTGTTAAAATTTCTTAAGGGTCTTGATAGAAAAGTAGGGGAATAGGCTCTTCATTACATGGAAGTGATGCCCATGGATAAAACCAAGACCCAGATGTTGCTAGAATGACGGATACCTGGGGAAGCAGAGCAAGATAGTGTATCTTAACACATCTACTTGTTAGGGGATTATGCTCTTCTCTCTTTGAGAGAATCAGAAACCCAAAGGATTATGGATTTGGTGGAGTGAAGCTATCTCGGTGATGAACACGTCTTGAGTGTTTGGGTAAGGTGAAGAGGTAGAGAATTATGCTCTTCTCTCTTTGAGAGAATCAGAAAATTAGACCCTTGAATCCAAGCCAAGTTGTGTCACCTTTAGAGGGCCTGCCGAAAGTTGAACCTCTGGGAATGACCCAAGTGAGTACACACCTATCGCCGGTGATTCCACCTCACTATAATAAAGTCTTCTTTGTTGAGCCCAAAGACTCCAAATCCATGGTAACTTCTTTCTCATGATTTCGACTATCATCTTGAGAAATCCTTGTTTGTTGTACTCAGCGGCGCCGCTCCCAACCTTACTTGCAAGGGTGTATGACTTTAAAGTATTGGTGTGGCTGCGAGGCCCCAGCTTTGTATAAGAGGTACCAAAGGTTATTGTGAACGGAAGCCCGCTAAAAACTCTCTTAGTTAGATGCCTACCCGTATCACCTCTGAAAGAAGACATAATCTATGCACAGGGAGAGGGAAGAATCTCTCCACTAGATTCTTGACATAAGTATGCACCTGGATGCTTGAAGTGGTATATGACACTGGCCCCTACTTTAAGGGTAACCTTCAAACATATATACTTATTCCTTGGAAACACCAAAAATATGGGCACTCTCTCAAGGGTGACACTGCTGTGTGAGGTGCACGCATACGCATAAGACAGCGGGGCACATATTTTGTCTTCTCCACCATTTTTTTTGTAGGGATAACTAAGTGTTTGTTTAGAGTCTTAAACTATCCAATCATGATCAAACAAAGACTCCCATGATTCTATCAAGTTGCTTTATCCTTGGTAGAACTATTTACGACTATTGCTTGTGTCACTATTGCTTGATTGAAACTTCGTGCTTGTTAACAAGTGCTTGTCACCTTGAAACTAAGATTGATGATCTGTATCATCATAAAACTGCCTTGAAACTGGAAATTTTGTCAAAGAATAGTCCTGACTGTGTCTCAAAATCTGGTTTTTGTCTCAAAAACTGAGTCCGTTTATCAAAATCTGGAGTTTTCTCGCATGAGATTTTAGAAACTGTGCACTTCCTTGCGTGAGCTTGCGTTTTCTTGCATGAAGTTGAGCACTTCCTCACATGACACAACACTTTCTCATGCAAATCTGTAGCCTGGTGTCCTAAAATAGTGAGCTTTTTCCCGTTGACTAATGAATTTTTTGCCTGATCTAAATTTTGTCTGGGATCTGAATGCCTGTTTCCCTGTTGTCTGTAGTCTGAAACTAGTTGTTTTGAGTTGTGAATTGACCAATTCTTACTCAAAATTTTCTTGTCTCTTTGTCTCTGTCTAATCTTTTTTTTGTTTTTGTATCTTGCGACACGATAATCACATCTCGGTTGTTCTAGCCATACTCTTAATGATTCATGTCGGGTGCATCTCACATCTCGGCTGTCCTAACCTATTACCTCCTTTTGTTATTTCTAGAGATAGAGTTCTGAGTTGGATCCTAAGTTTCCTCTCGTCTCATCTTTGTCTATGCCTATTACGACTAGAAGCGGCAATATTTTCCCATTCCCAGTTCCGGAATAGGTAGAAGTAAACCTCGTAATCAAGGAAAAGGTCATTCTGAACCCATTGTTCAACTTGATAGTCAAGAGCGATCCTCACGTTCCTCTTCCCCATTTAGTATAGATCTAAGTCTGAGCCAGAAATGAATGTTCCAATTGTGTTCTAATCCTTTGTTTCAAGATCAGCATAATCCATTTCTTTCAAATCAAAAAAGCTTCAGAAGGTCACCTATTTGGGTTGACCCTAGTGATGATCCTCGCTGCCTTAGTGATCCTTTTGAACATATCAATCCTTTTGATCATGTCAACCCCTTTGTTTTGCTGAGAGATACATTGACTACGAGTTCTCAACTCAATACTCACACTCATACTGAAGAGGTGCACATGGCACAATCTCACATTAACAACATGGAAATTCATTTTGATTACTTACAAAGTCAATATAGCGGAATCAATGACCAATCTCAAAATGAGCAAGGTCAGCTAGAAGAGAAACATCATCAGGGTCAAGATCAGACTCAAAGCATTTATGAGATTCTTGGTAATGATGATGAGCCAATAACTCAAAATGACATAGATGCTACAAAATATAATAAAGCTCTCATCAAAATGATGGAGATACTCCTTGTGGAAGATAAAGAGAAATATTTTCTAGATTTGGCAAAACAAGGAGTTAAGCTACCCTCAAACTTCCAAGTGGAAATGCTTGTGGCTAAAGAAGAAGAGGGTGAGACTACCAAATTGCATAAAGTAATTCAAGACATGCAAAATCAAATCATCCAACTTGTGAAGGATAAGGACAAACCCATACAACAATTCACGATGGAAAGCATCTGTCCTTTTCCTTTTGATAGGAGTCTTCTTATGCCACCTTTTCCTAAAGGTGTAGAACTTCCTAAATATGATAAGTATCTGGGTACCACTGATCCTCAGGATCATTTAAGAGAATCTAGGGCCCTATCTATGGAGTTCATGCATGATCAAACCTATTTGATGTGTCTCTTTCCCCAAAGTTTGGGTGGACCTGCCATGGAGTGGTTTTCTCGACTACCCACTGGCATCAAGACTTTTGATAAGATTGCCAATCTCTTTATACAACACTATTCTCACAAAATACAGCATCTCGTCAACATAAGGGACCTTTGCAATCTCAAGAAAAGGCAAGGAGAGCCATTCTTGATATTTCTCCAAAGATGGAGACAACTTTGCACTAAGTATCCTTGTAAAATACCTGAATCTAAGAAATTTGATATCTTCTTGGATAATCTCACCCCTGATTTTGGGTATCAAGTACAACTTCAAGGTCCCCTTAATTTTGACAGCATGATAAAGAAAGCTATGAGGATAGAGGCATTTATGGTTAAAAAAGGTGAATTGACTTTGTATAAAGACAACAAACAAGGTTCCTCCTCTTCCAACAAAGATAAAGGGAAGTTTACCAACAAAAATAGGGATGTTGTGAATGATGGGGTGGTCGATAATGTGACTCCAGCTCCTTCAAAACCAATCTTCAATCTCACCTCTGGTATACAAGCGACCAAAGCTGTTGAAAAGGCTGCAACAAACACTCAACAACCTTCTAGATTCTCTGGCAACAAACCTTGGGCCCCATGACCCAAGCATGAATTTACTTCTTTGGGAGAACCATTGGACGTAGTTTTCAAGACTTTGGTGCAAAATCAGATTCTCTCTCCTTTGTAAAAATGTTTATACGATCTGCAACCACGACCCCATTGGTGGAATGACAACGCATACTATGACTATCACCAAAACAAAGGTCATAAGACTGCTACTTGTCTTCAATTGCATCATAAAGTCCAAGATCTGATTGATAACGAGGTTATTGTTGTGGAAAATCATAAAAAAAAATTTAGATCACAGGCATTTAAAGTTCCCTTTCCTCATCACAAGAAAGGTGAGTTTTCCAATGCTAAGAACAATAATGCGAAGGTTAACTACGTACATACCACTTATGATAATGTCATCAATATGGTTGAACCTGTGGAAGTGAAGTATTGTAATGTGATTACTAGTAGGGGGAGTAGGGATGCTTCTAAGCCTAAGACCCCATTTTTCTTGAGAGGCCCCGAGTCTCGATTATCTAAATCTGAAACATCTCAGGATTGCGCAAACGTTGTTACTAGATCCTGCACTAATATCACTATCAAGGGTCCTGATCCTCCTATTACTACATCCACACCTAAACAAACTGAGGATAAAGCTGTTGTTGGCTCCACCAACAAGACCATGAAAGTGGTGCCCACACCTTCTACTGGTGGCTACAACATTCTAGACTAGCTGCAAAGAACCAACTCTCAAATAACCATCTTTGAGCTATTGAAGATCTCGCCTGCTCATAGGTAGATTCTAGATAAAGCCCTCACAGAGGCTAATGTCCCCAAAGACATCAATCTAGATCATTTTCAATCCATGGTGGGTCGCTTGACTTCACCACATTATTTTTCCTTCTCAGAAGAAGATGATCACTCAATTAGTCACCCGCATAATGCTCCTCTGCATATAGAAGTCACGATTGGAAAACAACTAGTCCACCATGTCCTCATTGATAATGGTGTTGGCCTCAATATTTTCTCTGGTCACTTTCTTGCCCAGCTAGGTTATGACGAAGATCACATAGATTCCAGCAAAATAATTACTATCAAGGCCTATGATGAAGAAGAGAGAAAATCTAAAGGTTTAGTCGTGCTACCCATTCGGGTTGGACTGGTTGAAAGAGGTGTCACATGTCAGGTGCTAGACCTTCCTCTTGCGTATAATATCTTGCTGGGAAGACCATGGATCCATGAGATGCAAGCGGTTCCCTCTACATACCATCAGTGTATTAAGTTTTCTTTCCAAGGCGTAGAGGTGACAATTCCTGCTAGTATGGGCTCCTCTTGTAATGCGCTCACTCAATCAGCTGATAGTCTTGTTCTGACTAATAGAGAATACATAGAATTCTATGATGCCAAGCTTAGAGACATGGAACAGACCCTAAAAATCATAGACATAGGCATGGGGGGGGTATCAAATAGAACCTATGCTATTGTTAGCAGCTCTATCTCCGTCTCCTCGTTCTTATGGGAGACCTTCTAAGAACAACAGATCTTCTACTCCTCTTGAGATAGTTTATGATGGTGTCTTTGTATGGGCTTCTACACCATTAGAAGATGAAGATGAGGAAAGAGCTATTAAGGTTTGGCTTTGCAAAGGAAAGAACATATCTGAATAGACTGCCCCAGCTCATGAACTAAATCGCAACAATGAAGGTCTTAAGATTATGAAACGCTTTGGGTACAAAGGGAGTGGCTCAATAGGGGTGAATGGTAATGGGTTAGTTGAACCTATTAAAGCTATGGGTGAAAAGACAAAAGACACAACTAGTTTAGGCTTGAAGAAGATCCTGTTCCATCTAGGGATTAACATATTTGTGCCAAAATTAGATCCTTCACCAGAACCTGAAGGCACAACTGCAGTTGACATCATAGAAGATAGCTCCAATGAGGATTGCTTTCCTTATCCCATTCCTCCAGACCTGGCAGCATTCTTTACTGAGCTAGATAATTTTGTACCGTTTGCCAGTACAGCCGAGACTGACAGTGATTATGATAAAACCACTCCATTTGATGCACTAACCTATGAACAATGGAAAGTGTTACAAGATCCTAGTTTCCAAGGTGAACGATACATACCACCAGATTTTCAAGAGCAGTTGGCACAAGAATAGGCTAGTGTTGGAAGAAATCCCAAACCTTCATGGTGCAAACACCCAAGTCAGAGTTTGGACACAGATTCTCATGAATACGAGTTCGACAGTTTGTCAGAAGGATCTTATGAAAAGCTTCTCGACATAAGTGAGGGGTCTAGTGAAAGGTCTAATGAGTCTGAGTCTATAAATGTTAACGTGGCTTCTACTACGGTCGCTAGGAGTCAAAAGGTTTCGAACACACCTTTGGATGAGATTGATTTAGCTCTCAGCTTACTAGTCAATGCTTTCAATGACTATACTGTGAAGGCACTTGAACCTACCACTTCTCTCTCACTCCAACATCTCAAGCTAATAGACTGGAATTCCCCTTCCTCATCCAATTAAGTCCTTACATTCTAGAATGACTATGTTGTAGCCTTCTACCTTCATGCTATTGAACCTATAACGTCCTCCACTAGTGAAGAAAGTGTCAACATGACCGAGGTTGATATCAAGTATATTAGTCATAAAATCAAAAGAAGAAAAAATAGATGCTCTGATGGTGAAAACCACATTGTGGTAGTGTCAGAGCCAAAAAAGTAAAAAGAAAAGACGTATCCAAAGATGAAAACCTCTCTGAGGTGCCTGGGGATGAGATACTTGATGTGCTTCCGAGTCATTTCCAGGAACGCTCATTGGTGTTAATTGAACCAATTCAACCAGTAAATCTAAGAACAGAAGAACATCCACACATTATTCATGTGGAAAAATCATTATCTATAGAAGACCTTAAAGAATTCACAGAATTCTTCAAGGAGAAAAAGATAAACTTTGCATGGACATATTCTGACATGCTGGGTGTGAATCTTGATCTCATCATGCATCACTTGTCAATAGATCCGAGTGTGAAACTAGTCAAACAAAAACTTAGAAAGATGCATCCACATGTGGCTCTATTGGTCAAGGCAGAATTGGAAAAACTTCTAAAAGCTGGGTTCATCCGAGAAATTGATTATGCAGAGTGGATCTCTAACATAGTCCCAGTGACTAAACATGACAAATCTATCAGAGTCTGCACAGACTTTAGGGACTTGAATAAGGCATGTCCAAAAGATGATTTTCCACTTCCCAACATTGACATGATTGTGGATATGATAGCAGGGTATGAGATGTACTCTCTAATGCATGGTTTCTCTGGCTGTAACCAAATCAAAATTGTGCCAAAGGACCAAGAGAAAACTGCTTTTACTTGTGCATGGCATACATTCTATTGGAATGTTATGCCTTTTGGTCTTAAGAATGCTGGAGCCACCTATCAGAGAGCTGTCACTACCATATTTCATGACATGATGCATAAGACAGTGGAGGACTATGTGGATGACACGCTCACTAAAAGTATGGATAGGAAGACACATCTCACTAATCTAGGCCTTATACTAGATCGTATGGAAAAATTCAGACTACGTCTTAACCCTAAGAAATGTGCATTTGGGGTTACTTCAGAAAAATTACTTAGTTATATCATCTCCGTGAAGGGAATCAAGGTGGATCCTGCAAAGGTGCAAGCTATCATGGAAATTCCTCCACCTCACAATATCAGACAAATTAGAGGTCTTCAAGGTCAGCTTCAATCTATCCAGCGTTTCATCTCATAGCTAGCTGACAAGTCACAACCATTTACTAAAACTCTACATAAAGGTGTGACTTATGAATGGAACAAAGAATGTGAACAAGGCTTTCAATAGATCAAACAATATCTAGCCAATCTGCCTATATTAATGCCTCCTATTCAGGGGAAGCCATTGATCTTATACATCTCAGCTATAGAAACATCTCTGGGTGCTCTATTGGCCCAAGAAGATCAAAATAATAAAGAAAGAGCCATTTATTACATCAACAGAACATTGGTCTCTTATGAAATGAATTATTCTGTAATTGAGAAAGCTTGCTTAGCAGTGGTGTTTGCTTCCCATAAGTTGTGACACTACATGCTAGCTCACACTACAAGGCTAATCAAAAAAATTGATCCATTAAAGTACTTACTCAGTAAAGCTACCCTCACAGGTAGACTAGCTAAATGGGTCATGCTCCTTAGTGAATTTGATATTGAATATGTTGAGAGGAAAGCTATCAAAGGGAAAGCAATTGCAGATTAGTTGGCCGAGGCACCTATTACAAATAATCAACCATTAAGGATTGAATTCCTAGATGAGTCCATCATGCTTCTCACACATCAGACATGGACCATGTTCTTTGATGGATCATTCACCGAGCAGGGGTCAGGTGCTATAATTTTGTTCATTACACCTCAGCGGTATTCATTACCAAAGGCATATAAAATGATGTTTCCTTGCACAAATAACACTACTGAGTAGAAGCTTTGATTAATGGATTAAAGATCACTATTGAATGGTGTGTTGATGAGATAAAATTCTTTGGAGATTCACAACTGGTTATCAATCAAGTGAATGACATCTATCAAACAAAAGATGAAAAACTGGTGCCCTATAAAAAGATGGTTGACGACCTAAAGAAATACTTTGCACATGTTACTTTCCAGAAAATTCCAAGGGCAGATAATAAAATAGTTGATGCCATGGCTTCTCTGGCTTCTATGTTACAAATGCCAAAAAAGTATTTTAGACATGAATTCCTAGTGGAGACGTTATGCTACCCTGCCTATGATTCCCTTGACTCCCGGATGATCTGTTCAATCATTGGACATGACTCATCCCGCTACCACCATATCTACTCTTATCTTTGTGACCAAATTATTCCTGACACATATACTCGAAATGAGAAACATCATTTAATCTGTAGTGCTTCACGGTTTGTCATCATAGCTAACGACTTATATAGATGAGGTCTAGACAATACCCTCCTTAGGTGTTTAGAACCTGATGATTCCAAGCACGTGTTAGAAGATGTAAATGAAGGCATCTGTGGGTCTCACTCAAATGGTTTGACACTGGCTCGTAAACTTATTAAAGCTGGTTACTATTGGTCGGATATGGAGAAAGAAGCTACACAGTTTTCTAAGTCTTTCAAACAGTGTTAATTACATGGTAATTTGATTCATGCTCCAGCCAAGGAGCTTGTTCCCTTCATTAATTTTTGGCCATTTCAACAGTGGGCCTTCGACTTAGTGGGTCAAATATATCTGTCTTCTTCGAGAGGACATACATACATCATTACTGCTACAGACTATTTTACCAAATGGGTTGAGGCAGTACCTCTTAGTGTAGCTGATGGAAAGTCTGTAGCCATGTTTATACTAAACTACATCATCTGTAGATATGGTGTACCCTCATATATAAGCACTGACAATGGGGGGCAATTCAAGAACAAAGATCTAACAAATTTGTGCACTAAGTTCAAGATTATTCAGCACTGGGATTCTATCTATTATCCCCAGGTTAATGGCTAGGCGGAAGCTTCAAACAAGACAATTCTCAAGATCCTACACCATACAATACACAAATCTAGATGAGAATGACATCTCCAGATCAATCTGGCTTTATGGGCTTATCGCACCAGTATACGAACACCAACATGGGCCACACCCTTTGCTCTAGTTTATGGTGCAGATGTAGTGCTGCCTATTGAGGTTGATATTCCTACCTTGCAAGTCTCTCTGAAGGGCCTCATTACTGATGATGATATCAGAATATCTCAGCTACAAGAGCTTGAACTACTGGATGAACGTTAGAAGGTGGCATTCGATCATCTCCGAGCATATCAGAAGAGAATATCTAAAAGCTATAACAAGAAGGTTAGGCCAAGAGACTTCCAAATGGGTGATCTCGTCCTAAGAGAGAACCCTAAGAATCAACAACAGCAGATTCAGAAAGGAAATTTTAAGCCAAACAGGCTTGGTCTGTATATTATTACTGTAGTATTTGGGTCTAGCGCTTACCAAATATCTACCACAGAGGGTGAACAACTCAAAGAGCCTATCAACGCTCTTCATCTGAAAAAGTTTTACAGTTGAAATGTCTTCTGAATGCTCATGTACATACTTTATTCTAAGAAAATCCTAAAAATTGTAAAATGTCCTAAAAAAATGATCATCTTAGTGAAAACCTGGCAAACAGGCGCTTCAACGGTGAAAACCTAGTAAACAGGTGCCTTGATAATAACAAAAAAATTGAAAAAAATAAAAAAATAAAAAAATAAAAAAAATTCAAAAATTCAAAAAAATAAAAAAACATGAAAATACAAAAAAAGAGAAAAAGAGAAAAATGTGCCATTGATTAAACCTGGTAAACAGTCGTCATGGTAGCAAAAATAGAATTTCTGCCAAGATGGCGAAAACCTGGTAAACAGGCACCTCTCGTTCCGCCAGGCTCTATCTATCGCACCATCTCTTGGCTTTCTTGCAATTTGCTCTTCTGCTTTCCTACTTCAGTTTGCTTTACTGCTTTAGTTTTCTTTCTTGCTTTAGTTTTCTCATACATTTGCTCTCAGTCATCTTCAAGATTTTGCTTGAATTCACATGGATTGAAACTGATCACACTCGTGGGCATGTTCCTGGTCTAGGGGGCATTGTCCTATCTTTTGGAGTCTCTTTCCTCTTCGCATCAGTCAGCAGTGGTTCTCACTGAGTCTGCCTGCTGATGCCTAGATCTCACATCAATCTTTATGCTTGAGAATCTCTCTCACGTCAATCACTAGTGGTTCTCACTGCGTCTACCTACTATCGCTATATTACAGAGATTTCTCACATTGACGTGCTATCTGCATGTTTGACATCAATCCATTCGTTACTTGGGGGCATGGCTCCCCACTTTGATCGCTCTTCGGTTTACACTCGAGTCAGTAATCTTGTCAATTCTAAAGGACAACTATCTACTGGCACAAACTGGTGTTTCTCAACACCTCAATCAAACAGTATTTTTCAACACTCTCTTTGGACACATCTGTGTTTTTTAACACACATTGGATATCTCGTACGTAAACATCTCTCAATAGAAATCAAACCCAATGCACTCACAAGCACAACGGTGTTTTTCAACACCCCAAACATAGGCACATTCGTAAACCTTGAAATGTGCTGAGCTGTGACTAACTCTTTCTTTGTATGCTGTCTATTCTCATGAATTTCATTGATATTTTCTTTGTCTACTACTTGTCGGTGTGGTTTTGATGATCCGACAATCTCAAATAAATAGGGTGTATGTGATAAGAGCTTTTGCATTAAGGTGGAAAAGCCTCACATCCCTCGATCTTGTTTATTTGTACGCCAAGGGGAGATTGGAACTATCTCCTTGACTGTTATTGCTTTGTTTGTTAACTTGTGTACTCTTACTATATCAAACTGTAAACAATGTTCTAGTCATCTTGGCTCTTGTGCCCTGACGCTTACATTCGTTTCCTACATTTTATCCGATAAAAGTCATATTCATATCCTTATGGTCGCAGTGGCACTAGTAAGGATTGTATTGACTCTGATATTTCAAAAATACTCGATGATGATAATTATATGATGAGTCCACCAACCAAGTCCTAGGGTTGCATTTAGCTTAGGTTTGCATTTGCATTTTAAGCTTGCATAGCGAAAGTTTTGGTGCTCTCTTCATTGTCTTCTCATTCTTCGAAGGTCCTCATCTTTTGTCCTAGATTCATCATGACTACACAAGTGTTTTATCCTCGCTCTCTATCTTCAGCTCTATGCTTAATCCATTTTCATGATCGAAATCAAAATCTGACACTCCTAACTAGCTCAAAATCATATTTTAAAATTTTAGGACCGACCTCCTTCGACGCTTGTGCAGTCGTCTTTCTGACATCGCATTCTTGTCAAAATCATCTCTCATTATCATTTTCTCAGCTTCTACAATCTTCTCATCAAAGTCAATTCTGGTCAACTATAGTCAAACCTAATCAACAGGACCTCCTGATCACTCCAAATTGATTCTGCCTTCTCTTGATCTATCTCTGATTTCTCTGGATCTTTGATCTTATTTCTATCTGTGATTTCTCACTCTCAATTATCTTTTTGTTGTGTTATCTTTCGATTTCGCTCCCAAGGGGGCAAGATGATTGCATCATTGAATCTTTCGCATCATTCTTGAATCAGTCTGATCTGAATCAAAAGTCCCCATCGCTAGGGGCATCTCATCACTTGGGGCATATTCAGTTTTTCATACCTTATGGCCAAAATTGGATATTCCATGATCTTGAATCTCTAGGGGCATCTTGATGTCTCACATCTTGTCATCTATCTTTCTAGGTATCTGAGCAATCTAACTCGGATCCTCAAGGATCAAGCTTCATTATGGAGATGATTCTTGAAAATCTCATTAGGTATTAGGGCAATCTAACCCTAATACCTAAAAGTTATGCTTCATTCTGAAGATGGCTCTCAAAATCTCTTTAGACCGTTATCTAGGCAACCTAACCTAGATCTCAGAGGGCTAACCTTCATATCAGGGCAATCTAACCCTGATTCTAGAGATAGTCCTAAATTTTCATCAGCTATCAGCGAACATTGGGGCAATCTAACCTTGATTCTGATCTTCTCTCGGATGGTTCTGCTTCTCGATCTGATCGATGTCTTGGCACCCTAACCTAGACTTCTGAAATCTTCATCTGTCACATCAGACTATTCTTTGAATCAATGCGCTGCTCGCACATATGTTAAAGAAGGGCAAAATATAACACCCCAAAATTGGCACCTTATAATTCTAATCAATTTTGGTGCATTTTCTCATCATCGAAGTCCTATTGTACTAGGAAAATTCTCTTCCTAATTGACTTTAATTGACTTGGTCTCAAATGCAGAAAACCTGAATTTGCATAAATCTCACATTATATTTAATTCCAAAATTATTAAGATTTATTAGCTAAAAATCCCTATGATTAATTAATTTAATTCTAAAGTCCTAAGTGCTTTTAAATTAAATTAATTCCACCCCCTTTAGCTAATACACATTAAAAAGGAATTGATTAGTTACTCAATTATTAGGATGAATTATCCTCAAAAAGGAATTCCATAATTCCATGTGAAAAGCCACTCATGTGACAATAATTCATTCTTTTAATTAAATAATTCCTTCAAAAATTGTCTCACCTTCCCCCATGGAAATGAAGAGTCAACCGTTTCTTTTCAAGAAACTCTTCATTCCCTTCTCAGGTTGTTTTATATTATGGGCCTCATTTTCTTCATTTGGGAGGATGAATTGGAGAGCATCAAAACTATAGTTAATTTTTATCTTGTTTTTATCTTTTCAAGCTTTTTTGCATAATTAGCTTTAGTTTCATTTGGATTAGTAACATATTGCATTCTAATATAGTTTGTTTACATATCTAATAGCTCAATTCTATCATTTTTCAAGCTTTCTAGATTAGATATGTATTTCAATTCTTAGATGGCAATTGTATCTCATATTAGATAGTTTCAATTTCAAGTTTTATCATGCTTTAAAAATCCTCCATTTTAGCAATGGTCAAGGTTGTTAGCTCTCGTTCTAAGAGTAAATTTGACATCCCCAACTAAATAGGAGGCAGCAGGTCGCTTCAATCAAGTTTGCGAAATGGACAATTCATGTTCATCTTTGCAAATTGGATGATTGAGTAAGGACTATGTTGGGTTTGTGCCTAATCTAGAGGTCACATTCAAGCACATAACATTAGATAGACTAGCTTGTACAAATAAACTAGAAACCTTAGGCCTATTTCTCATTCAAAACATTAGGAAGGGAATCGAGCCACTAGGCTTAAGAGAAATTAAGCATTGAATGCGTGTAAAGGATTCCCTCACTTTGAAAATTAAGTAAAACCCAAGGTCTAGGGCTAGTAAGAGAGAGAAGAAGCTTTCTATAAAATTGAGACAATTATTAGAGTGATGTAACAATTTTGGGACCAGATTTGAGAAGCACACAAAATCACTAACCTATACCAGAAGTTTTAGCCAATACTGCATAATAGGGGCGGCCTGAGTAGTCAAGGGTGGTTGGAGTCACCCCTATATGTTGAAGTCACCCTTGCACTACTAGAAACTAATGTTGAGACCTAGGATTTGAAGCAGGCCATTGTTCCTTCCCAAATTTAAATCTAGAACTTTGCCACTTGTCACCAACACACAAAAAACAAGGAGAATTTTGGCATAAAGGGATTAGCCTTGATCAAACCCCTATTTAGGAATTAACCTTGAAATTGAAATAAAATTTCTTGAAATTAAAGGAAGCGTGTTGTTAGTAGCAAAGGCTTGATAAGTATCTTATAGCTTGACAATGCAAATGCTTCTTGAAATGAGATCATAAGTGTTGATGCAATAGCATGACTCCACAAAGACCTACATGGACACCATAAAAGACATGCTTGCATAATGAATGCGATGATTGCCACATTGAAGAGATCAATTGATTTAATGCTTAACTGCTGCTTCGATGCTTAATTGCTAGAAGATCATGAATGCTTGATTTAATTAGTAGATTGTAGTAGATGCCAAAATGAGGGAGGTAGCCTTGTATTTATACCTTATCTAGTCATTTCAGAGATCAAAAGACTAAGGAGGTCAACTTAGGATATAGAATAATGCTCAAAATCACAATACCAATTTCCAATTAAATTTATGACCAGCTCATCCTGGGTCACCCTTGTCGAGACAAACAAGGCTCAAATTTTAATGAGGGGTCAATTTTTATATGAAGATTCCAAAATGTGTGTAATGAAGATGTGATAAGAGGAAACGTGTGAAATAGGCAACATATGGTAATAAGACCTATGTATACAAATGGTAATATTTGAATGAAATAATTAAAGGGGGCACACCTATAATTAAGAACCCACATTAATTAAATTGAGAGAAAAAATTTAAATGTATAGAAAAATGAATACACACTAAAATGTGTACTACTGAAACTGGACACACTTATACAGTGGGTACAATTTAGAATTCTACAATAGGTATCCTATAAAGTTGGAATTGTAAACATTCTATTATTAAAAATGTAGAAATGGTCTGTTTCTCACACACCCATAATGAAAACAAGGTAGGGGGTAATTATGGCTTTGATCAATTTCAGCATTGGTAAAAGGATTAACATGTCATCATCGTTGATTATTGATAAAGTGACAGCTTACTGACTGGATAATTTTTTTAATCAAGAGAAGCTGTTTGTCAAGAAACGTAATCGCCATGTGCTTTCCATCAAAAACTATCGGGTATACCCATCAAAAGAAAGTCCATGATGGAAACAAGCAACGACTTTCGTTGCAGCCTGATCCAATGTCCACGCAAAAACGTGTCTATAATCTCTTTGCCTTTGACTTCGCTGTTTGTTGGCGAACCAACCCAACTAATCCACTTGGACTTCCAATGGGGAGGGCCCAATTTCACATATAAATATTTCATCTCAGTTCGCCTCTAATGCAACAGGAATTTGGGCCTCCAAGATAATCGAGAGATGAACTTTATCTCAAGTATGGATGATATACAGGTCAATGAGCATTTCTTTGAATCAATGCCTTTTCTGCAAAAGCCTTTTCGGGTACTTCTGTGCATTTTCTTTGTGGTTGCTACAGCCGTGGCAAGCTCAGTGAACACTCTCAGTCACACTTTTGTTGTAAGTTTCTTACTAGCTATTATAGTGTTTTAGTTATTAAGGTTTCAAAGAATAATGTCCATCAATGGTTGTGGCTTTAATGTAAACTGAGGCTTTTCTGCATAATTGCAGATTGAATCCAAATCAGTGACGAGACTCTGCCAAACGCATAATATAATCACAGTGAATGGTCAGTTTCCAGGGCCAACGCTCTCCGTTTCTAATGGAGACACTCTCACTGTCAAAGTCATTAACAATGCCCAGTACAACGCTACAATTCACTGGTTTGTTTAACACTAACCCAACATTTTGTTTTGTACTAAGAATGCATTTCTGAAACCTGAGAGTGACTGCAATTGTTTCAGGCATGGTGTGCGGCAGATGCGTACAGCGTGGGCTGATGGGCCAGAGTACATTACCCAATGCCCCATTCGACCTGGAGGAAGTTACACCTACAGGTTCACAATCAGCGGTCAAGAAGGCACTCTGTGGTGGCACGCCCACAGCTCATGGCTCAGAGCCACTGTTTATGGAGCCTTGATTATCACTCCTAAGGAAGGAACATCTGTTCCCTTTCCAAAGCCCGCTCAAGAGATTCCTATCCTGCTAGGTATTTATTTCATACCCTAATTCTACTCTCCCTTTATCTTTCTTGCCTTACAACATAGGTGTGACTGGTATTTGTGAGCAGGGGAATGGTGGAACAGAAATCCCATTGATGTGGTGAATGAAGCAACACGAACAGGAGCCAACCCTAACATCTCAGACGCCTTCACTATAAACGGACAGCCAGGAGATCTGTACCAGTGCTCAAGCACAGGTGTAACAAAATTACTCATAAACCTAGTTTTACAATAGATTACTTAGCTGTTTCTCATGAACTGATGAAATGGTGTTCCCGAATGCAGATACCGTTAAAATTCCTGTGAAGACCAGGGAGACAAATCTCGTCCGGCTGATCAACGCTGCACTCAATACTGATCTGTTTGTCGCCATTGCAAACCACGAGATGACTGTTGTAGCCGTGGATGCTTCGTACACAAAACCCTACAAAACGAGTTTTCTGATGTTGGGTCCGGGCCAAACCACAGATTTACTGGTGACTTTTAACAACGCAGCAGGCAGTTACTACATTGCCGCTCGAGCATATGCCAGCGCTCAAGGAGCCCCATTTGATAATACCACCACCACTGCCATCTTTGAATATAACAATGGAACCTCCCCTGTGATGCCCCAACTCCCCTTCTTTAACGATACACAATCCGCCACCAAGTTTTCTACAGGCTTGAAGAGCCTTGCCTCACGAGACCACCCTGTTTTTGTTCCTCAGAAAGTGGATGAGAGTCTTGTTTACACGGTTGGACTGGGACTCATTCCCTGCCCTAACAATTCTTGTGGAGGCCCGAATGGAACAAGATTTGCAGCGAGCATGAACAACCACTCATTCGTACTCCCATCGACTACCTCAATTCTGCAAGCCCACCATTTCGGCGTCAAAGGAGTGTTCATCAATGGCTTCCCTGACACTCCTCCCGTGCAGTTCAATTACACTGGGCAAAACATAAGCATGAGCCTCTGGTCTCCGCTGAAAACCACCACTGTGAAAGTGCTGAAATACAACACGGCGGTGCAGGTGATTCTTCAGGGGACTAATATCTTCACGGGCGAAAGCCACCCAATCCATCTCCATGGTTATGACTTTTACATAGTGGGATCAGGATTCGGCAATTATAATGCAGCAACAGATCCATCGAGATTCAACCTGGTGGATCCTCCCATGCGCAATACTGTCAACGTTCCAGTCAATGGATGGGCTGCTATTCGATTTATAGCTGACAATCCTGGTAAATATTACTTTTGTTATCTAATTCTTACTTTTACAATCATGCAGCATTTGAATACGTTATTGAATTGAATGGGTGTGCAGGAACATGGTTAATGCATTGCCATTTGGACGTGCACATAGGATGGGGTTTGGCCATGGTGTTTGTCGTCGAAAATGGAGAGGATTACTCATCAACTCTGGAACAGCCTCCTCCAGATCTACCTGTTTGCTAAAGACGATGGCATGAAATTCTTTACTCTCTTAGAAAATTCATACCGACCAACTGTTTAGTCGATTGCTTTCCATGTTCGACAATTTCCTCTTTTCATTTTTTTATTTCCATCCTGAGATATCTGTAGAACTGGATTTGGACCCAGGACCAAATATACATTTCTTATTCAATAGTGGGTGATGAATTTAATAATTTTATAGTGGCAAGAATACAGACAAAATTGAAAACAATGAATGTTATGTATTTTGTATTGTTATGTTTACAGACAATAAAAAACTATTCTTGTCTAAAAACGTCTGCAAAAATGTAGTCTACAATATTGAAAAAAAATCCGCTAATGAGACGGTGCCAATTTTGCAGATCTATTGATCTCCATCATAACTGACGACAAATTTACGGGAATGAATATAATATCAATGGATTTACTAGTAAAGAAACGAATTTCTAAGAAATATAGAATTTAGGTGAGGGGTACAGTGTGAGTGCTACCCTTAGGATTTCCACCACCTGTTATTATTATTATTAAATAGTGAAAGTGATTCTGCAGGTATACCTGCTTTACTCTCTCTGGTGCAATTTGTAACCATTTTAATTGAACCACGTACCATCCCATTATGAAGTATAAAAACTTGCTTATTGTGATAGTCTATTTGAACTTATCTCTACAATTATGGCTGTGACTTTCTTACACATATATACAACAACTAGCACTTACATCTTTGAAGGTGCAATGGTTAAGACGATAGTATTATGTCTATTAAATGATGTCGTTGTATTGCCGATGCAGAAAGTTTGGTCTAATTCCACTATTTGCAAAATTCTAACATGAAATTTATATTAAGCGTCCAAAAGGAAAACTCGAAGAGACTATTAACACATATCATGTTATTTTTCTCCCTATTTTTTATTCAGTATAATATAATATTACAATATACTGCGCTACTTGCCTATAATCACCAATGGGTAAATCATCCTTCTGATAAAATAAGAAAAATAGTGTCATTCGATACGACTAGCATATTATTTTGGCACACACGTTCTTACCTTTGGTAAGATCATGGTAAAAGCTTTCCACAAGGGTAATTCACGTGGCAATCCCCCAATCTAACCAAACATGCGTGTGAACGCGGTTGAACTCGGAAATCTTATTAACCAACGCCTCAAGTAAAATCATTGTTTATATATAGTAGACATCTTATTACTTGCTTCTCACAGCTTGCAAAAGATGTACAATCATTTTCTATATATAGTTGACATATTATTACTTGCTTCTCACAACTTACCAAAGACGTATTAGCATCGGCTTTGGTTCTCTCATCACTTGCTAAAGTTTCTCCAATAATAAAGCATGAATTTCATGCTTATGTGATAAGTAAATTCCAACGAAATCTAAGCTGGGGGCGTTTATGATCTTGTTATGTGGATGAGTGTTCCACTTGGGGAGTATTAATAAATGTGATTAAAGAAATTTTAATTGAAGTTTTAACGTGTATAGTCATTTTTAAATATTAGAAATAGTTAATCGCTAATAGATGTGTGCACGCGCATGTGAGTGCAAATGAAACATGAAATTTTTGAAGATTATAATGTGAAAAATATGTTTAAAAATTAATCTAATTAATAAGTATAAAGTATCTAATTTCTGCATATAGTCATAACAACTCATTATATAATTTTTTATAGTTAACTATTATATATTAATTGTGCAAAACACAATAAAAAATCAACCAACATATGATTTTTTCACAACAACCATTAATTTGGTCATTATTAAAAGGGTCAACATATGATAGATTTGTGCTAAGAAGAAAAAGGATAATGAAATGGCAATTAAGGATTTAGCTACTAATATGGAGTTGCTTGAGGCCAGTGCGGCCACCCTGATGGTGGACTTATCTTGAGGGTCCCTGGTCTTTTTTGATGTCCCTGTATTATTATTTTTTTTGAAGCTTAGTTTTTTTTTGCTCTAGCCTTTGGTGGCATATTCTGTCTTTAGTTTTTGTTTCATTTTAGACTGGGTGTACTCTTTTATTTTAACTTTGTTTCAGGTTTTAGGAACCCTGTAAAACCTGTTTTACTTAATAAAAAACATATGATAGATTTGTAATATCAATATCTCCTCCTAGTGATAAATCAATCAACAAAAGTATATTGAACACATCAAACAAAAAGTAAAGCATCTTTTTAAACAACAACAATCACTTAGCAATGTCACCTACATACTTCTTAACAAGATCTAAAATATATATTTATTATCCTTACGTGATGACTAAAATCTAAAATCAACACATTCCTATAGCTAAGACACTAGGTGGATTTGAATAGAAATAAATAGGCAAGGTAGAATCAAAATATGTAACAAATTCACTAAGAGACGTACAAGAGATTTGGATATCCTCACTACCAATAGAGAAAATAATGTCCAAACCTTTTCTGATAGACCATCCATGTTTCATACTTAACATGTTGAAAAACATAACATCATTGAAAAAATATACAATTGGGAAAATGAACACACTTGCCTAAAACTATAACCCATATTTCTTCTTATGCACTTACAAGTCCACATCAAAAGAAACTATAACATAAAAATTGTTAATCATACCACGTCAAGTGGTACATCCTAATCTTCAATAACATGTAATATTATCTGGTGATCATCACTATCTAGTCTGCACTTTTGACTTCCAATGAGTATGGAACTTGATGAAGAGATAGGGTAGTATCAATTACTAGGTGACTATACTGATATATCGTGTTGTGAGGTCGATAATCAATCCAATGAATCTCGTGTTGAACAATTTTTAATTATTTGAAATATGTCCCTTGCACTATAATTGAACCTGCATGAAAAATAACATTCTAAGGTAAGGCATACATACATACAACATTTTCAAGTTACATGACATAACAATTTCAAGGATCATGTAGAAGGTCTATGTTACAAATTTTTGTGAGGTAACATACATAAAAAATTTTGAAAAATATATTGATCATTGAATTGGTTTGAACCTAAGATGTATTTAAAACAAATTCAAGATATATATTCAAATTTAGATAAATCAACATGATAGATCATCAATATATAATTGAACCTACAAGAAACAACATTCTATCACTTGTTTTTTCTTTTGTTAACTTCGTCATCTCTTTTGTGGAACACAATAAATAATAACTAACACCTTCTATGTTTCCAACTTCTACTATGACTACAAAACATCTCCTACACAAAATTTATTTGAAAGATTGAAGTTAAAAATTTGAACCACTTTCAACCAAGATATATATTAAATACTTTTGAAGTTATAGTGGATCAACATGTTTATAAGTAACTTCACATATGTAGATATGTGCACTATAAAAGTGTGTGATATAAATATACATACCTATGTTAATCAATCTTGACATATGCTCATAATCACTAGGAAGGAAAGTAACATCTTCAAAGATTTAATCCTCATCTTTGTCGTATTTCTATGAAAAGAAGCATGCAAAATATTGAAGAAAATCAAGTATGAAATGTATTTGTCAAACCTTACAAGGGAATGATAGATCTTTTAATGTCAAATCTATAAAATATTTCTTCTACCAAATAATAACCAATTGCAAATAACATTGTTCATACTTGTGACTGAGTTTTCTCCCTCTTTGAAATTCTCTTAGACATTGTCAACTTGCCTTCTTGATAGCTATCTTTCTTTTTTTTTGTTCCTCGTGCTTCTTTCTATTTTAAATCTGTGGACAAAACAAAATAAAAAAAGAAGAAAAACCTACTCCATCTCACTTTTTGCATGCTTATTAGAAGAAAATGAGGACTGAAGCATATTCTCACTCCCATAACTTGGAAAATTCGAAGTTGGGGATAAGTGATTACTCCACCAGATCGAGCATCATATAAGGAGGTTCACGCATGGTAAATTATTTCATCAACTCATAGATACATTAATGGTTGTGATATTTTCCACTAGAACCTAAATAATTAATTTTATATTTTATCCTTCATTCGTAATAGATCTATAGTGACATCGATCAACATAGGAATAATTTGAAAAGAATTTTCACATACATATTTTTTGCTAGTTCTTTAAGAGAATGATCCTCAAAGAGGGACATTAATTTGCTTGTAAAGATCATAGATAGAGTCATTGCACATATGTGAATGAATAATAAGTTAGGATCATGTGACAAAAATTACTTGTAGATGATCATATAAACCAATTGAGGACAAGAACACATTACTTCAAGAACTACTATTAATTTAATCATGAATAATTAATTTTCCTAATTCACCTATCATGGTCACTTCTTTAGTTTGAGAAGAATGTAAAGTTCATCATCTACTTGGATAAAGGTCTCATAAATTTTGTTAGCTTAACTTTTGTTGAGTCTATACAGCCTAAAGTGATCGTCTCCCTTTTATCTATTATCATTTTAAGAAAGTGAGATAATATACAATAAAATGTAACCATCTCTATTTATATATTTAATCATTCTAAGAAAGTGAGATAATAGACAATAAAAGATAACCACCTCCATATCTATGATCATTCTAAGAAAACAAGATACTACGCAATAAAAGATAATCGTCTCCCTTTTGTATATTTAATTATTCTAAGAAAATGAGATACTACCAAATAAAAGATGATCATCTCCCTTTTATCTTTGCTCATTCTAAGAAAGTAAGATACTACACAATAAAATATAACCATCTCCCTTTTATATATAATCAATTTTTGAAAACAAGATGCTACACAATAAAAGATAATTATTTCGCTTTTAACTATTCTCATTCTAAGAAATAATATACTACATGCATTAAAGTGACCATCTCATTCTCGGCTTCGGCCCCTTATTGATAAAAAAAAATGAAGTGACCATCTCGATTCTATCTACGATGAGTTTATAATTGAGTATAGTGTAAAGTTTACTTAGATAACCGGCATACATGCTCACAACAAAAGATATAGTTATAAGATGTTTTACATTCATAACTATCAAAATTTGATTTCCTTCTAACTTAAATAATTTATAAAATAATGGGCAGTCTAATATAAGTCACTTACATTATACAAAGATTCTACAACGTAACAACATAAATCTGTTGACAGAAGTTCTTTGATGTGTTTCTCTAATGGACTGTAATGGGACAGCCTCCTAGTTTTGGCTACTTTTAATATAAAAAAATAACACAAACCTTTATTGTATTACACACCAGATCTATGACATTATTGCAACCAAACACATCATACTTTTCACAATGTAATGACTCTCACCATATAAAACATAATTAAAATATGATAGCACATCATACTTTTCACAATCTAATGACTGTCACCATATAAAACATAATTAAAATATGATAATAATAATATAATCTTTGAATATGTCCGGAGCATGATAGATTATTATAAAACATAATTAAAATATGATAATAATAATATAATCTTTGATTATGTCCAGAGCATAATAGATTATTTATTTTAAGTAAAGTTCAAGTGTTCCTCTGTGATACGTAAAGAGCAAAGTCCCATTGGAGCAAATAAAGGGATTAACAGCAAAGTCCCACTCCAACACCACAGAATCCCCTTTGGCAGCATCTCAAATCATCGAGACAACCAAGATCAGTGGTGCAGCGAAGGGGGCCTGTGCAGGGATCAGGATCTGCTACTGCTTCTACCTCTGCTGCTTCTGCCATACCCACTACCAATGCCATTATTAACACCATGCAAAACATTTTTTCTGCGCTTGCCATTTTCTTTTATGTTGTGAATAAAGTCTATTTCAATCCAATTTATAGAGTAGAATGGCCGTCTGTTTGGACCAAACGTCCCATACATTCCTCCGTGCGAGATTTAATCGAGGTATATCGGACCAACCGTCCCAAACAGTCCTCCTTCGGAGACTATATCGACAAATTTGTAATTATGAGCCTCGACAGGAAATCAGCACATTGCATACGTCCAAACTAAGGCTATCTAAATTCCTCCGTGCGAGATTTAATCGAGGTATGTGGGACAACCGTCCCAAACATTTCTCCTTCCTCGGAGATTTAGTCGAGGTATATCGTTCCAGCCGTCCCAAACATTCCTCCTTCGAGATAAATTTGTAATTATGAGATCAGCACAATGCATATCTAAATATAGTCTAAAAAATAAGATTTCACAACTTGACACCTATTGTTTAGTTGACTATGTTTTAACAATTTATATATGAATTACTATTTCACATAGACAATAACGATAGTATGGCTTACAATATTTTTAACAATTTATAAATGAATTACTGTTTCACAGTTGATTTCACAACTTGACACCTATTGTTTAGTTGACTATTTTTAACAATTTATAAATGGATTACTATTTCACATAGACAATAACGATAGTATGACTTACAATATTTTTCTCCATTTGAAGAGGGCATTTGTATCTTCCTCACAATAGAAGAGGCCTCTCAAGCTGTGACTTCCACAACAATGGGAGATTTTCACTGCGATTGTAAAATACACCCTCTGTATTTTACTGGAAATATCCTACTGTCTCCACCGGCCAACATGTCTTTACACAGTTAACATTGCTGCAATTCTCGATGTGACACTTTGCTCTCCAAGATGTTAACGACCAAGCGGGTAACGGTACTCGCGTCAGCCTTGCAATTCAAGAATCCCGAGCAATTGTTGGAAACGGTGAGATCATACTCTTAATTGTTTTATTTGTTCTAATTACTCTTTCATTTTTGTTTCTCAAAGATTATGTGTTTGTTTCTTGAATCGATTGCTCAATTCCGACTATAAATTTTGTTTGGGAAAATTTTTACACAGTTCTGCAAATGTTCAGAAGTGATGTTGCGGCAATCTTGGTACAGGACCCTCAGATTTCAAAGTTTTTGGCCCCTGTAGCTAATCTTGTCATTCGGCAGCGCGAATGGATTTGGCTCTGCAAGTGCGTCCAACATTATTGCTCAGCGGAGAAAAACTAGCATACACATTGCTGCGGAATTGCTGGACAAAGTTGTGAATCGAACATGATAGAAAAAACACTTGAATCTACTTTCAAACATGCCATCTATCATACTCCACTACTTTGTTAAAACCACCTTGTGAATGAGTTGAGTATCGTGGTGCCTAAACTCACAAAATGCTGACATGCGACAATATATGCGTTACTTACTTAGTGAAGCACCTCTTTGCCTTATTCGAGGAATGTAGTTTTGTATCCTCATTTCACGATTATTTAGTTACTGAAGCACCCTATTTTGGTATGAAAAATAAATAAATAAAATTCGTAGTTAGATTATTAAGGAAAGGGAAAAGTATCGATTAGGTAAAAAACGATACTTTAGCATGAGTTTTTGATAGTTGCAACTATTTAGATATTGTGTTAGAGTTAACAAATACGTCGCCATTGATTTACATTTTGTCTATTATATATAACATCAAATTTGTTGGTGATTTTGAAAATAAGGCCACTCACCTCCTCTTATCTTGGTCAATTTTTCTAGGTGAACAAAAAGTGGAGAATTGTAGGTTTTATGAAAAAGTATGAATAGTATGTTGAGAAGTTTGAAAGCTCTAGCTGGTTAAAGAAGAGAAAGAAAACTGGGTGCAACAATTTAGGGTATACTTTCTATTATGATTAGGTCTTGTTTATCATAGATCACTATCTCAAAAGTATTAGAAGAGGTTTTCCCACCAAGAATTTTAATCATTAAATAATTCAAAATCTAGAGATCTTAACAAATAGGTAAAAATGAAACCTTAAGGGTGGTGTTAATCAATTGATATCCTCTCCTAGTTATTGGTGAAACCAATAATAAATATATGTATGGATTATGAAAATCTCTCTTTATTGTGGTGATTTTTTTGTCCAATATTCTTTACTTTCCTTAAGCTACTCATGATTTAGATATTTCCAAACTATTCCCTATTAGAGATAGATATAGTGGTCTCTACCTAAAAAGTAAATAAGAATCTGGATGAGGAATATGACTAGCAAGATAAGAATAAGACTCATAGAAAAAACACCACTCACCTTGTAAGGATTAACGTTGTCCTATCTCTAGTTTATCCTATCACTTGTATTCTTAGTTTCATTTGCGTCTAAAACTCATTTGTCTCTTATAGTTCATTTATTCTCTTCAAATAAAATTCCTCCATACAAATGAAATAATTCTAAAAAATATGACTTGATTATCCCTCTACTTGGATGAGTGATGGATGTATTCTAATTTGCCACTAAAATTATAGAATATGAGGACCAAATATTCATTTCTTGGATAAATAAATAAAAAATAGAATTAAAAGGGTTCTAATTGGCATGAAAAAATATGTTGTTAAAATAATGTAGTGTCCAATTGTGATAGTTGAGTGTAATAATTGTCAATGCCACATAGAGAGGATTTTTTTTAAAATCTCACGAGTGTGGTTATTTGACTCATAAAATGACCTAAGGGTTTTAAATGGTGAATCCTTGAAAGATATACAAGTATCTATTAAAGACCATTTATGAAGGAAATGAGGAAAGATAATCTAATGCATAAATATAAACCATAAATTGTAGGTAGTGATGCAACAAGAGAAGGAAGCTTTTCTATGGTATAGGGGTTAAAAGATAGTTTAATTCCTAATATGAATTAGAGATAAATATATAAAAAGTAAGAGGAAAGAGATGAGTATGCTTGGTTACTACATTTATTTTAGCTTAGAAACTACTTTAGAATGGATTAGCACATCCCACATAACCAACCTAAATCTACCTAATAAAAAAAGTGACTTCATACAACTAGATAAAACAAAAAAAATAGAAGGAATAAAGATAAATGGCTTGCCCATAGGAATATGCTTATAAATTATTAAACAAATACAAGAATGTATTATATTTAACATTAATATAAGGTTGAGAGAAAAAGAAATACAATGGAGGTTGTGCTATAAAAATAATTAGCTCATATGTAGTAATATTTTTATGCCCTAGCTCACGTAATCTTCTTTTATATAAAGAAAAAATAGAAAAGAGAATTGAAGAAAGAAGTGCGAATAATTTTTTTTTTAACAATGTTGTCTACACCAAATCTAGTAGAAAAGTATTTCCCCATACTTACACCACGCTTGTTATGATCCTTGAGCGCTTTTGACATTAAATTTCCTTTATAAGTTAGCATGGGAATTCCATATTTGTAGTGACCTTGGACATCACCTACAATAACTACCTTTGTTAAATCAAGAAAGTTGGTTCTTTAATAGTGGATTTGTCACTTCTAGCAACAAATTTTATTATTCAACCCCACACTTTCTCATTTTAAATTTGTATTGTGTCTAAAATGATCAAGTTTCCTACAACAAAGCATTCAATATATTAACCATTCAATACTTGTAAATTAGATCCCCAAATAACCTAATAGATATCTAATATTCAATTGGGTTGTGAGACTCTTCCCAATATTCATGTTGAGGGTTAGAGATCAACCCTCAAGTATATTTGAAGTGGGGTAACTATGAGAACCTAATTTTTAAATCACTATTATACAAAGAGAGAACCCTAAAATATGGGTTTTATGTCTTGCACTCAAACCACATTTTGTCTCGATCAAAATAGGGAGCCTCATTTTTAGCCTTCCCTCTATTCTTTATTTTTTTTCTTGTCCTTTACCTTAGATTTTATTCCAATTATTTTTATTTATGTTATTGTTCCTTTAATTTTTATTGTGTTGTTAGCCTTTTGGGGTTTTTCATGTTGATATGAAATCCCCATTGAGTTTGATCCATAACCATTTTTTTCTTTTCCCCACATGCTCAATTTTCGGTCATCAAGGTCTCGACATGCATTTTTCCAATGACAATTAAGCTAACACAAATGTGTGGTGATGTCTTGTCAACCTTGGCCTCCACACTTGAGATAATTATGGCACCCATGTTTATTAATGACATATGAAGGATTTCAAATTTAGAGGCCTTTGACCAGTAAATTTTTTTTTCCTGAAAAACCATTTAATTATCACACACTATTCACTCCTTGCAGCATTTTTATATCAAAACCTTTTGGGTTTAATAGTGCATTACATTTTTTTGAGCTATGATTTTTTATACTATTCCCAGGTGTTTCTTATTTTGGTGTTTGGTATCTCCATCATACTCTTTGATCCTATTTTCTAATCTTTGTGCCTTTATTTTTCTTTTCTTTCTTTCTTGTGTCAATTATGGGTATGATTTAAAATATGATTACCTTTCTTAATAGAATTTTGAACTTTTTATTTTGATTCCTTAATTCCTCCTCATCATGGTGCAATACTAGGCAATGATACTTGCCTCTTTCTTGTGCAAAACATGTCATTTATCATGCTCCACTACTTTATTAAAACCACCTTGATAACGAGTTGAGGATCATGGTGCCTAAATTCATGAGATGCTAACATGTGATAATATATGCTTTACTTTGTAGTTAGTCCATCTAAGAAATGGGCCAATGGTGTACTTTAAAACCTTCTTGAGCTTTAGGAATCTCTTGGATTGGGCCTTGTTCATGTGTAGCTCACTTTGTAGCTTAGAATGCATAATAAAATAAATCTTCACTATCTTTTTTATGTGAAGTGCATACAAGACATTTGGCACATAAGCACAATGTTTTTGAAAACTCTTCTTTTGGCATTAGGATAAAGTCTTCCAAGCACACACATGTCCATCATGGAGATATTCTAGTGAGATAAAGGATGACCAATTGGTTTTTTAAATGCTTTTGCATGGAGCTCCCATGTACCACTTTTAACAATACATAGTAAAGAACCACTCCTAGATTGAGGAGAACTTATACAACACTAATACATGGCTCGGTCTGCAGATTTGAATTTAAATAATGTAAGATTGTAAACCCTAAAGAATAAGATTGAAATAAATGTATTAAAAGCCAAAGGGGCTTACAAAACACAAGTGAAGCCTTATGAAATTTTCTAACTCAAACCTTAGAAAAATGTCCCAATAGATAAAATCTATAGTACCTTAAATTGTAAAGTATAGTCCAATTGCTAACGTAAACACTCTATTCTTAAGGGAACCATTATTCTTTTCTAGTTTATGGAACTTTATTGTGATATGAATTTCTCTTTCGTAATTATAAATAAATTTTTAGCATTTATTACCCACCTACTCCTAACCACAAGAACTCCTTTTTTGAACAACTTTGTTGTTCCCTATGATACCCCTCTTCTTATATGTTACTGATTAACAAACAAGAGCACTCTTCTCTTACTAAAATAATGATAAAAATATAGGAAAGAAAATGATTGGTTATAAGTAAACAAAAAATTTAATTGTACTATTATTGAGGGCTGGATTTTACAATCCTAAGAACATATTGAACAATTGGTGATTTTAGTGGGTATTAAAATAAGATGGGACATTCATGTGACATTTAGAAAGCTAGCACATTCCATTACTAGAGATGTAAGGAGACTCATTGCAGAGAGATGACAAGAATTAGTTAATGAATTGAAAATAAAGGAGACACACTCCTTATTTATCTACCAACTATTAGGTTAGTTCACTTGGTTACTACCTACCTTCCAGCCATCATTACTATGATGTCTATTGGTAAATTCAAGGGGGATTAAGGAGTACAAAGTAGAGACAAAATATCCTAAGTGGTAGAGGTGTAAGAAATCTAAAATGCCCAAATAATAGACAAACACACACAACTCTATTTATTAATTATTGACAATGCATAATAGAAGTAAAACTCAAATAAAAATTTAAAACATGTAATATTATTTTTTATTTAAAAAATAAAAAAATGATCTTATATAAATAAAACTACAGTTTGAGTAAAATAAATTAATTAAAAACTATGATTACAATACTTGAAGCAATTTGGAGTTGCACAAACAAATGAAGATTTACCAAGATCTCTTACAAACTACTCATTTGGAGCTTCTGACTACCTATAGAAATCACTACTCAATCCATACAATTGTTTCTATCACAAACTCACAAAATTTTGTGAATCATTCAAAACACAAATTTTTTTCCTTTTGTTGTTGCAAAAAACCCTTGCATCATTTTTTTTCTCATAGACATTCTATTTGTCCGTAGTTGCATAAAATTCCCTATCACTTTCAAAATTTGAACTCACTGTAGACGTCTAAAATCATCCTGTAACCTTATTAATTAAATCTTATCAGATTAATATCTCCTTCTAGTTAATTAAATCCTATTTAATTAACACCATTAGCCATACAATTTATTTTAGTTAATTAATTATATTAATCTCTTTCATATACCTATTTAATTAGATTTATTTAATTAAATAGGTGCATTATCATCTTCTTTCTAAAAGTATTTAAATTTGATTTAAATGTATCCCATTTAATGTATTTAATTCCGATTAAATACATGTGACCCCTTTACCCCTCATATTTAAATAATAATTTCCTTCAAATCCCCTTTACCCATAATTTAATTAAATCCTATTTTGTTTAAATCATAAGCCTATCCTAATCCCCTATTTAATTAATTCTTATTTAATTAAAACCCCTAATCCTTGATTTAATCTAATTAAATCCTAAATCTTATCCTAGATTCCTAGTCCACACCCATCACCATCTTCATAAACCTACTTTTTGCCTAAATCATTGATTAATGAACTTAATCTATGTGATTCCTAAAAATATTAACTTAAGTGGGTGCTCAAATGTTAGAAACTTCCTACTATTGGCCTCTTACAACTCTTACAATGTTGTTTCCTTCTTTCCCTTTTTGGTCTCTTACAACTCTTACAAAGTTGTCTTCCTTTTCTCTTCTCTCAAAGATGCTCACATGTGAGCAATTTTCCCCTTTTAGAAACTTACAACTAGATTACAAGGTTTTCTCCCCTTTCCTCTTTCACTTAAAGTTGCTCACACATGCGTGAGAAACTTAAGCCTTCTCACATTACACACTTGCCCCAATCTTTGTCATTGACTTGTTACTATCACAAGTTTTCTCACACATGTGTGAGCGCCTTTGACCCTAATGTAACCTTCCCTTTATTCAATGGATCTCTCATGAGTCACATATTTTTTCCTATGGTTATTCCATGTGTATCCTATGTGGCCTCCACATAGGATTCACCTCATCAAAACCCATTTGCCTCCCTATAAAAATCTACAAGTAGAGCTTCCTCCTTTTCATTTTCATTCATTCATTATTGTAGAGTTATTATGCTAGTTTTCTTTCAAAGTGATTTTTTATCAGTTTAGACCATATAAAGATAATATTTAGTTTTCATGTTTTATAATCTCATTCTGTATCATGTTAGATCATTTCAATCTTGAACCATGTTAGTATGATAGTTGCATTTATATAATAGTTTCATATTCTCATCATCTTGATTGAAAGCTTGTAGCTAGTTCCTTTTACTAGTTTGCAAGCCTTTCAACTTCCATTTGTTCATTTGAAGATCAACATATTTTTTTTAGAGAGCATATCCCCACATAATCTCAAAGATAAAATAGAAAGGCCTGGGTACACTTTTTTGGTACATCTGAGGTTGTGGAGAAAGCTTATTGTGTCTTGTGTTCAATTTTTATGTACATGTTTGGTTACTTGAATGCTAACCCACTAATCTTGACATGTTTGAGCTTGTTCCGCTTAGGTAGGTTTTTTTCATTGATATTTTGGCACGCCCGATGAGACCATCCCCATATCCATTCTTCTCTATATCTTCCTGTCTTATTATCTTCTCATAAGAAATATATACACTATGTATATGTTCTATTGTCATTAGTGTTGTAAAGATAAAATCAAAAAATAAATCCCCCTCAAGAAAAAAAAAAAAAATAGAGTAGGTTTTATTTTATGTATACTTGTATATTTTTGTTTTAAAAAAAAGATATATATATATATATATATATATATAAAGATTAATAATAAATAAAAATTAAAAATTAAAAACAAAGCCAAGTCTATGGTCTGCAGACCCAAGGCCGCAGGCCACAGGCCCTACCAGATGCCGTAGGCTTTTCCGCAGACCACAACTCCTCCCTGGCCACAACTCCCATGCGGGCTACGCACAAGACTTCTCCCCCACCCACTAACTTTTTAATTACCTATTTTAATTTTTTTTAATATACTTTTTAGTTTGTTTTTTTAACATAGTTCTTTATTATTTACTTTGTAGTTTTTAATCTAATAAAACTTTTAAAAATAGTGTTATTTTTTTTGCAAGGATCTAACCCCTAGTCATATTGATGACCAGGAGCTCTTCTGATTATCTTTACTCCCCACCTTCCTACCTATGGTCACATGGGACCCAGGGGTTGTCCTCTAGGGGCTTATCTTAGCCCCCTTTTACCTTGCAACTCCATAAATAGGCAGTTTCACAAAAAATCTTGTAACTTTCGCAAAATATATCAGAGTTTCAAATTTCAAGAAGCATTGGAAAGATGACTCAAATATATTTTTAGATTCGTAAGCTATTAATTCAGATTCCACTTCAAAAATTTAGTGCACATGTTAAAAGTTACTCTATACTGTTCAATTGCAAAATCTCATATCTTGTCCTAAAGAAATCATTTTTTTAGTGAATTATTTGTGCATGTCACTTTTATCAATTGTTAAGGATTTGAAAAAGCTCAAACTACTAATAATTGATCTTGAAGGATGTTACTATAAGACTTTGAAAAACATTAAACTACTCATCTTTTTGTCTTGCAGGTTGCCTAGGAGATACAAACAAATGTTGTGTTTTCCTTAATTTATTTCTTATGAAACTTAACAAAGGTTCACTTATAGTGTCTTATTAAGTGATAATGGATTATGCTCTTATATTTATGAAATAATCAGGAAACTAGACTCATTTAATATTTCACTTAGAAAGGAACCTTGGAAATGAACAAATTGTTTGATGTGTTTGGGAGAAAACAACATTGTATAGGAGAGTATTCTCTTTTCTCCTTGTGGAAAAATTCAAAATGTAGAAACCTTTCATTGTCAATCCATAATTTCAAGTTAATCCTTTAGATGGGCCTTCTAGATGAGGTAAAAATTTCCAGGAATGACCCACATGAGAACGAGGTGTAAGCCACACCACTCCAACTCGCATTAATCAAATTTTCTTCTTAGGGCCAAACTTTTCAAAGCCGGATACCATTTGAGCTTATACTTGGCCCTCAGCTAACACATAATAGGTCCTATGGTCTTAATCATGTTTACATGACTACTTGTTCTAAGGTGCTTTGTGGGGCTATATGTCTCAATCGCACGTGCGTAGACACAAAGGATGTATTCGAATGGAGACCCTTACTAAGAGCCTTAGCATAGAACCTACCCAGTTCACCCCCGAAAGTGTGATAATCCAAGTGCCAGGAGGATAGTAACTTCCCCAACATACTAGACATGTCATGCCTTCCTAAGCATTTGGAGTTAGATAATACAACATTCATAACCCATTGTATCATTGGTAGTGGTCGTATTTTGATTAGCTCTTGAAGTGTGTCTAAGTGATGTAGGAGCATCTTGGGTTTTCTCGGTAGTTTCTTTGTAGAGTACTTGGAGTGTTATTTGGTTGCTGTGTGGACTGAGGGTCTCAGTTAGTGAGGTGAGTCATTCATTGAAGGGCTCTATCACTGGAAATGCTCGGTCACCAAAGGGATTGACACATATTGGTTCTCGGCTTATGGTGTTCTCGGCATGTGGTGGCCAAGGGGCTTGACAACTTCTAGTGCTCGATAGTTTCGCTATCTAGTGTTGGACAGTTTTGGCTTGCCGATTGGTGTTCTTGCAGATCTGGGAGGCTAACTTGGTGCATTTAATTTGGGTAGCGTGTGATTGTGACATGGATCAATCATGGGAATGTGTGTGGACCTGTTTGTGTCTTGGATCTTTATCCTATGTGCATTTAATGGATTGTAATGGCTGACTTGGTCATTTAATATTTGTTTGGAGGCTGACTTGTGGCTTGAATATGTAAGGGTTTATTTAATTTGTAAATTCCAATAGGCCGAATTGTGGCCATGCTAGTATGTAAGGAGTTTTGGGGTAGAGTGTTGAGAGGAGATTAGATTGGAGGTAGAGGAGATCAAATCTAAGGATCTAAGTATTGGATCTAAATTTGGTGGAAGATACCTTGGTTGACTAGCAACATGTTGGCTTAGGAAACAAGAAGGCTCCTTGGTGGCTTGAAAGAACAAGTTTAGATCTTGCTGGAGGGTTCCTAAAAGGATCTGTGTCGTGTGTCATAGATCTCGACTAGTTAAGGAGGTGATTTGAAGCTTGTAGAAGATCTCTGCTAAATCTTGGATTTACATATTTGTAATTTGTCATAACCGGGAAGGCCTTACAGCCCAGGATGTTGAATGTAATTGTTATTTATGGAAATAGATCTCATTGTTGATTGTATTTCTGTGTTGTTGGTTGTTTCTGTTCTGTTGTTGCTTAGGGCTGCTTGTTTGGACAATTGAGTCTTGAACCCTCAGACCTGCATCCTGTCAGGTGGTATTAGAGCTTGAAGATCTTGAGTGTGTGGACATATCACCAAAGATGATACAGTTTGAACCAGGACCTTGGGTTAGGTGAAGTCAATCACGGAAGATGGGAAAAATCTATCAGGAAGATTTTTGAGCTTTGCAAAGACAAGTGCAAGATCTACATGATGAGTGGTGTAGTGAATGGATCACTGATTCGAGGTAGATTGTGAAGGTTTTTAATAGATTTCCATGGGAGAGATCATTGAAATCTTACAATCAGATCATCGAAGTGAGGCATTTGATCCAAGAAGAGATACAAGTTGGTATGATTAAGTTGAAGAAACAAGTGAAGGAAATAAATATAGCGATGCGGAGAAGATTTCTTGAGGAGGATAGAGTCATGGGAAGTGTTGTTGGTGTGAATGTTGTAGGGGAAAGAAGTATCGGTGAAGGCTTAGAGGATCTTAATTTTTCTGAGGAGGAGATTGTTGAGAAGAGTTCATTTGTGCATGTTGTTGTTGAAGAGGTGATTGATTTTCATAGTCAGATAGATGGATTTGATGTGGAGATTGTAGAGCATCTTGTTGTGGATGATAATATTTCTGGTGAGATGGAAGAGATACCTTCAAATGTACGTATTGTTGAGGAGGTCAATATTGATAACTTTTTTGACAGGGATGTTGACCTAGATGTGTTTTTTGATGCAGTTGATGAACTTGCTGAGGACAGTGGTAAGTGAATTGATGTTGTTGAGTTTGTTACTCAGTATGAGGTTGTGGATGATACCGGTGAAGATGGTGGACATCTTGTTGTTGAGAGTGATGATTTAAATGGTACAAAGCATCTTGTTTTGAGGAATGAGATCACTGGTATTGTGATTTTTGCTTGTGTTGATGAAGGGTTTCATCTTCTAGTTGATGTGGATTTGGCTTTGGATTTACATGTTGTTACTTTAAATGTAGAGTTTCATACTCTTGTTGCTAAGATGGGTTGTGGTGATAAGTTGCATGCTGATTAGTTAGTGGTAATACATATCCTTCTGGTGTTTGGATGGTTGACGTAGATGTGGATGATTTCTAGATTGGCTCTCTTTTCTTTGATGGAGTGGAAGCCTTTGGTGGTGATGAAGCTGGATGACTAGCTGAAGGTTAGACGAGGTGGAATGAATGATGTTAATGACATCATTGTTGTTGATGAACTAATGATCGAGTGTGATAAGGTGTATGGGTTTGCAGATCTAGTGCTTGGGTCTGCTAGTCGAGTTAGTATTTGGTATGCTTCTGAGCATATCTCATGGAGATCAGATCAGAAAAGGAATGATGTGCTGGTGTGGAAGTTGTGGTTCTTAACTTGGAGGATGTGGAAACCTTTGGTGAAGATGATGCTGGTTGCAAAGCTTTCTTTTGGCATAGAAGTGTGGGAAACACATTTCTATTTACCCAGGGAATCTGATGCAGGAGAATCTTGGGTTTTCTCGGTAGTTTCTTTGTAGAGTACTTGGAGTGTTGCTTGGTTTCTATGCAGACCGAGGGGCTCTGTCGCTGAGGGGACTCAGTCATTGAAGGTCTCATTAGCTAGAGATGATTGGTCACCCAAGGACTTGACACACACTAATGCTCAGATTACAGTGTTTCTTAGCATGTATTGGCCGAGGGGCTCGACAACTTCTAGTGCTTGATATTTTTGTTCTCTGGTGCTCGACAATTTTGGCCTGCCAGATAGTGTTCTTATAGATCTGGTAGGATGACTTGGTGTATTTAATTTGGGTAGCATGTGATCATGACATGGATTTATCATGGGGATGTGTGTTGACCTATTAGGTTCTTGGATCTTTTCTCTATGTCCATTTAGTGGATTATAATGGTCAACTAGGTCATTTAATATTTGTTTGCAGGCCAAATTGTTGCTTGAATATGTAAGGGCTTATTTAATTTGTAATTTTCAACAAGGCGATTTCTAGCCATGCTAGTATTTAAGGAGGTTTGAGGTAGAGTGTTGAGAGGAGATTATATTGGAGGTAGAGTACATATTAGATATGAGGATCTGAGTATTGGATCTAAATTTGGTGGAAGATACCTTGGTGGACTAGTAACATGTTGGCTTAGGAAACAAGAAGGTGGCTTGGTGGCTTGCGAGCACAAGTTCAGATCTTGTTGGAGGGTTCCTACCATGATCTATGTGGTGTGCAATAGATCTAGACTAGTTAAGGAGGTGATCTTAAACTTGCAAAAGATTTATGCTAGATCTTGGATTTACACCTTTATAATTGGCTGTAACTGGGAAGGCCTTACAACTCGGCATGTTGAATGTAATTGTTGTTTATGGAAATAGATCTCATTGTCAATTGTATTTCTATGTTGTTGGTTGTTTCTATTATGTTGTTTCTTTGGGCTTCTAGTTTGGACAGTCCAGTCTTAGACCCTCCGACCTGCATCTCATCACTAAGTTTGCAAGCAAGGATTTTCATGCTCTACCAATTTCTTTGGGTAGGAACCATGCTTGAATTTCTTCATTGAGATTTAACCAAGATCATACATAACTCAAAGAAAGATTGGTTTATATCAAATTCATTGTCACTACTACTTGGATCCAGCAAGGTTTCTTTGTCCTTTCCTAGACTATTTTCAGACATATGACTGTTCTTTTTCTCATGTCTTGAATGCTTGAAAATTAGTTCATTTCATTGAATAGATTGACCAACATTCTTTTCACGAAACTTGACCGATTCAGGAAAGCATAAGAAAGTGAAACTCCTAGTTGCCTGTGTCTTTAGAGAGAAGAAAGAAGCAGATAGAAAAGCAAAGGAGTATCAACATATTTAACCAAATCAATTCATAAATAAATCAAAGAATTGAGAAATTTGAAGTCATCATATTCAACATCAAATTTTTCCATATGATGGCCAAAACTCATGTGAATCGTGCTTTCATTGATTTTGAGAAATATGAATTGATGAGCCTCATTGTTGACCTTTGAACATGAAATGAATTCATCACCTCATCATCATTCCTTCTTCAAGAAAACAAAATCAATCATCCTTGGAGTATAATCAAACCAGTAAAATAAAATCCAATCTTTCATCCCTTCATCCTTCATAGTTTGAAAGATTTTAATCAAAAGTATCACATACACCTTCACTTCTAACAAACCCATTTAATCAAATTCTTACTTGTAGAACATTAGTTTGTCTCAAGTAATTAATTTCATTTTCTTATCCTAATTTTCTTGGGATCATCAATCTATTTCCAGGTAGCAGAAGATATCATCCAAATCAATCATTTGTGCTTGCACCATCATAAGGTCTTGTCTCACCTAGGTTTTTACCTCAAAACCTTTAAATCCTATCCATTCCAATCTAATCCAATTCAATTCAATTCAATCAATCTCAATAAAATCAAATCTAATCAACTTAATCCAATCTAAACAAGCACAATACAAAATCAAAATCAAATCAAGTCCAAGTTCTTGCTCCTAGGTTCATCCTTGATCCTTCATCCTCCATATTGATGAGGTCACCATTGTATGGTAGTTACTTGGTCCCAAACTAAAAATATAAGGCGCACACAATAAAACACCAACCTCAATGATGAGAATCCTTTTGCTTGAATCCCTCCTTTCAAGGCCATGAAGTACACACTGAGGGCATCACTCATGTCCCTAAAGAAAATGAATTGGTAGATCAAGATGAAATACCTACTTAGGTGAATGATTTACTCAGTGATCCATACAATTTAGAGATGCTTGAGAAGGCCATTAATCAGAACAGTGGAGAGATTTCCCTAAACCTTATCAAGAATGGCATCACAGTACCCGCCAACTTCAATGAATATCTCCTTGTCTGCAATATCATCAAGGATATAGTAGTTACAAGCATGGCCACCGCCTCAACCTCTAATGCAACATCATCCTACGACAAAGGCAATTCCACTTCTAGTGGACCTTCTACATCAATCCCTGCATCAACCTCTCAACCAATATTTCAAGTGACAGGGGAACAACTTCAATAGATCCTTAGTGTTTCTCTCAACATAACCTCACATAATAGTACTTATACCAAAATGAATACCTCTACTAGTGTTGGTGCTAGTGTTTTCAACATAGTGCATACTTCCATCCCCTTATCCACACAACTAGTTTCATTATCACAATTCACATTCCCGTCATCTGCAATGAAGTCATCCACTGAACAAATGTTCCAATCTTATCATTATACACCTCTCCCTATAGTCGATATGAAATTGAAAGTATTTTTGGCCTCATAATTAGGAGGTGGAAAATCTTTTGGAACACAGTTCACACTCACAATGCTCCTAATTTAGCCCAACATTTCAATGATCTTAATAATCTTGTGTCTAGCTTTCAAAACATAGGGAAGAAAGAATTCTCCTTTGATGAGATATGTCCTTATCTA
Organism: Thuja plicata; assembly: GCA_018584345.1. Lineage (NCBI taxonomy): Eukaryota > Viridiplantae > Streptophyta > Pinopsida > Cupressales > Cupressaceae > Thuja > Thuja plicata. The sequence goes on from MU226284.1 coordinate 2,313,969, forward strand.
TTCAACAAGTCCATCGCCATGCAATTGTTGCCTCCAAACTTGGAGATCCCTAAATTTGAGAAATACAAAGGGGAAACATATCGAGTCCAACATCTCAAAGAATATTATAGTGCATTCCAAGAGGTTTCCTACAACGATAATTATCTAAAAGGACTATTCACTAGGAGTCTTGGTGGTCCTACTTTGGAGCTGTTCATGGCCCTCCCTCATGGATCCATCTCTACCTTCTCTGACCTCATAGAGAAATTCATTGCACAATATTCTTACAACATCAAAGATCAAGTGCCATTGAGTGATTTGTGAAATACCAAGAAAAGGAATGGAGAAAACCTTTCTATATTTTTACAAAAATGGGGACACATTACAAATCATATGCCTTGGAAAATACCTGATATTCATTTGATCAGAATCTTCACTAGAAATTCAATATCCGAAATGTCATTTGAAGTGAAAATGGATTCTCTTGATACTTATGAATCACTTGTTAAGAAGGGGAAGAACATTGAAGATGGATTTTTGTAAAATGGTGCAATTAAACATTATACCCCTTCCTCTAATAATGGAAAACCAAAATTTTGGAGTAAGAACAAATGGGTCATCAATGCTAGAGTGACAAATACCAAACATGTTGAAAATGTCCAGACATCTAACTGGAGCAATTAGAATAATCATAACAATGATAACAACAATAATAATCAGAACAATTCATTACAATAACAATCATAACAACAATAAGCTCGTATTAAGTGCTATATTTTTCCTCAAAATAACAATCACAGAAACAACAAAAACAATAGAAATAACAATAACACTAGACAACACTGATAATTCACCTCTCTTGCAGAGTCACTTGATGTAGTCTTTCGACAATTAGTGGAACAAGGGATGATGGTATATCCTAATACTTGGTCGTTTGATGAAAATCAACCCAAACCCACTTGTTATAAAGATAATGAATATTGTGATTACCATAGCATCAAAGGGAACGATACCAAGAAATGCATGAAAATGAGACACTTTGTCCAAGACATTATCGACGATGGAAAAATTGAGGTTGAAGGACAAAATTTGTCATCATCAAACGCGAAACTGAAAGTGTATAATGAGCCCTTTCCAAAACACAATCAACACAATGCATCCAATGTAGTTTCATATGATCATTCTACAAACACCATAACAAGTAAAAATTCAACATATGGAAGTCTAGAAGATAAATACATATTTTGTTTTGATGCACTCTATGGGTGTATTATATAATCTAAAAACCATTTAAACACTTTGATACTCAAAGGCACAAATTGCAATGCTACCACCCAAAGAACAAGTCACTATTTTGGCTGCTAATAATCCATCAACCTCTGTAGACCCACCAACCGCACCATCCATATCCACTCATCCTATTTCACACTATGATTTGTTGGCCTGATTAGGAAAGACACGTGCACAAATATCTATCCTCTAGCATCTTCACACATCTCTCATCCACAAATAAGTCCTTGAAAATGCCCTTAATGAGTCTCACATTCTTGAAAACATTAATGCTTCCCCATTTAAAGCTATGATTTAAAATTTACTCGCACACGATTTTTTAGTCTTTACTGGTAAAGGTTTTCATATCCTAGAACTCCATCATAATAAATCACTCCACATTGAAGCCAAAGTTCATTCTACTAAAATCAAAGGAGCCCTTATAGATGGTGGATTTGGTCTTAATTTATGTACATTAAAAATGATCTGAAATATTTGTCTTTCTGAAGACCTTCTTGATGTAAATAAAAGAATCATAATAAAGGCCTATGATGATAGAGAAAGGGGAAGAAAATGTTTGATAAGTCCCTCTGCATGTGGGACCAACTTTAATTGAATCATTTTTTCAAGTGCTCGAACTTGATCTTCCATACAACATATTGTTGGGATGACCATAGATACATGCTATCAAAGCAGTAAATTCTACATATCATCAACGTTTGAAATTCCCATATCATGATAGAGAAATAACTATTCCTAGAGATCTCGATTCCTTTCAATATTGCAAAAGATTGGAGGGTAAACAATCAAATTATTGTCCTTTGTATGAATTTGGTTGACCTATTGAAAATGAGAATCCTACCCCACCTGTAATTCAACAATTTTCCTCTAAAAGAATTAAAGAGACATCAGAAATCACCACAAATTAATACAAAGGAAAGGAGAAAGTCATTGAAGAAAATATTCCCAAGTAAGAAAATAAAATCACATTCACATATCAAGGCATGAGGGAATATAAGTTTTAAAGTTCTATGTGCATTGGACAACTCACCCTGTCTCCAAAACCTTATGGCAGACCTTCCTAATTAACTCCCTCAGGATGAAAGGACATCATGAAATGCAAAAAAACTACTTTTGAACATTGGGGAGATTATCAGATGAACACATGGAATCTAGTGTCCTCGATTGGCTCTACAGGAAAGAAGAAGAGAAAGCAATAACCTTCCCTAAAGAAAACTATATAAAAGCCACTCCCATTATTGAAAGCATGAGATATCACACAACTGGTCTTGGAACAAAAGAAGTAGGCATAGAGTGTTGGTTTACTGAGAGCAGGGTGAATCAGAAAACTATGATATTTTAAACTTTAAAACTTAACTCTGATTCAATTCGGTAGAACAAAACTATAGTAGTAACCGAATCACCAATAACTTCAATAACTCAATCAACAACTTGAATAAACAATAAATATCATGCACATAAATCATTCAACACACATAATACTATATTTAAGGAGGAAACCCAATTTGGGAAAAAAAAACCTTTGTGGGAATTGTCACCCACAAATGAAAATACTCTTCTGAAGTATGCTCAGTTAAAAGCTAATCCTGTTAAAAATTACAAAACACATTATTATATGTGGCTCTGTTAGGGGATTTACCTTAGACCTATTAATATTTTGACCTTTTTAGGAGTTTTCTCATTAGAGGGATTTGAAAACTCTTTTAGAACATCACCTTTCTCAAGGATTTTACAATAAGAATTATTAAGTCCACTCAATTAAGAGAATTCTCTACTATAAATGCAAATAAGCAACAATGTTTAAAATGATCTGTAATACTGCAACTACCTCTTACTTTATTAGATCCCTTATGTGCTCTCTAACTACTGGCATCAAAACTTCATCAGTCTCCTCTTCAGACTCAAATTTACACCTCTTTTCTCTTCACTACTTCAGTCAGTAGTGCTTCAACACTTAAACCTGCCAACACTTGTGTTATTTGAATTCATCCTTTAAATAGACTCTATTTTTGCTTCTTAATATCCTTGATCACATTTTCCTTCAATTAATCTCAGTTTTTAGATCAACCTTTTGAACTAATTTAGTGAATTGGATACTCGATGAATTGCTTAAGTATCACCTCAGAACTTACAATTTTCTTGGAAGTAAAACCTTCAGTTTTTTTTCTTAATCTATACCATAGATCTTTACCTTTATTTTTTTTACATGCCTAATATTGTAACAAACTACTTCTTTATCCTTGGAATCTTCTAGATCACTGTGGCTAACTATTAAATGTGTTCTTATCCTTGTTTATAACATCTATTTTTCTCGGCAACTAACATGCACTACTCGGTGCCTTAATGTCTCAGTGTCTTGACCGACTTACACAACCCTTTACCAACAAACTTCTTTATGCTCAGTAACATAACTATTTACTTACCAACTTCATTAATCTACTTTATCGACTTGATAAAGTAGAAAACAATTATCTCAATATGAACTTATCATTTTATGATCTTTATTAACTCCTCAATTAAGTCAACTCCAAAAGATATGGCAATTCGATATGAACCAGAAATCAATTGCTTGACATCAATGAAAAAATAAAAACTTATCTAATCCTTTCTAAAATTGTGTATACCTCTAATCTCAGTCTTCATCATCATCTCCATCAGTTGAGTAACAATCTCCCTCTTTGGCATTGATGACAACACTGTGAATTGACAATGGAAAACTCTAAAATCTTTGATCTTTTTTTACTCCCTCTGATTTGTTTGATCTTCTTCTCCCTCTGTATTCATTTCTCATTCTCTCTTCTCTTTGTATTCTTATTCCCCCTCTTTCTATTCTTAGATCAGCAATAATTCATGTTTCCTCTTTGAAAACAATGCCAAAGGTGCATACTCCTAAAAACTTTATCAAGCAGTGGATTATACCTTGCATGTACTCATAGCTTATTGCACACATAATTAATTTTCACACAATGTCAGGCATCACCTAAAGTGTGAACACTAGCATCAACTCAAAAAATATATATTCTATTGAGTCAAGTAGAATTTATGCAGCATGTATCTTGTTCTAGTGGATGTTGGATAGGCAAAGGACCCCTAATTTACCTATGAGATACTCAAAATCATCCTTTGGTAGTGGCTTGGTAAATATATCTGCTAACTAATCCTTAGAATTCACATACTCGAACGTCACATGCTTGTCTTGAGCTTGTTATTTCAAGTAATGATAATTTATATAAATGTGATTGGTCTTAGAATGCATCACCAGATTCTTTGATATGTTTATAGCACTAGTATTATAACAGAAAATAGTAGTTGTATCGTTAATCTACTCTTTCATACCTTCAAGTAGCTTTTTGATCCATATAATGTTTTCAAAATTCATAGCTACAACAACATATTCAACCTCAATAGTAGATTGTGATATATAACTCTATTTCTTTCTCAGCCATGTCACTAATCTTTCTCCTAAAAAGAAAGCTCCTCCACTTGTAATTCTCCTATCATCAATGTTTCCGAACCAATCAGCATCAGTGTCAAACTTTAACTCAAAATTTCCTCCTTTCTTGTATACTAAACCAAATTCTTCAGTTCCTTCCAGATATCTAAATATTATTTTAACTTCTTACATGTGTGATTCCTTTGGATAAACAAAAAATCTCACAACAATACCAACTCTATGAGCTATATCAGGTCTTCTATGTATAACTGATGGGGAGCTCTAATCACAAGAGAACTCTTTCTCTAACTAAGACCAATATTTGGTCTTCCTAGGATAACTTCGTCTACCCTAACTAGAGGATGTAACTTTATGATCCCCTAATTTCCTTAGAACTCACCACCAATTTCAAAATACTCTTCTTCCCTTTTCAATCCTACAATTCACCTTTAGGCTCCAATTGAACCAATTTTCTCCGAATCCTCCTTTGGAAATGGGGATGGGATCCCTAATCATTCCTAGGTCACTTACAACTGATTTTGATCCACTTAGATGGATTCTTTAAAAGGTTTCTATTCAAGTTCATAGTTTAATTGCTTTGAGGCCTTGTAGCGTTTTTGGTCAATTAGGCCTCTTAGAAACTAGTTTTCTTAAATTTCCTCACAAATTCCCTTAACAACTCTCTAAATAAACTATGGTTTCTTCATAGGTATATCCTAGGCTCTAGGATTTTGTAGGTTTTAGACCCCCAACCTATTCGTACATAGGACTTTCACCAAACCCCTATATCCAAGGGTTTAAGGAGAATGTTCACCAGTCTAGATGCTTTGCTTTCAATGGTTGATTTATAAAACTCCACCACTCTTCTCCTTGCATTCAATTATCAAGGATACACATACCTACATGTTCCCACCCTTTATTTGTTTAATCTAATCCATTTAGAAGGCTTTGTTACTACTGTTCTGCACAAGCCACTAACCACAATGCCATTGTACTCGCCTAGGGCTTGATTGAAAAAATAAATACCCTGCATAAAATGACTCCATGGACCATATGTATACTATCTACAATGTCCCCTACTTGATCCCAAGTGGCCATAGTTTTCCAACCACGAGAATTCAAGTGGGGTTCATATTTTACATGACTGGTCCTGAATAAGATAGTGAACCAGTAAAACATAAAGAATTTACAAAATGATAAACAAGAACACTAAAAAAAACCAATTCCAAAAAGAGTAACTAAATAAAAAAAATCAAGGAATCAATGCATTAATTCAATCCTTTCAATCCATTAACTAACTGGATCAAGGTTATGTTACAAAAACACAGTCAAATTCTTCCTTTCCAATGCTCAGTCCGTACAATAACATAACCAACCCCTAGATTAGGGTATGTTTCACCTTATATAGGTTATCCCTTCATTTTTAGACCCTAAGGTTGGTATTTGGGCACCATTAAATCCCTTTCCTAGTTTTTAGGAAACGTTGTCATGACAACTTTGCAAAGTTGCAAAGTTGTCATGATCGACTTATACATCTTTTGCTCTTTTGACAAACTACTATTCCCAATGGCTCAATTTGACTTCAAACCAATTCATAAGACCTCAAAACACCTAAAAACATTAAAAACACAAGTGCCACTCTATTTTGGAGTTTTGGTCAACTTTTGACCCATTTGTTGACTTTGTAGGACTTAAGCTCTTAGATCCTAATTGATCACACCAAACATTAGTCTCTAAAAAATATTACCACTAAACACACACAAAAAAAACCTTGGGAATTTGTATTTAGTCCTTATTACCTTGGTGGTTTTCTAAACCAAACTACAAGCCAAAATGCTTTAAAGATCTTCACAAGACCTTAAGGTGCTCTTGCACCATCCTCCCCCCTGCAACAAGAAAATTAGGGTATATTAGGTGTGATAAACTCCATGCTTATGCCATGCTTCTTGAAGTCTCCTTCTTCTATCCATGTAGCCTATGACTCTGGTTGGTGTTCCCATTTCACCAAATGTTCCATGTAGACTTTGTTCCTTGTCTTCTTCTTCACTCTTGAATCCAAAATATTTTCATCTTGTGGCTTAGTTTGAATAGGTGCCCTGAGTTCTTCCACATCCTTAGTCACCTCTATAATTTACACTTCTTCATCCATCTCTGGTCCTTTGTATTTAATAAAATACTTCACATTGAAGATTGGAGAAATAGATATCTCTTTGGGTTGTTCTGTCTTGTAGGCATTAGAGCCATACTTAGCTAACACTCTACATGGTCCAATCCTCTTCATTTTTATTTTTCTTGGTATCCCCTTCTATAGCCTAGCCTTGTTCAAGAACACCATCACCAAGTCTCCTACCTAAAATTGTAAGTCTCTTCTCCCTTCATCCTTCTTGGCTTTCACTTTATGATTAGCCTCCATCAATGTTTGCTTCACTTTCTCATGGACTTCTCTCACTGACTATTCAAAGTCATCTTCATGTCCACTGATTCCCTCATACCCTTTCAAGTCTCTAAGCTCAAAAACACCCCTTGGATGTATTCTATATACAATCTCAAATGGACTTTTACCAGTAGTCCTATTTGTGCTATCATTATAAGAAAATTCTACTTGTAGGATAATTTGTTCCCATCTTTGCCCATACTCTTTAGTCAAACATTTTAGTAAGTTTCCAAGAACCCTGTTTATTACTTATGTCTAACCATCCGTTTGAGGATGATATGTAGAACTATGAGACAAATTAGTTCTTATCCTTTTCCATAGGGTGTTCCAAATTAAGTGCCCCATAAACTTCACATCACTGTCTCCAACTATGCTCATTGTCATACAATGGATCCTCACTATCTCCATGAAGAAAAGGTGGGCAATGTGACTGGCATCATGTGTTGTTTTAAATGGGATGAAATGACTCATCTCACTAAATCTATCTACTACCAAAAACACACTGTCTAAACCATTTGGAGTCCTAGGTAATCCCACTATGAAATCCATACTTATGCACTCCCATCGTCAATTTGGGATGGGAAATAGTTGGTAAAGACATGAATTTGATGATGTCCCCTTTTCCTTCTGAGATACTCCACATTGCTCAACATACCATCTGATATCTTTCTGCATTTTAGGCCACCAATAGAATCTCTCCACTAGGTCTAGGGTCTATTTTAACCCAAAGTGTCCACTTAGACTGCCATTGTGATTTTCTTGTATGAGGTTCTCCTTCATGGAACCCTTTGGAACACATAATTGTTTACCTTTAAACAATAAAACATTCTGTAAGGTATAGTCTGCATATTCACTATGAAAGTGATTTTGAAAATCACTACACACCTTATGGATCTCTAAGAAATCTAAATCTCCTTCATAGAGGTCCTTGAATCCTTCAACCCCTATACTCTGCAATTGTATCTCCTGGATGGTAGGAAATCTCCTACTAAGTGCATCTCCTACCTTGTTTTATCCTCTTTTTGTGCTTGATAGTAAAAGTGTATGATTGCATAAACTCCATCCATTTTATATGCCTCAAACTAAGCTTCTCATGTGTATTTATGTATCTTAAGGCCTAGTTATCAGTGTATACCACAAATTCCTTTAGCAAAAAATAGTGCCTCCACTTCTTAAGATCTTTCACCAATGCATAAAGCTCTAGATCATAGGATGAGTACCTATATTTTGCTTCATTAAGCCTTTCACTAAAGAAGGCTACAAGTCTTCCTTCATGAACTAGGACTGCACCGATTGCTATGTTACTAGCATCACATTTCACTATAAATAATTGATCAAAGCTTGGTCAAACTAGTATTGGTTGGGTGGCTACTTCTTTCCTCAATCTCTCAAATCCTTCATTAGCTTCCTTGGTCCATACAATTTTTTTCTTAAGTCCACCCTTAATGGTATCTAGGACAGGTGCACAGATTTCACTAAATCTCCTAACAAACTTCCTATAGAATTGGGCTAACCCATGGAAGTTTTTGACTTTAGTCCCTGTCTTAGGAGTAGGTCAACTTAATATGGCTTCCAGTTTTCTCTTGTCCATCTTCAAGTCACCTTGGGATACTACAAATCCTAGGTAGGTGAATTCTTGTTTCATAAACTCACTCTTTTCAATATTTATGGTGAGCTTCTCCTCTTGTAACATTTTCAACACAAGTTCTAGGTGCTTCATGTGCTCCTCCTTTTTTTTTTTTCTGAAAATGAAGATTCCATCTAGGTATACTACCACAAATACCCCTGTATAGTCTTTTAGGACTTCATTCATCACCCTCATAAAAGTACTAGGTGCATTTGTAAGCCCAAATGGCATTACTAACCACTCATATAACCCCTTTGTAGTTTTAAAAGCTGACTTCCACTTATCACCCTCTTTCATCCTAATATGATAGTATCTAGTTTTTAAATCAACCTTTGAAAAGTACTTAGCACCCCCAAGCAATCCATTAAATCTTCTATTCTAGGAATAAGAAATCTATATCTAATAGTTATCCTATTTATTTCCCTAGATTCAGTACACATTCTCCACTTACCTCCCTTCTTAGAAGCCAACACTAGTGGGACAACACATAGGCTGATGCTCTTCCTCATCAGGCCCTGGTCCACAATCTCTTGCACTTGCCTTGCAATATCTTTGTTCTACTCTAGTGTCATCTTATATGCAGCCTTTTTAGGCAATGATGCCCCTAGCACAAAGTCAATTTGATGATTGATCTCTCTCTTTGGAGGTAGTTTAGCTGGAGTTCCTTCACAAATTATGTCTTAGAATAGTTCTAACAACTACTTTACTTCTTTAGGCATAGGTGACTATTTAAGTGTCTCTTCCTCTTTTGGCTTCACCAAAATTGCATAGCCAATTCCTTCTTCCTCCTTCATCTCTTTGAGGAATTCTTTCCCACTCATTAGTAGGGTGTTGGAGTCCATCATCTCAACTATTTCTTCCTCTATCAAATACTGTATCTTATAAGTTACTCCATTCTTCTTGAATGAGTACTTGTTCTCCTTGCCATGGTGAACTACTTCCCTATCATATTACCATGGTCTTCCAAGAAAGAGATTGCATGCATCCATTGGTAGTATATCACAAAGTATCCTGTCTTGATACTTGCCAATAGTAAACTCAACCAACACTTGTTCATTAGCCAATATATTTTGTCCCTTATTCAACCAAGTTACCTTATAGGGACACACATGAGGTATCTTCACCAATTTAAGCTTTTGTACTTCTTCCTTTGAGATCACATTATCATTATATGTGGAGTCTATTATAACTCTGCATACCTTTCTAGGAATCTTACATTTGACCCTAAAAAGAGCCCTTCTTTGCTTGTGTTCATCCCTTGTAGGGTTCTTGAATAGAATTCTCCTAAGCATCAAGCTTTCTCCCTTCTCTGAATCCAAACTTACCACAGACCTCTTAGTCATTTCCTCTTCTTGTACATATGCAATTTTCTTCTCTCCTTGTGAAGTTGTTGGCTTGTCTGGACACCTATAGGCAGGGTGACCCAATTGGCCACAATAGTAACACTTCATTGTAGAAAAATGTGAGCTCCTTCCAAACCCACCTGATCTTCCTCTTCCACCACTATGAAATCCTCTACCTCTATTATATCCTCCCCTATTACTAGTCTCATGGTTTTGTTCAGAAACCCTAGAATCTCCTTGGCTTCTTGTATGTTCCACCTAAGGCCATTGAGATACCTAACAACTTTAATGCTTTCTACCTCCTAAACTCTTGAACTAAGGCATAGTTTTTGGAACTCTTCTATATAGGATGCCACATCTATATCTTTTTGCCTAAGATTCTATCTCCTTTTGTGCAATTGGATGTCATAATCCTCTGGTAATTAGTTCTCTTTCACCTTAGCCACCAAAGCTTTCCAAGTTGCTATTGGCTTATTTCCTTCCTTGTCTCTTTCTTCTTGGAATAAATTTCACCAAGTTAATGCTTGTCCCCTTAGCCTTGATTAGGTTATCTTCACCTTATGTGCCTCTATGATACCATCACATTCAAAATGGTTTTCCATACCCTCAATCCACTCCATCACTAACTCTGCATCCATCTTACCAAATAATATTGGAATGCCTTCTAGTGCCTTGCCACTTAATTCCTTGATGGCCTTGAGGGATGGTTCCTCGTGTAATGGAGGGTTAGTCTTTGTTTTTGTCTCCTTTTTATCTTGACTCTTTCCCTTATCTTTATCCTCTCCCATTTGTTCTTTCATCTTGTTTGCTGCCTCTACAACTGCTACCAACTTTAGCTTCATCTCCTCCATATCTTCTTCAAGAATTATATTCTTGACTTGCTTCTTTAACAAGTCCCTTTCCCATTCTACCCCATTATGCATTGGTCACCATGGTCCTTTCTCCAATGGATTCACTTCTCTCTCTTATACACTATCCACTTCCCAAGCATTTTAATGGCTTTGATACCAATTTCATGGGGATCTCTAATCATATGAGCACTCTTTCTCTAACTAAGACTTATCTTTGGTCTTCCTATGGTAAATTCATCTACACTAACTAGAGGACAACTCTATGCTCCCCTACTTCCCTTAGTACTCACCACCAATTTCAAAATACTCTTCTTCCCTTTTCAATCATACAATGCACCTTTAGGCTCCAATTGAACCACTTTTCTCCCAATCCTCCTTTGGCAATGGAGATGGGATCCCTAAAAATTCCTTGGTAACTTTCAACTAATTTTGATCCACTTAGATGGATTCTTTAAAAGGTTTCTAGTCGAGTTCATAGTTTTCTTGTTTTGAGGCCTTGTAGCCTTTTTGGTCAATTAGGCCTCCTAGAAACTGGTTTTCTTGAATTTCCTCACAAATTCCCTTAAAAACTCTCTGAATCAACTATGGTTTCTTCATAGGTCTATCCTAGGCTCCAGGATTTTCTAGGTTTTATACCCCCACCCTGTTTGTACATAGGACTTTCACAAAACACCTATTTTTAAGGGTTTAAGGAGCATGTTCACTAGTCTGGATTCTTTTCTTTCAATGGTTACTTTATACAACTCCATCACTCTTCTCCTTTCACTTAGTTATCAAAGATACACATCCCTACATTCTGCCACCATTGATTGGTTCAATCCAATCCATTTAGCAAGCTTTCTTGCTACTATTCTGAACAAGCCACTAACCAAAATGCCACTACACTCGCCTAGGGAATGATGGGAAAAATAGTTCCCTTGCATAAAATGACTCCACAGATCATATTTACACTATATGCAAGGTCCCCTACTTGATCCCAAGTGGCCATAGTTTTCCAACCACGGGAAGTCGAGTGAGGTTCATAATTTACATGGTTGGTTGAGAATAAGACAGTGAACCAGTAAAACACAAAGAATTTACAAAATGATAAACAAGAACACTAAAAAAATAAACCAATTCCACAGAGAGTAACTACACAACACAAAGCAAGGACTTAATGCATTAATTCAATCCTTTCAATCCATTAACTAACTGGATCAAGGTTCTATTATAAAAACACAGTCAAATTCTTCCTTTCCAATGCTCAGTGCGTACAATAACATAACCAACCCCTAGATTAGGGTTTGTTTCATGTTATATAGGTTATCCCTTCATGTTCAGACCCTAAGGTCAAGATTTGGGCACCATTAAACCCTTTCCTAGTTTTTAGGAAATGTTGTCATGACAACTTTGCAAAGTTGTCATGAGCAACTTTTACATCTTTTGCTCTTTTGACAAACTACTATTCCAAATGGCTCAATTTGACTTCAAACCATTTCATAAGACTTTAAAACACCTAAACACATTAAAAATACAAGTGCCACTCCATTTTAGAGTTTTGGTCAACCTTTGACCCATTTGTTGAATTTTTAGGACTTAAGCTCTTAGATCCTAATTGATCACTCCAAACACTAGTCTCTAAACACTATTACCACTAAACACACACAAAAAAACATTCTTTATTTGTATTTAGTCCTTATTACCTTGGTGTTTTTCTAAACCAACCTACAAACCAAAGTTCTTTAAAAATCTTCACAAGACCTTAAGGTGCTCCTGCACCAACAACATATGGTAACTTACCAATCATTGTTCGGTAGAGTGTCTCATTTACTTCCTTTGATTTATCTTCTTTTGATAGCTCACAATGAGTAACCATCAGTGTTCCAATTGGTCTTGATTCTTCCATACCAAAATTCTATAGGATCTCCTTGATGTACTTTGATTGTGTGATGTAGATTCCATCCTTAACTTGTTGAATCTATAGTCCAAGAAATAATTTAATATCTCCTATCATGTACATTTAAAATTCCTTTCTCATCTCCTTAGCAAAGGATATGCATAATGTGTTATTTCCTTTAAAAATAATATCATCAACCAAAATTTCAGCAATAAAAATCTTATTACTAAAATCACATTTCAGATACACATTAATATTTTCACTTGTTCTTTGAAATCTAGTCTTGATTAGATATGCATGTAACCTTTCATACCAAGCTCAGGGTGCTTGTTTAAAACCATATAGTGCCTTGTGCAGTTTGCATTACATGTCCTTGTTATTATTCTTAGAAAATCCTCCAGGTTGTTCTATATATACTTCTTCTTCAAGAATACAATTAGGAAATGTAGACTTGACATCCATTTTATAAAATTTAAATCCTTTGTAAGCTGTATATGTTAGTAGAATCCTAACTCCTAATCTAGAAACAGGTGTAAGAGTTTCACCTTACCATAATAAGTACCTTCTTCTCATGCATACCACTTGCAAACCTATCTTTCTTTGTTTTTGATTACATATCCATGTTCATTCAATTTGTTTCTAAAAATCCACTTTGTACCTATAACATTTTATCTTTAGGTACAGGTAACAAAGTCCATGTGTTATTCTTTTCACTATGATCTATCTCTTCTTTCATAGATTTAACCCAATCTTTATTCTCCAATGCATCTTCTACTCTTGTTGGATCTAATTCATAAATTAAGCATGTATTATCTCTTACCTTGCTTCTTCTCATGATTGCACCATTCTTGTCTCAAATAATCCTTCTCGGTGAGTATTGTCTCCTCACATACTTGGCTAGAACATGCTCGGTGGTTGGTGCAATTTCATTTCCATCATTCGGTGGTGGTTCTCTCTGTTCAGCTTCCTCCTTAGTTTGTGCTTTTTGTAAGGTATCAGGAATATCAGGTTGAACATATATGCAAATATTTGGTAGTCCTCAGGTTCCTTCCTGCTACCCTCATCATTTTCTCTGTAAATTCATCAGTTCTTACAATTTTATTAGTAGAATTTTTCAAACATTTGTAAGCTTTTCTCTCGGTAAAATATCCTAAGAATAATCCTTTATCTCTTTTAGAACCAAACTTACCAGCTCTAGCATCTTTTAAAATATAGCATCCATTTCCAAATACTTTGTAAATAACTTACATTCAGTTTGTGATCATTGGAAATGTCATGTGAAGTCTTGTTTGTACCTTATTCAGTTGTAATTAGTTAAGTGTTTAAGAAGCAGCACTGACTGCTTCTCTCCAATATTTTTGAGAAATACCCCTCTCAATCATGAGTATTCTTGCACAATCCACAATAGATCTATTTCTCCTTTCAACTATATCATTCTATTGTGGTGTTATTGGTATGAAAATTTGTCTCTTTATTCTATGTTCATTGCAGAAGAATGTAAAATCATCATAAGTAAACTCTCCTCCTCTGTCAGATCTCAGACACTTCAAATTTCTTCTGGTCTCATTTTCAACTCTTGCCTTATACCACTTAAATATTTGGAAAGCTTCATATTTTTGTTTTAAAAACAAGACAGACATCAATCTAGAATAATCATCAACAAACAAAATGAAATATCTATCACCATAGTAGCTTTGTATTCTCATAGGTCCACATAGGTCAGTGTGCACTAAGTCCAAAATTCATTGTATAATGGAAGACTTACTTGTAAAACTTGACTTAGTCATTTTACCAACTTGACATTCTTTGCACGTGACATTTTTTGGTTTCTCCAATCTCGGTAGACCTCTGAATCTATTTTTTTTTCTCACTTTAATTAATTTTTCAAAATTCACATGACATAACCTCTTGTGCCATAACCATGCATCATGAAATTTAGCATATAGATAACTCTTAGTAGATGTATCAAGGTAAAATAAGTTAACTTTAGATTTTTCTCCAAGGGTAATTAGACTTTCATTTCTAATAAAATACTTTTACCTTTCCATTATGAAATTCTAGTCGGTGTCCTATATTGTTTAGCTATGCCACACTTAACATATTATACTTTAGTCCTTCAACCCAATAGACATCATCACATCTGGTATTATTCAACATTATTATAGAACCTTTACCTTTCATAGGATATGGGGCATCATTCCTCCATCATGTTCTTCCATATTAATGAACTTAAGTGTGTCATCAGCCATATCGTGTGAACAACCACTATCTATAATCCAAGTCTCATTCTTTCTTACATGTGAGATCAGGGATTTTTCTTCTTGATTTTCTTCATCAAAATTATCCTTGATAAAAATATATACAACTTCTTCACCGTCATCATCATCTGTATCATCATTGATTAGTCCTTCATTAGAAATATGGCATGACTTCTTTCCTTTTTTTTGAAATCTCGTGAATTTGTTTTCTCTTTTGTTATTGTCTCATTTGTCTTTCTTCTCATCATTGTCATTTCAGGGTATCAGCAACAATGTGACCAATCTTGTTACATTTAAAAAATTTCAAGGGTAGCTTACCTCGGTACTTGCCTTTACCTCTTTGTATTCTTCTAGCTAGTAGAGATTCATACTCTCTTTCATTTTCTTGATCTTCAGCATACATTTCTTCTAACTTACTCTTGCAACTATAAAATCTTTCACTATCAGTACTTGCATAACCATGAGTAGGTCTAGAATCCCTAGAACTTCCAATCTTGAAAGATGATCTAAATGAAAACTCAATCCTAGAAGTAGTAGGTAAAATATTATACAAATCATTTAGCTCAAAACAAATCAACTTACCAATAGTAGAATCTAGTGAAACAATCATATGAGGAATGGATATCAATTCTTGGATTGTAGATACTCGGATGGCATAAATAGGTAACAATGTCCTCAACAATTTTCTTGTTACATCTTCTTCATCTATTTTTCCTCCATTACCTCTTATAGCATTCACAGTTTCCTTTAGTCTTGCATTGTATTGTGGAAAATTTTCACCTTCTTTCATTGTAGTAGAATCAAATTTTCCTCTCAAACTTTCAGACTTTGCCTTCTAAACATGTTGATCTCCACCATGTACTAATGCAATCTTATCCCACATCTATTTTTTTGTATCACATCCTTTAAGTTAATTGAACTCACAGGTCGGTGAGACTAGATGATATCTCAATCATAACTTGTGTGTGATCTTGTCTTTCTCTTATTTTCTCAACTATCATAGGCCCAAATGGCGATGGTGAATACTCATTGTCAGGATAGCACAATGCATACTCTCCAATCCCAGATAAATGCAACCTCATTCTCTTTTTCCATGTAGAAAAGTTATCCTTATTCAAATTTGGTGCCTCCTTCTTATACCTCTTTGGATCTTTAACTCAAGTCTTTTAAACTCATCTCTTTAGAGTACTAAGTTCTGATACAAATTGTTGGTTTACTAAGAGGGGGTGAATCAGAAAACTATGATAATTTATAAGTTAAAATGTAACTCTGATTCAACTCAGTAGAACAAAAATACAACAACAACTGAATCACCAATAACATCAATAACTCAATCAAAAACTTGAATAAACAATAAATATCATGCACATAAATCATTCAACAAACATAACACCAGATTTAACGAGGAAACCCAATTTGGGAAAAATTTTTATGGGAATGTCACCCACAAATGAAAATATTCTTCTAAAGTATGCTCAGTTAAAAGCCAATCATGTTAAAGATTATAATACACATTGTTATATGTGACACTATTAGGGTATTTACCTTAGACATATTAATATCTTCACCCTATTAGGAGTTTCCTGGCTAGAGTCCTTTGAACACTCTTTTATAATGTCACCTTTCTCAAGGATTTTACAATAAGACTTTTTAAGTCCACTCAGTTAAGAGATTTCTCTATTACAAATGCAAATAAGAAAAAATGCATAAAATGATCTGTAATATTGTAACTACCTCTTGCTTGATTATATCCCTTATGTTCTCTCTAACAACTGGCATCAACATTTCATCAATATCTACTTTAGACTTAGATTTACACCTCTTTGATCTTCACTAATTCACTCGATACCACTTCAACACTTTATGTTTCCAGTGCTTGTTTATTAAAATTCTTCCTTTAAATAGACTATGTTTTTGCCTCTTAATCTCCTTGATTAGGTTTTCTTTCAATCACTCTCAACTGTTAGATAAAATTTTTGAACTAATTTTTCAATTTTGATACTCGGTGAACCGCTTTAGTATCACCTCAGAACTTGCACTTTTCTTGGAAGTAAAACCTTGACTTTTGCCTCTTAATCAATACTATAGATCTTTACCTTAAATTTTCCTTGGAATCTTCTAGATCACTATGATCACTATTAAATTTTTTCTTATCTTTTTTTCTAACATGTTTTCTATTCGGCAACTAACATTCATTACTCGGTGCCTCAATGTCTTGGTGTCTTGACCGACTTACACAACCCTTTACTAACAACCTTCTTTCTGCTTGGTGACAAAACTATTTATCTTACCAACTTTACCAATCTTCTATACTGAATTGATAGAGTATAAAATAGTTATCTCAATATGAACTTATCATTGTCTAATCTTTATTAACTTCCTAATTAATTCAACTCTAAAATATATGGCAATTCAATATCAAGAAAAAATCAATTGCTTGACATCAATGACAAAATAACAACTTTTCTAATTATTTCTACAATCTTGCATACCTCTGATCTCGGTCTTCATCATCATCTCCATTAGTTGAGTAATAGAAAGACACTCATTACAATGAAAGGTTATTCTTTTGGTAAAGGATTGGGTTCCTTAGACACTAAGATGAACTTTGCTAAGGACTATTTCTTTGTTTAATCTAATTCACACATCAAAGATGAATTCTTTGAAGTACCTTTCCAATACATTTAAGATAACCTTGATGACTATACACATGTTCTTGCCATCATAGAAGCTGACCTTTGCTCCCCCAACCTCCCCCTCAAGAACCCTGAACTAATTGATTGGGATCAACAAGATTCACTACCATCCTTGGACATATGTGATTTAGATGAGGTAGTATTAGCATAGTTTGGACCAAGAATCTCTAAGAACACAAACATCAAATCCACTACAATGATAAATCCTACTTCCATAGCTAGGAAAACTCTTGTAGTCACAAAAATAAAAAATAAAATAAAAATTAAAAGGTAACAAAATGTCCCTTGGTGAAAATATCTTGTAGGCAACTTTAGATGGAGAAAAAGATAAAATAAAGGATGTGTCCTCTAGTAAAAACCTTTCTAAGGCGCTAGAGGAGAAAGAAGGTGACCTATTATTTATATCTTTACAACTAGAAAAATTCTCCATCCTGATAGAAGACACAATAATAGTCAATCTTGGTACAAAATAAAATCCAAAGGTTACATATATTGCAGCGTCTCAATGATCAAGAAAGAACAAATATGTCTGAGTTCCTCAAAAAGAACTAGATCATTTTTTCTTGAAATTACAAAGATATGCCTAGATAGGATACATATTGAGTAGTACTTCGTCTTTCAGTTGATCCAAAGGTGAAGCCTGTTAAGAAAAATTTACGCAACATGTATCCAAAGGTTATTTTTCTAGTCAAAGCTAAGCTCCATAAAATGCTCAATGCCAAAATCATCAGACCTATTGATAATCCTAAATGTGTCTCTAACATTGTACCAGTAGGTAAACTTGTTGGGGGCATCCACATTTCTACAGATTTTAGAGATTTGAACTTAGCATGTCCTAAGGATGATTTTATTGTACCAAGTATTGATATCCTAGTGGATTTGACTATTGGACATGAGATGATGTCCCTCGTGGATGGCTTCTCTAGGTATAATTAACTAGGATAGCACCAAATTATTAACAAAAGAATGCATTCACAACTCCTTGGGGTAATTTCTATTATCAGGTCATGCCCTTTGGCCTTAAAAATGCAGGTGAAACCTATCATTGAGAAATGACCATAATCTTTCATGACCTCCTACATGTTATTATGAAAGATTATGTGGATGACCGTCTAGGAAAATACAAGACACATGAGTCACACATTACCATCCTCACAACCATCTTTGAAAGATTGGAGAAGTATAAGCTTCACCTCAATCTCAAGAAATGTGTTTTTAGAGTCCGATCTAGGAAATTGTTAGGCTATATTATGTCTCGCTGAGGCATAGAAGTAGACCCAAAGAAAGTAAAGGCCATCCTAGAAAATTTGTCTCCCAAAATAATAGAACAATCGCACAATCTACAAGGAAACATTTAGTCTATCAAGAGATTCATGTCACACCTAGTTGATAAAGTGCATCCCTTTTCTAACTTATTGCGCAAAAATGTCAAGTTTCAATGGGATTTCCCATGTCAGAAAGCATTTGAGAAACTAAAATAATGTCTAGCTAATCCTTTGGTGTTGGTACCTCCTATTCTAGGCTGACCTTTGATTTTCTACATATCATCTACTGAAGTTGCACTAGGTTCTTTTTAGCATAGCTCGATGACAATGGTAAAGAGAGAGCAAATTATTATCTAAGTAAAATTATCGTGGACTATGAATTGAATTACTCACTTATTGAAAAATATTGTTTGGTTGTTTTATTATTTACACAAAACTTGTGCCACTATATGCTTAATCATAAGATACGACTTGTTGCAAAGATCGATCCATTAAAGTATTTGTTGTCTAATGTTATCCTTAATGCATGCATTTATAAATGGGTCATGATTCAAAGTGAATTTGACATTGTCTATGTGGACCAGAAATCTATTAAGGAATAAGTGATTGCAGATTAGTTATCTGAAGCTCCTATTAGAGGGGATCATCCTATCATTATAGATTTTCCAGATGAATCCGTTCTGATTATCATCTTGGGCATACAATGGAAACTCTATTTTGTTCCAGGTCTTTTACACATAAAGGATCAGTGGAAGTAATTCTTTTCGTCGCACCTCAAGGGGATCTCATTCCTAATTCTTAAAAATTTCAATTCACATGTCCTAAAAATAGTGCAGAATATGAAGCTTTGGTGACAGGAATTTTCCAGGTTGACCAATGGAAAATCTGTAACCTGCTTGTCCTTGGTGACCCTCAGTTAGTTATAAAGAAAGTTAATGATGAATACCAAGTGAAGGATGCAAATATATTGTAGGTATAGGAAATGTTATTGAGAGGGGGGGAGTGAATCAGTAATCACCAACTTAAGTTTAAAACACAATCTCAAATCTTCTCTTAATAGATTTACCGATTATAGCTTAATTAACCTATAAGAGTTTTATTGGTTACCATAACATTAAACATCCATTCAACATAAAGTAAACATTCATATAAAATCAATGCCAGTATTTATCTTGTGGAAATCCGATTATGGAAAAAACTACGATGTGAGATCAGTGCCCACAAAAGTTGCACTCTTCTAAAAAATGCCTAGTTAAGAGCTTGTCTGGTTAAGGGTTATAAAAACACTCTTAAATGCTACCCAGTTATGTGATTTACCTAGAGACCTATTAAAGTATTATACCCTATTAGGAGTAATGTAGCTAGAGGATTTTAGACACTCTTTTTAGAATGATACCCTGTTAAAGGATTTACAATAGACCTATTAGCGTCACCCGATAAGGTATTTTACTGTCATAATTGTTAGAGAGTAACAACCTATAAAATAATCTATAGTTTGCACTAACTCTGCTATATCAGATCCAATAAAGTTCCTTAACATAATAAAATACCATTCCAATCTTATGTATCCTCTTCACCAATCACAACAATCCTTCTCTAATTAGTTCTTCTGTTCAACCGATATCTTTTCTCTTTCTTCATCACTATACCAAACTTTTTCTTGTTTCTTCCTTAAGTAGATAATCATTAATCATCAAAATCTAAACCTAGATCCAATGATCATAGGTTCATCATCTTATTAAACCATTTTCATGTTCTCCCTCCTTGTTGGTTGCGTCGTGATTTCTCCTTTTTAATGGATAGTTGTCGGCTTCAGATAGCTAGCCTCCTTACACTAATAAGACTTCCTTCACTCTGATAGTTAATACTTTTCTTATTTGACTATTTGATATCAATGAAAAACTCTATAACTGATCTAACCTTTATATTAACTTCACTTAACTTCCTTATCAACTAGAGAAGTTATGCCAACAATCTCTCCATATGCCAACAATCTCCCCCTTTGGCATCAATATAAAAATTTAGAAAACTTCTAGTGATATACCATCTTTATACTTTTCTCTGTACTAATATTTCAGTTATTTCTTTTCTGTTTCATCCCTTGTATTTTTCTATTCTCTCTTTCTTTAATCTCCTCTTTCTTTATTCTTCCCCTTTAACAACAATGCCAAAGGTGATAATCCTTACTGTTATATCTTCTATTTTATTTGTCTTTTTCCATTCACTTGCCTAGGCTGCTCCTCCATAGAGTAGTCCACATGTACATCAGTTCATACATAATATATTTTGTTAGAATTTTATGAACTGATGCATACCACATCTTCTTTTAATTAATTGTCGTTAGGGGTAGGAACCCTATTTCACCTCTTAGATATTCAAAGCTCTCTTTAGGAATTTTTTTAGTGAATATATCAGTGACTTGTTCCTTGGTAGGAATGTACTCTAATATTACCTCTTTATCATGTAACTTCTCCCTTAGAAAATGATAATTTATAGCTAATTCTTTATCTTTGAGTGTATTATCAGGTTCTTTGATATATTAAGGGCACTTGTGTTGTCATAATGTATAACAACAAGTTCTTCAGTTTTATCATGTATTCCTTCTAATATTTGTTTTATCCATAACACTTGATGACAATTAATGATAGTAGCAACATACTCAGTTTCAGCTGTAGATTGTGAAATATAATTCTTCTTCTTGCTTGTCCATGACACTAATCTTCTTCTCAAAATAAAAATCTCCTCCACTTGTACTTTTTCTATCATCAATATTTCTAGCCCAGTCTGTATTTGTATATGCTTGAAGATTAAAATCCCCTTTCCTTTCATACCATAAACCATAAGTTTATGTTCCTTCAAGACATCTGAATATCATCTTAACTCCAATCATATGTGAATCCTTAGGATTATATGAAAATCTAGCAACTATTCCAACAACATGTGCAATATCAAGTCTTCTATGAAAAACATACTATATCTCTCCAATCATTGATCTATATGATGTTTCATTTACTTCCTTAGAATCATTCTCCTTTGATAGTTTACAACTAGTTACCATAGGTGTACCGACATGCTTTGAATATTCCATTACAAAAGTTTTCAATATCTCCTTAATGTATTTAGATTGAGTTATGTTAATAACTTTTGACATCTATTGTAATTGTAAATGAATGAATAATTTTATTTCTTCAATCATATACATCTCAAATTAGTTCCTCATTTTTTCAGCAAAAGATTTACTAAGCATATCATTTCCTCCAAAAATTATATCATCCAAAAAAAATTTCAGCAATCAAAACTTTGTCTTCACTTTCAGTTTTCAAATAAATATTACCATTATCATTAGATCTTTTAAATCTAATCTTAACTAAATATGAATTTATTCTTTCATACCATGCTCTTGGTGCTTGCTTTAAACCATTTAATCCTTTATGCAATCTGCAAACCAAATCATTACCTTGTTCAACAACAAATCCTTCAGGTTGTTCAATATAGACTTCTTCTAATATTCCATTCAAAAATGTTGATTTAACATCCATTTGATAAACTTTAAATCCTTTATATGTTTCATAAGTCAATAATATTTTGACTCCTTCCAATCTAGTGACAAGTGCAAAAGTCTCTCCATAATCCAGTCCTTCTTCCTATGGATAATATTTGTAAACCAATCTAGATTTGTATCTTATTACTTCATCATTCTCATCAAGTTTGTTTCTAAAAACCCATTTCATTCCTATAACATTTTTATCTTTAGGTATGGGAACTAATGACCATGTTTTGTTTTTCTCACTGTTCAATCTCTTCTTTCATTGCCTATATCCATTCTTCATCTTTTAGTGCATGTTTTACCAATCTCGGTTCTATCTCAGATAGTAGACATGTAGTATTCTTGGATCTTCATTGAATTTTGGTTAATACCCCATCACTTCTATCTCCTAGTATATCTGGAAAGTTATGATTAATCCTTATATTTCTTGGTGTTACAGGTTCCATAGTTTGAATTCATTCATTTATGTTATTTGTTTCACCTAGCATTGTTGTTATCAGTTGTGTGTTATTATTTCCTGTACTTTCTTTTTTTGTTTCTAAATTTTTAGGTTCAATGTAAATAAATTCATTGTATCCTTCTAGTTTCTTTCCACTATTCTCTTCATTATGTTCTAAAAATTCAACAATCTTTACATTTGCACTTTCAATGATTTTATTTTTTCTTTTATTCAAACACTTAAATGCTTTACTCTTAGTAGAGTATCCTAGAAATATTCCTTCATTACTTTTACTATCAATCTTTCCATTTCTACTATCCTTCTTAATAAAACATTTTCTTTCAAATATTTTGAAATAACTAACATTAGGTGTTCGATCGTACCAAATTTCATAAGGTGTCTTGTTTATTCCTTTCTTGAGTTGTACTTGATTCAATGTGTATACAACACTACTAACTTCTTCTCCCAAGAATTTATGTGCAATTCCTTTTTTGATTTAACAGTGATCTAGCACATTCAACAGTAGATCTATTTCTTCTTTCTACAATTTCATTCTATTGAGGGGTTCTTGATGCAGTAAATTGTCTCTTGATTCCATTTTCTTCACAATACTCATTGAATTTTTTAGAAGTAAATTCACTGCCTCTATCTCATCTAAGAAATTTCAAAGTTTTTCTAGTTTCTTTTTCAACTCTAGCTTTATACATTTTAAACATATGAAAAGTGTCTGACTTAATTTTTAAAAACATTACCAACATTATCCTTGAGTAGTGGTCAACAAACAATATAAAGTATTTGTCTCCATGATCTAGCTTTTTGTACTTATAGGTCTGCATAATTTTTTTTGTACCAAGTCTAAGATATGTTATATAGAGTAGAATTTTCTTGAGAAACTTGAACTATTCATCTTACCTAACAAAATTTCTTTAGATACTATATTATCTGGCTTATTCAGTATTGGTATACCTCTAACAATTTTATTCTTACTAACCTTAACCAAATTATCAAAGTTCAGATGACATAATCTCTTATGGCATAACCAATTTTATTCAACTTTAGCAATTAAACAATGACCAATTGTACAAATTGTAGTTTTCAGTTTGAAAATATTACCTTTTGTTTGTCCATTGGCACCAAAAAGTTTTCCTGTCTTATCAAATATTTTTCATTTTCCATTACTAAACTCAAATTTGAATACTTTTTTATTGAGCTGAGACACGCTTAACAAACTATATTTCATTCCATCAACCCAATAAATATCATCACAAGTAATATCACCAGTCAAAGAAATAGGACCTTTACCTTTAATAATCTAGGGAAAACCATTTCCAAATGCAATTGTACCTCTGTCACATTGTTCCATGTTTATGAATCTATCTTTATCTTTGATCATATGGTGTGTACAGATGCTGTGAATGATCCAATCATTGTTACAATTCACATTAGAGATCAAAGCTTTCTCTTCACCAATTTTAGCGTTGTCGTTAGAGTGATCTTCCTTATAGAAACAAACACTATTTCCTCATCAATATTATCTCCATCAATATTGTAATCAATTTAATCTTCTTCAGTGATGTACCATAGGTTTTTTCTCTTCTGCATGAAATCTTTGTACATCTTGTATTTGTCTTTCTTTTCTCCATCATGTTCCTTTTTTGGTTTGTTAGGACATCTATGCAAAGTGACCAATTTGTCTACAATTATAGTATGCAATAGAAATTTTCCCTTTGTATCTTCCTTTACCTTTAGGAAATCTCCTAGAAATTAAAGCTTCAAGGTATTCCACCTCTTTCTCCTCAGCTGCTAATCCTTCATGTATTCGTCAGAGTCATCAAAACTAGTCTTTCCTTTTCAAGATGATCCAACATTAGTTGTAGCTTGAAATGCAACTTCACTAGTAGGTACGCTATTGTCAAAATTACTTATTTCAAATGTTGTGTGCCTACCAACAAGTGAGTCAATTGAAATATTACTCTTATCAATTGTCCTTAGCTCTTGTATCACACAAAATCTAATAGCATATCTGTGTGGAAGTGTTCTAAGAATTTTACTTACAAAATCACTTTCTTCCATCTTTCCACCAACTCCTTTAATGGATGAAACAACCTCTTTTATCCTAGTTCCATATTGTGCAAGTGTTTCTTTGTCTTGCATCTTTATTTCATCATATTTTCCTTTAAGTCCGTCAACATTTTTGTATAAAACATATTCATCTCCAGCAAGTACTTGTACCAACTTATCCCAAATCTATTTGGCTGAAAGTGATCTTGTATATCAAAATACTCAAATTTGTGCAATTCTCTTGCAAGCTCTATCATCATAGAGTTATGAATAAGCTTTTATTTCTTCCATTCTTCAGTAAGTACACCAAAAGATTTTACATATTCATTCATGAGAAAAAACATTGCATTATTTAAGAGTCCTAAAAGGTGCAATTTCATCCTACTTGCTCACATTCCAAAGTCATCTACATTTTTATTAAACTTAGGTGTGTCATTTATATACGTCTTGACATGTTTTCCCTAAGCAGTTAAGCTTCCAAATCAGGGAACCAATGCTCAGCTACCAATTCTAGGTATAGGAAAGGTTACTGAGAGGGGGGTGAATCAATAACAACCAACTTAACCTTAAAACACAATCTCAAATATTCTCTTAATATATTTAGTGATTATAGCTTAATTAACGTATAATAGTGTTATCGGTTACCATAACATTAAACATCCATGCAACATAAAGTAAACATTCATATAACATCAACACTAGTATTTATCTTTTGGAAACCTAATTAGAGAAATAAACATGGTGTGAGATTAGTGCCAAAAAAAGTTGCACTCTTCTAAAATACACCCAGTTAAGACCTTGCCCGGTTAAGGGTTACAAAAGTGTTGTTAAATGCTACCTAGTTATGGGATTTACCTCGAGACCTATTAAAGTCTTATACC
Organism: Thuja plicata; assembly: GCA_018584345.1. NCBI lineage: Eukaryota > Viridiplantae > Streptophyta > Pinopsida > Cupressales > Cupressaceae > Thuja > Thuja plicata. The sequence continues at coordinate 2,339,949 of MU226284.1, forward strand.
CCATTCAAAGTAATGTTGTTAGAGTATTTTAGACACTCTTTTGAGAATGACACCCTGTTAAAGGATTTACAAGAGACCTGTTAGGGTCACCCGATAAGGGATTTTACTATCACAATCGTTAGAGAGTAACAACCTATAAAATTATTTGTAGATTGCACTAACTCTACTATATCATATCCAATAAAGTTCATTAACACAATAACATACCATTCCAATCCTTTATATCCTCTTCTCCAATCGCAAAAATCCTTCTCTAATTAGTTCTTCTGTTCAACCGATATCCTGTCTCTTTCTCCGCCATAATACCAAACTTCTTCTTCTCTCTTTCTTAAGGACATAATCATTAATCATCAAAACCTAAACCTAGATCCAATAATCGTAACTTCATCATCTTATTAAACCATTTTTATGTTCTTCCTCCTTATCAGTTGCGTCATGATTTCTCCTTTTTAATCGATAGTTGTCAGCTTCCGATAGCTAACCTCCTTTCGCTGATAAGGCTTGCTTCTCTCAGATAGTTAATACTTTTCTTATTTTACTATGAGACATCAATGAGAAAATATATAAATAATCTAACCTTGATATTAAATTCACTTAAATTCCTTATTAACTAGAGTAGTTATGCCAACAATCTCTCCATATGCCAATAGCTACTGCCTTACCGTTGAATGGTTGAGGATCTAAAACAACATTTCACAAATATTATCTTCAAAAAGATTCTAAGAATAAACAAAAAAGAAGTCAATGTTATAGAAACCATTGGGTGTTTGGTATCCATGCGTGAACACAGTTCACTGTGTGAGTTTCTTGTTAAGAATCTTATAGTCCCTACCTATGACCAACCAAAGATCGAGATGGTATGTGAAATTGCTAATCCCAATTCTCCATGGCACTGAGAAGTTTATTCCTACCTTAAGGATGGAACCACCCCTCTTACCCTCACACAAAATCAGTGCAAGACCTTCATCTGTCAAACCTTACATTATACAATCCTTCGTGATACCCTTTTTTGGAAACACTTCGAGGGAAGTCTTCTTAGGTATTTGAATTTAGAGGAAGAGAAAACATCCTTAGAGGAGGTGCATCAAGGAATCTGTGGAGCCCATTCTAGTGGACTCACTTTTTCAAAGAAACTATTATGCACAGGGTACTATTGGTCAACCATGGAGAAGGACACTTACCACTATGTAAAAAAGTGTGTACCTTATGAGAAGAACAACAATTTGATACACACTCCATACCAATCCCTTCATCCTACCATTACACCTTGGCCCTTTTCCTACTGGGGAATTTAACTTGTTTGCCAGATATTCCTAAATTCACCCAATGGTTAGAAGTACATCCTTGCTGCAAGAGAATACTTCACAAAATGGGTTGAAGCTATCCCTCTTAAATTTACCACTATAAAATAGATTTCAAAGTTAATTTTGAAATGGGACCTCTTTCAAAAAAAAATATATCACAAAAATATGTAAGAAGTTTGGTATTACCCAACATTGTTCCTCCAAGTACTTCCCACAAGGTAATGGTCAAGCAGAGGCTACAAACAAAACTATCCTGAAAATCGTAAAGAAAATAGTCGATGATATTGGCCATGACTAGGAACTTTGGTTAAATCCTACCCTCTAGGCCTATCACACTTCTATTCATACACATATTGGATATAGTCCATTTTCCCTTGTTTACACTAATGAGACTATCCTTCATATTGAAATCGAGCTCCCTTCCCTCAGAATCTCCTTGAAGAATCTGATATCTGAAGAAGAATACCAAGTTTCGCGCTGGCAAGAGATTGAACTCCTTGATGAGAGACTCCTTAATTCCCTAAAACATCACCTTGTGTATCAAAATTTCCTACTCTTACAGTTCAAAAAAAATCAAACTCCGTGAGTTTGAAGTTGGTGATCTTGTCTTGTAGCATGACATGAAGAATCTCAAGAACCGTGAAAAGAAAGAAAAGTTTGAGCCTAACTGGTTGGGATTATTTGTGGCTACATATAAATTTGGGTCTATATCCTATTATATTGCAACACCATCCTAGAGATCATATCCTTGATCCTGTAAATATTTTGCATCTTAAGTGCTTCTATGCGTTGTTCGTCAGTAGTTCCTCTTGTATAGTAGAAAGTCAAAAAATATCCAAAAAATGAAAAAAAAATTCCTAAAAAACCTTATTATCCTGTTGAAAACCTAGCAACCGTGATAACATACCAAAATAAGAAAAATATATCAAAATAAAAAAGAAAATAAATTTTTTGAAAAAGTAAAGAGAAATAAGTTCGTCCATTTGTGAAAACCACTTTGGTGATGCAGTGGATAAATACCATAATGAAAACCTATTTTCTAGGCACCATGTGAAATCAAATCCATCATCTATTCAGACTATCCTACATGCTTTTCATTACATTTTATTTTCCATCCCTCCAATTTTATAATAACACCCCCACTTTCCCTATCTGTGCAAGATTCCTACCAAGTTCATTTGCCAATTCCATTTGCATATCCCTTTCCATCCCATTCATGATGAGGCATGTCTCATGCCAGAATCCACCTTTCATTTGATCACATTACATTGAGTTTAGCCTCATCACACTAAGATTTTCCTAGATGCAGTGATCGCTTAAGGTTACACAAATCAGTTTCGAGACCAAATTTTTGAGCTATTGTTCTCTTCACATTTATTGCCAGGGAATACCTATCATAAACACAAACAATCAATCTTGGCCCATTACGATGTATTCTTCCTGTGATGTCTTACCACATTCTCCAATCACCCAATATTTTTAATGGCAAGAACATGTGGACTAAATATTCGCTTGGTCATAAGGTCTTTTAATTGATTTTATCTTTTATGTTTCAATAGAACCTACTCATAATTGCCTTGATATTCCATATCTTGGTACACTTTGACGGGTTTATATTGTTACATTTTATTTGAGGAATGATCTGTCTATGGTAATTTAGTGCATCAGTGTTAGTTACAAAATTATGGTTATGTGTATCTCACTCGGACAAGGTCTTTTGCACTTCCACCAAGTTTATGTCAAGAACTTGGGTGTATTAGGATCTTATCATTCTTTCAGCACATTGGTTCCATCATAATTGATAGTTCACATACATGTTCCTAAATCTCCTTGTCTGTCTCTGGGTCTAGTCCACGTAATGAACCTTGTCATCTGTGTTCCGTAACACATGTTGCATCCATCCTTTTGCAAAATCAAACTATGGTATTCTCTCCAAATCAACACAATAAGATCTCCAAAATCTCTTGTGCATTTTGTTAGTTGCATTGTAGGTTTCATTTTTGCATTTTGTATTTGAGGCTTCTCTTTATCTCCCCATCCTGTTTCATTTCACTATCCTTCCTTTCCTGTGTTTATTTCATTTCGAGAAATATTCCCCAAAATCTTTTGTTTGTGTTATTTTCTCAAGGGAAACATCCTTCCATCAATGTTGCTTCAGAATGAATCTTAGACCTCCGCTTCTGTAAAGGGAATCTTATTTTCTTTTCTTTGATGCAATGTCATTTCAGACACCGCAACAAAGAGGGGCAAAATGTAGATGTCTAAAATTGTCTGCTAACCTTATTAATTAAATCTTATTTTCCTAATGTCTCCTTCTAGTTAATTAAATCCTATTTAATTAACACCCTTAGCCATATTATTGATTTTAGTTAATTAATTATATTAATCCCGTTCATCTACATATTTAATTAAATTTATTTAATTAATTAATCCCTTTCATCTAGCTATTTAATTAAATTTATCTAATTAAATAGGTTTTTTATCCTCTTCTTTATAAAATTATTTAAATTTTATTAAAATATATCCCACTTATTGTGTTTAATTCAGATTAAATACATGTGACCCCTTTACCCCTTAGATTTAAATAATCATTTCCTTTAAATCCCCTTGACCCATGATTTAATTAAATCTTATTTTGATTAAATTCTAACCCTATCCTAATCCCCTATTCAATTAAATATTATTTAATTAAAACCCATAATCCTTGATTTAATCTAATTAAATCCTAAATCCTAACCTAGATTCCTAGTCTACACCTATCACCATCTTTCTAAACCTATTTCTTGGCTAAATCCTAGATTAATTAACTTAATATCTGTGATTCCTAAAAAGCTTAACTTAAGTGGGTGCTCACATGTGAGGAACTTTCTACTCTTGGCCTCTTTAAAATGTTACAAAGTTGTTTCCTTCTTTTCCTTTTTGGCCTCTTACAACTCTTACAAAGTTGTCTCCCTTTTCTCTTCTGTCAAAGATGCTCACATGTGAGAAACTTTCCCCTTGTAGAAACTTACAACTCTTACAAGGTTGTCTCTCATTTCCTCTTTCCCTTAAAGTTTCTCACACGTGTGTGAGAAACTTAAGCCTTCTCACATCACACACTTTCCCCAATATTTGTTGTTGACTTTTCACTATCACAAGTTTTCTCACACATCTGTCAGTTTCTAGGGCCAACGCTATTTGTTTCTAATGGAGACACTCTCATTGTCAAAGTAATCAACAATGCTTAGTACAACGCTATATTTCACTAGTTTGTTTAACACTAACCCAACATTTTGTTTTGTACCTAGAAATAATTTATGACACTTAAGGGTGACTTCAATTGTTTCATGCATGGTGTGCGAAAGATGTGTACAACATGAGTTGATGGGCCTGAGTACATTACTCAATGCCCCATTCATCCTGGAGGAAGCTACACCTAAAGGTTCACCATTAGTGATCAAAAAGGCACATTGTGGTGGCACGCTCATAGCCACTATTTATGGAGCCTTGATTATCACTCCTAAGGAAGGAACATATTTTCCCATTCCAAAGCCCGCTCAAGAGATTCCTATCTTGCTAGGTATAATAAATTGTTTACCCTAACAATTTCATGCAATAATTGGCACTCACTTTGGTGTGCATTCCCCTATTTCATTTTGAGTTTATTTATCCTTTAAGGTATCATAAAATTCACCGATAAGCATACACCTAAATCATTGTAAAACACAAAATCCATGACTAGGTCCTATGTTAAGGGTCTTGATACTTGACTCTCCCTTTCAAAGGAATATTTTTAGGTGGACCCAAGCACCTAGTGCCATAGGCTTTCCAAAAGGTGCCAAAATTTTGGGTTTTGTGACTGTCAATATTTTCTTTCCATGATCACATCTCAATCATTGCATTTGATTGTTTATTGTTGGCCTATTCTTTACATAATATCGTCAATTGCCCTACAATTGAACCTACATAGGAAAAAAAAATTTAAAGTAGGACATACATATGTACAACATTTTCAAGTTACAAGATACAACATATTCAAGGATCATGTAGAAGGTCCATGAAACAAATTTTCATGACGCAACATACATAACAAATTGTGAAAAATATATTAAACATTTAATTTTTTTGAACCTAAGATGTATTTAAAACAACATTCCATCACTTTTTTTGTTATTTTCATCATCTCTTTTGTACAAAAAAATAAATGATATCTAACATCTTCTATGTTTCTAACTTATACTATGACTACAAAACATCCACAACAAAAAATTTACCTCAAAAATTCAAGTTAAAAATATAGAACCATTTTCAACCTAAATATCTATTAAATACTTTTGAAGTTACATTGGATCAACATGTTTTAAAGTAACTACACATATTTAAATGTGTGCACTATATAAGGATGTGATATAAATATACGTACCTATGTTAATAAAATCTTGACATATGGTTATAATCATAGGAAGGAACTAATGTCTTCAAATATTTCATCCTCATTTTTGTTGCATGTCTATGGAAAGATGCATGAAAAGTATTGAAACAAATGAAGTATGCAATCTATTTGATAGATGTTGCAAGGGGACAATATATCTTTCAACATCGAATCTATAAAATATTTCATATCCCAAATAATAACCAATCACAAATGAAATTGTTCATACATACCTGAGTGACCATTTGAAATTCTCTTAGGTATTGTTAGCTTTCCTTTTGGATAGCTATGTTTCTCTTTTTTTTTTCTTCCTCATGCCTCTTTTATTTTTAAATGTTAGGAGAAAACAAAAGTAAAAAACAATAAAAGGTACTCCATCTCCTTTTTTATGCTTATTAAATCAAAGGAAGCAATAAAGCATATTCCCACTCCCATACCTTGGAAATTTCTAAGTTGGGAATAAGTAATTACTCTATTAGATCAAGCATCATAAAAGGACGCTAACACATAATAAATTCTTTCATCAACTCATAGATACATAAATAGTTGTAATATTTTCCAATAGAATCTAAATAAATGATTTTATATTTTATCATTGATTCATAATAGTTCACTACTAACCTCCATCAACATAGGTATATTAACAACCCACCAGTACCCGCCGCTCTTCTCGGCTTGCCAAAAAGAAAGGGAAACGGGCTATGAAGGAGTTGTTCGATAAAGAGGATGTTTCGGTTGAGTCCCCTAGCAGGGATGACAACCAGACTAATACAGACCATGAAGAGGGAAAAATTGATAAATAGGAAAATATGGACGATGTAGGTAAGGACGTTTCTAGCCTGGATAGCAAGATAGAGAACCCTAAGTCTGATGTGGGCACTGGCCTTGTTGGAAAAATTAAGTTCTAGATTGTTAACCTAGAGAATTTGATGGCCAAACTGAATGAGGACTTGGCCAATACAAACAGGAGGCTGGAGGATGTTAGCAAGTTTTCTCTAAAATTCATGCATGCCTCCTCTACTACCCTTTGTCTACTGAATGAGCAAGCCTCAGCTGGGAAGGAGTTGGTGGAGGGAAACAGGGAACTCTTCAAGTTTCTCAATGAGGAGTGGGCAGACCTGCTATTGTCGAAGTGCTTATGGGACGGAAAGGGATCCAGCTAAAGATGAAGTGCGGGTTGGGGTTTTGTTACTTTGCGGACCCCAAGCCCTATATTTTGGCCAGTTTTTTTAAGTTCAGTTTTAAGCTTAAGACTTTACTTCTGTTAAATAGCCCTACGTGGCTTCGTATGTTTTTTTGGCTTTCAAACTATGATACTGTTTATTTTTGGAACACTTACCACTACTAGTTTAGCTTTTTTGTTTTGGTTTTTGATAGAGGTAGATGATATTCAGGTTTATCTCCAGCTGAATTTGCTGATTTAACATGTTGTTAAGTCTGTTCTGTTAGCTTCTTTGTACCTCGGGTCAACACCCTCTTGCTGCTGCTAATATCAAAAACATAGGAATATTAAAAAAAAAATTTACATACATATTTTGTGCTAGTTCTTTAAGAGCATGATCCTGAAAGGGGTACAATAATATGCTTGGGAAGATCATAGATAGAGTCATTGCACATAAACATGAATAAATACTAATTTAGGATCATGCGGAAAAAAATACTTGTTGATTACCACATAAACCAATGAAGGACAAGAACACATTACTTCAAGAACTATAATTAATGTAGTCATCACTTGTTAATTTTTGTAATTCACCTATCATGTATACTTATTTAATTGGACAAGAATCTAAAGTTTATCATCTGCTTGGATAAAGGCCTCATCAACTTTGTTAACATAACTTTGGTTGAGTTTATAGAGCCTAAAGTGACCCTCTCTCTTTTATCTCTTATAATTATAAGAAATAAAGATAATATACAATAAATGATAACCACCTCCATTTTGTCGATGATCAGTATATGAAAACACGATACTACATAAAAAAAAAAATCATCTCCCTTTTAAATATTTAAAAACAAGATAATACATCATTAAAGATAACCACATGCCTTATATCTATGATCATTCTAAGAAAATGAGATACTAGACAAATAAAAATAATAATCATCTCCCTTTGATATATTTAATTATTCTAAGAAAATATGATACTACCAAATGAAAGATAACATGAATAACTTTAAGAAACCCCCTCCTAGGAAAAAGTGTAAAATCTTGGCAAATCGCACATTAATTTAGGGGAAATGTTTTCTTGATGATGGCAAATTTATTGTCCAACTTAGGAAAATAATATAAAGGTGAAGGCAATTTTTCCCTACCCAATGAAAATTCCATAAAATCCTGGTGAATGATACATTAATGTGGGGAAAATATATATTGTGTGAGGCGAATTTTTTTCTTTTGAAGTAAATACATTATAATATATGAGGCGAATGATTTTTTGTTGAAGCGAAAAAAAATATTTGTGCTGGAGAATTTTATGTGCCTTTTGAAAAAAAAAATATATTTTTTGTCTAATCTATCATAAAGTATAGGAAAAATAAATATTTTATCGGCGATTTTCAAAAGATGGGACTTGTCAATGCGTCATGTGGGCCAACACCAACTAATAAATTGTTTACAGATTAAACACATGTCGGTATTCATATGCACAAAAATTTACATTGACAAACAACCTAACAGTAACATCCATCATTTTATAAGGTTAAATGTCTTCTTTGAGACCATTTGATGATCGTAGATGAATAGTTGAAGTTTAATTAATCTGCACCATAACTATTATCTAATTAATGCAACACCACATAATGACATCATTATTTACACATATCAAGTCTTACATTTGTTTAGGTGGACGGTTGATAGTGTATCACAATTGTCGTTAATAAAAGAAATGTTTTATCACTGACACTAAATCTGGCTATTTCTAATTTCACACACTCGTGCTTTTAATATGAAAGATTTACAGAATTTTGAAGGACAAATGAAATAATTAGGTTAGAGAAAGAGTTAAGGGCTATTTATAGATGATCTATGCTTCCTTCTTCTTCAATTCTCCTTTGGTTTGGGTTTGCCTTTGCTAGTACTTGAAAGATTGCCTCTGGTTTTGGTTTTTAGGTTGTATTAGTATAATTTCAGATATTTTGGTAGTTTTTTTTTGAAGATGGACACTCCTATCCATTTGATAAGCACATCTGCGGAGGAACAGAAGGCCTTTTTGGGCCCGGTCTCAAACCAAACCCTTGAATCAGTTTGCAAGGGCTTTGGAGCCTTCACAAATGAGGCTGTGAGGATGGTGCTAGGCCATCAATTTTTGGAAAATGTTGATAGGTACCGAGTTAACACGGACATTAGTCCTATTTTTTGGCATCTCTTTTGGACCTTGGGGGACAGAAGGTGGATATGCTCCTTCTGTTAAGGAAGCTATTCAAACATGAATTCCTGGGTGACATCATTGATGTTGTTGTTTATGCAAAATTAGGGGTGGGGATCCCTTGGCCAAGTGATATACACAAGCTTTTCGAGTCAGAAAAAGATGTGGCCATTCAACCTTTTCTTTTGAACCTGGATGCTCAGCAGTTGACGCACCATAGGAAATGGGCGCAGATTGGTAGGGATTTTCTTTGCAAATGGTTTATGTTGGATGACTTGGTGGACTAAGGATGGTTGTATGAATTTATAGAGCTTGTTGTCACTGGAAAGTTCTACTTAGATGGAGGGGAAAATCCTTAGTGTTGTGTCCCTATGGCCTCCGCCTGAAAATCTTGAAATTTTCACTACAGTAGGTTGTAGGTTTTGTCTTTAAAGTTTTGTAAGTACTTCAAGTGAAACTGTGAAAGTCTCCAAGTCCGAAATTTTGAATATTGTAAATTTCCAAAATTTTGAATATTGTAAATTTATAGAAAATATTAAAGAAAACTTTGCAACTTCATTTCATTTTGTTTTAATGGATTTAATTGTAAAATATGTATGTGTGAGTCATGACATATGTTATTTTATAATTTGTGAAATTGAAAATGAATCAAACAAATGTTAAATTGTTAATGTATGACAACATGTTATTTATTTGACAGTAATATAACTTAATTTTTGCATGTATCATGTCACAGACTCACATGTGTGACTGTGCGACTGCCGAATTGTGAAATTTTAAAGTAGTTATTCTTTAAACTTTAAAGTAAAGCTAAAATTTAAAATTAGCAAATGCCAAATGGCAATACATAAAACATCTAATAATGACAATTTCTAGACTACAGTCACATCGAGTTAATATCGCCTCTTTGGTAGAGGAGTTGTCCACCGTCACTGGTAACTGCAAGTGGTATGTACATTTGGCAACTGCATGTGGTATGTACCTTGTACTATCAACTATGAGCATTGATACCATCGACACGTACCTTAAACCCTAATTTGTAAACATATTATTTGAGACCGTTGGTTGATGTAGATCAATGGCTAGAGTTTTATCTCGGGCACAGTTTCTCGAAATGAATGTCTTGTTAGAGTTGAAGTGACATTCTTTAGCCATCAGGCAATTTGCATGGTTTCCCAAATTGAACTAGTACAAACTATAGTTATTAGTATAGTGACCAGTGGCTATATTAGTAATTTCCCACACTCCTGCATTAATGCATTAATGGGATAGATTTACCTAACGATATGGAAGATATGGATTCACAGGGATATTAATAGACATTCTTGCTTGCTTCTTCATCAATTTCAATTTTCTTTTTCATTTCAGCCTCGGCCCTCAAATTTCAATTTTGTTTGTAGTTTGAAGATTTAGGTTTTAAGTTTAGGCAGAGATGGACACACCAATTAGGTTGAGAACAACATCTACTGATGAGAAAAAGCCCTTTTTTGGCAAGATACCATATGAAGTACTCACTTTCATTTGCAAGGAAGTGGGCTCTTTCATTAACAATGTTGTGTTGATGGTGCTCGGCCATGAGTTCATTGGCAACGAGAAGAGATATCGCGTTAGCATGGATATTACGTCCTGCTTCTTGGCATCTCTTCTCGACCTCGGAGGAGAGAAGGTAGACATGCTTATGCTGCTGTGGAAAGTTTTCAAGGATCAATTTCTGGTGGATGACGTCCTAATCGTTGTCTTCGTAGAACTAGGGTTGGGTATCCCTTGGGCTGATGAAATTGATAAGCTTATCCAGTGAGGCAGCAATGTGGAAAGGAAACCCTTCCTATTGAACCTTAATGAAACACAGCTGACGCGGCATCAGAAGTGGGCGCAGCTTGGGAGGGACTTCCTGCGGAAGTGGTTTCACCCTAGACAACTTTGAGGAGACGAACTACAACTAGCTCAATGAATTCAGGGAGATTATCATCAACAGACAATTCTTCTCAAAGAGGGATGGAGACGAAGACCCTTAGTGTTTATGCTCTTGAAATGGTTTTCTGCATTTTTTTTTTTTTTTTGTTTTTCCTTATATGATCAACCAGTGCCCTTGTGGTAACAAATTTTGTAACTATTTGGAATCTGGATACTACCCATTTTTTGGGTAAACATAATTCCCATTTTGTAGGTGTTTACAGTGTGACTATAGTCTAAAGTTAACTATTAAACTCTATAATTATAAATTATATTATAATATTAGTGATGTAAATTTTCAAAATAATTAATGAAATTTTTTCTATTCGACTATTAATAATTATTGTAATTTTTCTATCAGTGTGTGAGATAATAGATTGTCTAGGTAAATATTATTTAATTGCAATTTTGTAAAGAAATCTAAAGACTTCATATTGTTTAATTGCAATTTTTTAAAGAAATCTATAGACCTTAGACCTTATACTTTACTTATGATAAATAATAAATATTAAATTATATGACCATTGCAAATCGATGTGTGAATCTGTGATATCATATAATATGTATTATGAACCAAAAAAAATGCCAAATCGATGTGTGAATCTGTGATATCACATAATATGTATTATGAACCAAAAAAATGTAACAATGTTTAATGTATGTGTGTGATTTATATAAGAGTATTAACTTAATTTTTCCATGTCAATGACAAATGTAATTATCATTATGTGTCATGTGTGCCACTGCGAATGTGGAATTGTAAATTTTTAAAGCATTTTATAAATTATGGTTAGTAATAAATTAATAAATACTTAGAGTATTAGACAGTTATCTGTGATTGCAATAGTTTAAATTTAATTAGTTATTTTTATATTAGACAGTTTCAATATTTAATCTTATTTAAATTCAATAAATGTTTTTCGTATGGTGTTACATGTCTGTATTTCTGGAGATCGTTGGATGAGTAGAATCGCAAAGATCAATGATGTACGATGTATTTTGGGCCAAAAGGTAAAAGAAATCCCATTTCTGCAATCCTATTTTGAAATCATGACACTTGTACACTCAATCAATCAGACGACACATGGTGAAGTGACCACTCACACAATCAGTGTCATCTGATAAATATAATTCAAATTAAATAAATGGGACCCACCACACATGATAGTGACTTCCAATGACCGTTAGATGAGAATAGATCAATGATTACGATGTACGGTGTATTTTGGGCCGAAAGCAAAAATAAATCTCATTTTGCAATCCGATTTTGAAATCATGACACATGTACACTCATTCAATCAGACGACTTGTGACCACTCACACAATCACTGTCATCCGATAGATATAATTCAAAGTAAATAAATGGGACCCGCCATAATTACAAATTATCATGACTGCCACCGACCGTTGGATGAGCTGAGATCAATGATGTACGTTGTATTTCAGGCTGAAAGGCAAAAGAAATCCCATTTTTGCAATCCTATTCTGAAATAACAACACGTGTACACTCATTCAATCAGTGTTATTCGATGACGAGTGTAAACCTATTCCACAATCATGACATGTGTACACTAAGCTAAGTTTAATTCAAATCATAATTGGAGTAACTTAACATTTAATTAGTGATAAGTTCAATTTTACCGCAAACCAAACAATTAAGTGAGACGTGTCCTAGTGACCTTAGATATCTGGAGAAGCAATAAAAGTTAACACGAGTGACAGTAAAATTTAACATGAGTGACGAGTCACGACTAACAATTTAGTACTACTCACTATTGTACAATTTTAACCTAAGCTTTTATATTTTCAGTTCTTACTAGTATTATGGTATACTGTATTGGAGAATTGGAGATTCAAAAAGGGGTTACCGGTAATGACTTCTAGGTTGAGTATTGAGGAATGTAATAGAGTCTCTCAGCTCTCTACCCACTCACAGTCTACACAAATTGAATTTCTAGGTAAAATCCTGAACACCCACATCTCACCTTTAAATTTTTCAATTCTAGAGGTTTACTGTTTAGATTGTAGTCGTAGAATTAGGGTTGAATTTTCAAACACACCTGTAAATTGTAGCTATCACTAGTATACCACGGTCCACGATGGAAAAAAAAATACCAAGACTATGAGTAAAGGGAAAAGAAAGAAAATAGAGATAATAGACTTCCACAAACTGGTCAAAACACCAGGTTTCACTGATGAATTCCATGATATTTTTGATCCTGTTATCCATGGAAATAAGGGAATCATGGGAATTAGATTTGCACTTGAAAATAAGTGTAAAGATCCAATGAAGGATTCAAAATTTTGTCCATATAACAACACGTTAAAGGCAAAGACAAATAAAATTATAGCATGGCTTGTTGTGTCAGCATGCATGGCGTTACCTCAAGTATTCCCTTGTCCAGAAATTGTCATGCTCTGCACACAAAATTATGATGAAAATAGAAAAGCAATTGTTAATAAAAATACTCAGGAGGAAATTTTTTCGATAACAAAGACTGAATTTTCTAGTATGTTGGACCTAGGGTTTGAAGCACAAGAATCAAACGTACACATTGACCTAGGAAAGCTGGCAGAGAGTTATGATAATTTAGATTCAAAAAGGAAAGATTCATATATCAAAGGAATAACAAGCAGTTCTAGTCTGGATCCAGATCATAAGCCTCCTTATGATTATGATATTTTTGTGCAATGGGTTCAGGATAGTATTTCCTTGATAGCATTTTGTTTGGGATTGGATAGTAACAAAGTAGTGGGTGCCAGCATTCTTGAAATGATTTTTCAGATTCATTGTCAAAATGAACTAGTAAAATATAATTTTATTGAGCACACTATTCATTGCATGCAAGAACAGTTGCTAATGATTAAAACAGGTTCACATAAGACATTTAGGTTCACAACCTACTTGTGCTATCTTCTTTTAGCAAAGCATCGTGCAATATTTCAGACAAACAAGCTTCAAAGTCAGGTCCAAAATGCACTATATGAATGGACACCTCAGATAAGGA
>MU226284.1:2383837-2397417 GCA_018584345.1 Thuja plicata
ATTGAAATTGTGATTAGGGAGAAGATAAGATGTTCCTCTTTTATTCCCAAATGCACAAATGGGAGATCCAAGTTGATCAACCCAAAGGAAGGGCTAATGCACAAATGAATCAACTATTTGGAAAGGATATCTTAAATTCTGTTAATTATATGTATAGATATGATATATGACAGTAATTGAAGAAATAGGAGAAATTTACTAACCTTAAAGGATTGCAGATCAAAGAATGTTGTTTTCTAAGGTCTGTAGACTGTTTCTGGAAAAACTGACAGGTGACCCCAAACCGAAATGTAGAGACAAACAAAACCCAGAAATATTTTGTTGTTCCAATGTAATCTTATGAAAAAGGTCGACCTTGAACCACAAATGTCAACTCTAACCCAATAACGTCAACCCTAACCTACACAGGTCCAACAGAGAATCTGTTTGTGCCGTCCGAAAGAAAGCTGAAAAGGGTATCTAGATCTAGTCTCAAATCTGCTGTTCTAAACCTATACCTGCAAGAAAAAGATGATTGTTTGTTGTGGGGGAGGGGTTGCCTTGGTCAAACCCCGATTTTGGAATTAACCTCAAATATATGTAATTGAAATTGCATAAATAGACAAAGTAAATGCTTAAATTCACCTTGCTTGTAAAAGTCCTTGTGGCGGATTCGAATCCTTGGATCCACAAGTAGGATTCAAAATGTGGAATGTAGAAAGGTAGGATGTCTTCAATCTCTTTCTTGTAGATCTCCAACACCAAGTCTTGAATGGGTTCTTGAATTTGGAATAGGCTTGGAAGAAGGTCGATGGAGAGATCACCAAAAGGGCACTATGTAGCTTAAATCCTTCAATGGCCTCCAATGGATCTCCTTCATGAAAATGGATGCTTGAATGGATGAATTCTTGCTTGAAATATTTCTCCTTAGCTTGCTTGAATCACCCTTGAAGATAGTTTGAGAATGCTTGATCACAATTAGAAGACTTAGTTCGCTTGATGATGGTTAGAGAAAATGAGAGGAGAAGGCTCCCTTTTATATGAAACTAGGGCACAATCTTCTAAGGAGGCTGACATTGGAGAATTAAATTTACATTAAAGCCTTTACCCCTAGGAGAGGACCTATATTAAATATAATTTAGGAATCGACACTTCGGAACCTGAAACAGCCGACCCCGAAGTGGGAAAACACTTTTTGCAAAGACCGACATCCAAAACTGTGAGACCCCAGGATCTGAACCCTTGGTCAAGGTTGAGGTCGACCATGACCTAGGTTAGGGTTGAGGTTAACCTTGAACTAGGTCAGGGTCAAGGTCAACATAGACCTAAAAGGTCAACCCTGACCCTGAAGCCCATAATAACCAGTTTGCCGTTCAGAATGCAAAAATCAAGCTAAATAGGAGTGGAAAGAAGGACAGAACGGGAGGGAAGCCATGTCAAGATCAAGAACCCATTCAAGGCTCTTGTCATGACCCCAAACCACTCACTTGGAAGGCTAAACAAGTCTAAAATGGAAGTGCTTCCATTTTCTGACTATACAGTAAATAAATTAATGAGAATCTCT
Organism: Thuja plicata; assembly: GCA_018584345.1. Classification (NCBI taxonomy): domain Eukaryota; kingdom Viridiplantae; phylum Streptophyta; class Pinopsida; order Cupressales; family Cupressaceae; genus Thuja; species Thuja plicata. Next base: position 2,385,381 of record MU226284.1, read on the forward strand.
ATTTCTAAGAATTGTATCATACGAATTGCTAAGTTCTCAAAAAAAAAAAATCTTTAAGAATTGTACCATATGAGCTGAATAATGCAAAATAAAACCATTATTAATTGTAGAAATCATGATATTATCAACCACATTCATGTTTTTGAATTTTGACATTGGAATATGATATTATGCATGATTGATGAATGATGATGAGATACAAAAAATGACAATGTCACAGTAGACCACAGCAAAAAGTTTAATAAATACCTAGGACCTGCTACTTCTACAAAGGTTCAATTTTCCACATCATCTCATTATCAGGATCCTCAGATTCATCGCCATCAACTTCATAGCCTCCTTGGTTCTTTGATATGTTTTCTCCACTCTGCATACCTCTACTTAAATCAATTTCAATGCTAGCATTACCTGTACTAGTACATGAGTCAATGACAGTCACATCATTGTCTCTGGCACTCCCACTTTGGTTTGAAATGTTGCCCAGCCCTCTTCTCTGACATTTATTCTTCCACACTTTCAGTGCCTTTTCGTAAGGAAAAGTATGAAATTCATATCTGGATGTATAGAGCCTCAAGCAATTTTCCAAATTATTGTCTAGTTTGTTTCTTAGCTTTGACTTTAGGAACCCCAAAGCATTGAAAACTCTCTTATCCTCCACCAACCCCAATATCATGGTCAGACATAAATCAGCAAGCTTGAAAAATTATGATATTGAATCAATCAACATTTCTCTCTCAGCTAGATATTTCCAAAGTCTTTTTGCCGATCCATCTTCATGGGGATTCTCCATAATATTATATTGTTCCCTCATTTTCTGTGAAAAATGGTCCGATTGTTCTCTCAAACAAGATTCATCTAAAATTCCATTTAGAGTTACTCCATTTAACTCTATAGTTTTGCAAAAATGATCTATCAAAGTTAGTAGCTTATTTCGATAATCCTTCGAATTGTTCATACTCCAATATCGAGGAAACATAATAGACATGGATTCAAGTAGTTTGACTGGAGGGAATCTTACTCTAATCTCTGAGGAAAGATCATAGGCAATGCGCTTCACAAAAGTAGTTACAGACTCAACGATCTTGGTAAAGTCTTCCCTTTTAACACTTGATACTCGCTTCCTGTTCTTCCTTCCTGGTTCCTCAGACTTGACCCTAGCATAGTAGTACATTGGTATCTCAACTCCGCGTACTTCTGCACATAACTCCCCATTTACACCGATCTTTAAAAAGTTGTCATGATTGTCCAAATCTGTGATTTTAAGCCAGCTTGCAAATTTTACATCATCACATGATCGATAGAGATTATCTAGCATCATGCATGTCAATTTACGAAGTGCAGCATATTCTGCAATATACATTGCTCTTTGCCGGGCCTTTTTCATTACATTTCTCATTTCCTCCAGCAGGGGAAGAATACTTGCTAACGTAAAGAGTGTCTCTACATTAGATAACCTTTGTAGCAGCTTAGGAAATTTGGGTAGCCCTACTTTTTCATGACTTGAGTTCATTAGACCAAGAAACGATTGATATTCTGAAAACACTCGATGTGCTAGTCCATCCAAAGAGATCCATCTAGTATCATTATCCTTCAGAAGCTTATTCCCATTGGTTAGTCCTTCGGCAAAGCGTTGAAATTCCCTCAATCATTTCGGACTTTGACAGAAGTATTGGTAGAGCTCTTTGATTAAAACTTCAATATTTTGTACTTGAACATTCTTGCTAACAACTCCAAAAGCTAGATTCATTCTATGGGCCATGCGGTAAATGGGAGTAATGTAGGGTGCACAAGAAGATTGTATCTTTGTGCAAAGACCGCTCCTGTGGCCTTGCATTACTGAAGCTCCATCCGCACCAACACACACCAACTTATTGGTAATCGTCATGTCATTTATACCTCCATATTCAATTAGAGATCTCTTTACTAGTTCAAATAGATTTTTAGTTGTCGCATTATCCTTCATTTTAGCAACAATTAGTAGATGAGGTTGGTGGAAAAAATTGTGTACAGTATAAACATGCATGCATACCCACGAAGTATTATCTACTGATGTAACCTCGTCTAAAGACAATGCAATAAAATTTGACTCTTTAATTTTTGCCTTTAGATCCTCTTTTTAAACATCGGCAAGACAACTTGCCCATTCCCATCCACTATTTACTGACCAATGACTGTTAGGATAGTTAGGAACTTTCAGAAAGTGTAATAAAGCACTCAATGATGGGTAGTCTATCATAGGACGCCCTCTACTCAAAATATTAAAAATAACACTTAACTAAACAACTTTTCCCATTAGTTCTACTTCCAATGCTTTTCCAAAAAAAGCTTCAATAGAGCCTTTAACTTGAGCAGGCTTCATTTGTATATTCAGCTATAATTCATATAATTCTGCATTTGCAGAGAGTCATCCTTTGTTTTCCATCTTATCACTAATTTTTCAACTCCATCGATGGTTTTCTTTTCGTAAACTTTACCCATATGCTTCTCTATGGTGTCGATTTTTAATTGCAACCTCTTTTCCTTCTTATTTATCTTGGTGCAAATCTTACATCTGCATTCTACCAGAGGTTGACCTTCAATTGAATTATCCACTGGTTCAATGAATGGATACTTTGACACCCATTCTATTTGAAAATTCCTCAACAACTCCCACTTTCGATCATTTTTTGAATTGTTTTTTCTTTTATTTTTCCCTGCACCATCATCATCTCTGACATTCTCAGTCTCATCCAAGTCGATTATATCATTATGGCTACTCTGGGTATTTAACTAAAAATCCTCTTCAAGTTCATAGTGATCTGAGATATCAGGTTCGCCTACCTCTTCAATATGTCATGTAGTTTCAGGTTGTGAATCTTCAAAATCTCCTTGTGATGAAGCAGCTTCCCAATTTTGGACAGAAACATTTCCAACACCATGACCAAAGTACGATGATAAGGTTCTATGTTTTTCTGGCCTCTCTTGGCTTTCCCCAATTGTAGGAGCCTTACCCTTATTCTTGTTACCCTTATTTTTGTTCGACATTTCCATTCTCCAACGACTTCCACTGCAAAAAAAAATGTTAAATTGTTGAAGAATTGACAATAGACTATAATACATATAAATATGATTATGGATTTATTGGCCCTAAAATCATGTCTGAGGTCTCCCTGTCACCAGTGTTCCCTAACTGGTTACAGTACCACTAAATAGTAATGAACTGAAAATTACAGAGTCGCAGAATAAGTATCACTTGCCTTTGCCTCAAATTAAATTGTTGTCGCTACTCGCCAATGCAGTATGCAGTTGCACTCAACAGTCTGAAACTTTGCTATCGATCAAATGCTTTTATACTATCCTTATTTGGCGAATTCGGTGGGAGGTATTAGGTCAAGGTATACAAATTTGGCGAAGACCGCGTAATTTTAACACATCTTGAGTTATTTGCGAGGCGATTATGGGTTGTCCAATACGAAGGAATGATTAATAAAGTTGGCAAATTAGGGTCGGGTTGAGACATGCGTCCGCAAAATGCCAGGCGAATTTGGGGTGGCCTATAAATATAAATGTATAAAACTATTGGTGAATATAGGTCGTCCATTTGGGTCGCGTATAAATTATAGGCAAATTTCCAAATTTACAGGGACCAAAAATTAGATTCCATTGGCGATGGTGTGTAAGAAAAGTAGAAAATTAAATAAAGTTATGGGCGATGGGCCTGGGCATTGGTCCCAATATTAATAATTGTCGGGCAATAGGGTCAACCTAATATATGAAAAAAAATCACCAATTCCCCGCTTGCCGACATGCGATATTCGCCAATTGGCGAATAATCGCCACTAAAGTTTTCACTGAAAGATAATCATCTCTCGTTTATCTATGCTCATTCTAAGAAAATAAGATACTACATGCAATAAATTGACCATCTCCATTTTATCTACGAAGAGTCTATATTAACTAGAGTCTAAAGTTTAGTTAGATATTCATATGTGCTCAAAATAAAAGATATAGATATAAGATGTTATACATTCATAGCTATCAAAATTTAATTTCTGAATAATTTATTCTATAATAGACAATCTAATATAAGTCACTTATATTATAAAAATATTCTACAGTGTAACAACACATATCTTTATTGTATACACCCGTTCTATAACATTATTACAACCAAACACATCATATTTTTCACAATCTAACATCTCTCACCTTATAAAACATAATTAAACAATTGCCACTTAGTGGCTTGTATTTGCCACAATTAGTTATAATTATAATTATATATATAAATTTGATTTTAATTTTATTATAAATATTAAATATATTTTAATTAATAGTTATTTAATAAAAAATAAATTTATTATAGATTAAAAATTAAATGAGAAATTTTGTATAAAATCTTAAAAATAATATTTAATAAGTTATACTGTATATATTATAGTTTCATTTCTATAGTTATAATTGTAAAAATTTAAAATATTGCTATAAATTTTAAATGTAAGGTGGAATTTAAATAATAAATAAAGGCTAAAATTATATAACATTACATATATGATATAGTATTTTATATTATATATATTATATATTAGAAACTCTAATAATTATTTATTATTTATAATATATATATTATAAATATAATATAGTAAATATTTTAAAATATATAATAGTTATATATTATAATATTGTTCAAATACAATACAAAAAATATAAAATATAAAACATAGTATCTCATAAAAATATGCTATAAAAAATTATGGTTAAAATAATATTAACAAAAAAATAATAGAAATAGTGGAAGGAGGAAAAAATAGTGACTTATGATTGGTTGATTGGTGGAAAACTAACTAACTAATTGTGCACAACTGAATGTAATAATATATGGCGTAGAGAAAATACAATAATAATAATAATAATATAATCTTTATGTATGTCAAGAGAATAATAGATTATTTATTTTGAATAAAGTTCAAATATTTCTCTGTGATAAGATAAAGAGAAAAGTCTCATTGCAGCAAATAAAGGGATTAACAGCGAAGTCACTCTTCATCCTAATAACCATGGCAGGGATCAGGCTCTGCTGCTGCTTCTACAATGCCCACTGCCAATGCCATTATTAACACCACGCTAAACAATTTATTTCCCATTGCCATTTTTTATTCTTTTATGTTGTGAAGAAACTCAAATCCAATCCAATCTATAGAGTGCAATCGTCCTCTGTTTGGACTGTAGTTTCTAACATTATTGTGTGGACTGCAGTTCCAAACATTCTTCTGCGATTTAATCAAGGAAATTATTAATTTTGTCCGCCAGTCTAGAAGAGATCAACACATTTAATCAAGGAATTTGTTAATTTTGCCCACCAGTCTAGAAGAGATCAACACATTTGATCAAGGAATTTGTTAATTTTGTGTGCAAGTCTAGAATATTTCCATACGTCCAAACTAAGATTAAAAAATAAGAAGGGAATCCTCGTCAACATTCACAAAGGCTAAGAATTCATTCATTGTATTTACCTCCAAAAATGGGTCATCATTTATTGTCACTATCACGGAATTTCAAAGGACATGCGGATGAGGAAGATGCAAAAATGTAGTCTACAATATTGAAAAAAAATCTGCTAATGAGACGGTGCCAATTTTTGCAGTTCTATTGATCTTCATCATAATTCACCTCCATCATAATTGATGACAAATTTACGGGAATGAATATAATATCAATGGATATACTAGTAAAGAGACAAATTTCTAAAAAATATAGAATTAAGGTGAGGGGTCGAGGTGAGTGCTATCCTAGGATTTCCACCATCTATTTTTTATTAAGTAAAACAAGTTTTACATGTTCCTGAAACCCGAAACACGAAAGCAGTATCAAGAAGTATAGTTTAAACTGAACCAAAATAGAAAAGACAGAGCAGGCCTGGAAAAAGCCAAAGCAAAAAAATAGCTTCTATGAAAGTAGAAAGAACAAGGAGAGCAGAAAAAACCAGTGACCCTCAAGACAAATCCACCATCAGAGTAGACGCCACCTGTTATTATTAGATGGTGAAAGTGATTCTGTAGGTATACCTACTTCACTCTCTCTAGTGCAATTTGTAACCATTTTAATTTGTAACCACGTACCATCCCATTATGAAGTACGAAAACTTGCTTATTGTGATAGTCTATTTGAACTTATCTCTACAATTATGGTTGACTTTCTTACACATATAAAATTAGCACTTACACCTTTGAAGAGTGCAATGATTAAGCCGATAGTATGGAAAGTTTGGTCTAATTGCACCATTTGCAAATTCTAACACCGAATTTATAATGAGCGACCAAAAGGAAAAATCGATGAGACTATTAAGACATCCTATTATTTTTCTCCCTCTTTTTTTTATTTAGTATAATATAATATTACTATATATTGCACTACTTGCCTATAATCACCAATGGGTAAATCATTTTTCTCATAAAAAAAGGGAAAATAGCATCATTTGATACGACTAGTGTATTGTTTTGCCACACACATTCTTACCTTTAGTAAGATCATGGTAAAAGCTTGCCACAAGGGTAATTCACGTGGGAATGCCCCAATCTAACCGAACATGCATTTGAACATGGTTGAACTCGGAAACTATATTAACCCGCCTCTCAAGTAAAATCATTGTTTATATATAGTAAACATCTTATTACTTTCTTCTCACAACTTGCCAAAGACGTATACTCATTTTTTTCTATATATACTAGACATATTATTACTTGCTTCTCACAACTTACCAAAGATGTACTAGCCTTGGCTTTTGTTCTCCCATCACTTCCGGCTGCAACTATTTGTCTCCTGCTGCAACTATTTGTCTCCTGCACTTCAAGTGGTAATTTTATTTTCCATCTGTTCGGTAACTTCAGTTGATTTTATTCGTATTATTTATTATTAGATTTGAATGAATTCTACAATTGATCTTATTCATATTTTGTAGGGTTACATTTGAATGAATTCTATAATTTATGTAGAGATCAAGATCATTGCAGAATGAAACCATACCCATATATTTGCGTTCTTCATCCGACCCCCACTACTAATGAAAATAAATTTCAATCATGGAAATAATTATCTTCTTTCTATCGCAAGGAAGCTCTACAGGTAGATAACGATTCAAATAGAGAACTATGAATATGAACCAGAGATTACCTGTAAAATTAACTTTAAATGACATCATTTAAATTTGATTGCGCCAATGTACATTATTGTCTTAATCTCTCTTTGAATTATTACGCTTTCTTATCACCTTCTCTACCATTATACGTACAATACGGTAGTGGGACAAAGGGTCTATCATAATTCAGTATTTTGACCATTCTGAAAATGGTAAATATTTATTCTATCATAATAAAGGAATGAGAACTTTAGGTATTTCATGAGATAGAAGAGGGCGAAATCAAAATTCGCTGACCTTTCAAAAGATATGAAAATGAAATTATTAAATCACGAGATCTCTTCCTCAGCCAGAAATCCCCACCAAGGAAGAAGACAAGAAATCTCAATTAAGTGCCTTGCTGGATGAAGAAAAAAAATGAGGAGAATCAAGCAATATTTGAGGCTCAGAGGAATGAATTGCATATGGGAATGGTGCAAATGCTACTAGATGGAAACTGTTTCTTTAGAGCCTTAGTAGATCAGCTTAGAGGTGACCAAAACTAGCACTCAAAGTATCGTGGTATGGTGGTGGACTACATTATGGAACATCATTCAAACTTTGAGCCTTTCTTTTCTTAAAAAGATGAAATGACTTTTGAAGAATACTATAAAAAAATGGCTAAAGATGGAACATGGATAGACCATTGTGAGCTTCATGTAGCTTCCATGGCGACTAGTACCGACATTCATTTACACCACTTGAACGGCCAAGTATCCTAGATCTACAATTTTGATAATGTAGATAATCCCACACTTCATCTCTCATATCATGAAGGAAACCACTACAATAGTTTGTGCTTCATTAAGGACAATGACAATGTTGTTGTTGCATCCATTCTTCTAGAGAAGAACAAAACAAGCACAAGCCAATCTGACCAAGAGCCTGTGTAGTTCGTTGTGGATCAAACATGGTGCAAAGATAATCATAAAACATGTAGAGAAGACAATTTTCTAAAAAGAAAGGATGAATCTTAGTGAACGAATAGTCTAACAGGGTGTATTTTATGGCTACCAAGAAAGAAAAAAACATGCAGGAAGAAACAATAGTTGTTCAATCATGGGGATAATTGAGTTGTGTTATTGTGCTTTTTAAAAGAATTTAAACAATGTCACATATTTTGTGTTATAGTGCATTTTAAAATAATGTCACATATATTATGTTACTATGCATTTTAAAACCCTAAACTTAGTAGCATATTTGTGGATAAGAAATAATGTTGATTTTTACATAACTAGCACTTGCACCGTAAAGAGGTGCAAGGGTTACGTTGATTGGAAATTAAATATAAGTTATATGTTAGTAAGTATAATTTTTTGTATATAGAAGATACATTAATTAATATATAGTTTAGTCATGCTATCATTTCTCTCTATGAATTGTCTTATCTTTTAAATTATTAACTTTTAGATTCCTCTACTTTTTACATTCCATATTAATAGGGGAAAGAACCCTATCGATGAACATGTTGCAATAGTTGTTATAGCACTTATTGATATAATTTCAATTATTTTTAACAATATTACACCAATCGTTGTGATTTTACAGTTGTTAATGTTGACAATTACTACCCATAATTGAATGAAATGCATTTCTTAGATCTAAAAACCAAAAAATCATATGATGCCACAATAATGCATGATTAATATATGCCATAGTGCACACGTATCAATTTCATTTTTTTGGTCTTTTAATACATCTTGGCTAAAAAGACATGCTAATGTGTCATCATATTTGATGGCATGGTGTTAAAACCTTAGTTATAAGTAGTGGAATTTTCAACTAAGTTGTTTCAAAAAATTGGGAGCAATTTTAAATTTTTACGTAAGATTTTGGGAAACACAAAGTTTTATAATGTCACCCTATTTCGTATATTTCATTATTAGATGTCACTTTCATGCTATGCTATGCTTATCTTCCCTATGATTACATGTTTATGCTTCATATCAATTTTATGTCCTACAATTCGGTGATATTTAGTATGCTTACAGATTTTGATCTTATGATAACATATCACACGATCTTTATCTATGCATTCATATATGATTTCATGTTCATTAAATATTTATCTTATAATATAAATTGCTTCATCGCCTTTATTCTTTATTATATTGTGATCATAGAAGCCTTATCATGTTGTACAATATTTTTACAATTATGTTGTCATTTATATGTTGAAATTTATGTATCATTCTTCTAGGGCTATCTTATTGTTTGAAATTACACTAGGGCATCATGTGTCTTCCTTGTCTATATACACCTACATCTTGATCCATTAGATTGTTTCTTTTATCAATATCATCATTTGTTCATCAATTATTATTTCCTCCCTTTCATACTCTGTATCTAACCAATTTATAGGGGTTCATATATTGTCACTAATTTTTCTTTATGATTAAGATTTTATATAGTATATTGTGCTAGATAGAAGTGCAACCCCTTATCTAAGAAGAATTATAGTATTCTATAATGATGCTCTCACATAAAATAAGGTTATTAAACCTCATTATTTCACTATGTGAATAAGGTTATTAAACCTCATTATTACACTACGTGTATGAAATTTTAAAATGTACAATCATAGTTGAAAAATCATATTCCATGTTTAGCATGGAATATTACAAAAAGATTTTAACAATCCAAAGTCTAATGTTGAAGTAAACCAAAAAGATGTTGGCAAAGGTTACAGAGTCTAATTACACAACTTTGAATTACATTTGATTAAACATTTTTGGATCTTTTCAACAAATACATTTTGCTAACATTACGAAATCAGAAGATTCTAGGATAAAACATTTCTGTTAGCTATTCTTTAAACATTTATTTTCTAATATCCTAACATGCATTGTCTACCAAAATTATTCACATATTTTCACAATCACTGTTAGGAATTCCATCTTCCAAGCTCATGACCTGGAGTGTAAATCCATACTTGTGTGACATAAAAATACAACAGTACCAATTTTTTGTACCTTAGAGATTGTTTTTCTCTTGAACTAGAATCTATGACTCATGGAACATTCAGTATAGGAAAAACCTCATAACTATAAATTTTAAAACATATCACTAAATATACACTAAAAAATTACAAGTTATTGCTAAATTTACTAGAGCATTAAAAATATAAGACAAAATAATATTGAAAAAAGTGTGAATACAAATTAATAAGGCAAATTGGTAAACTATCCATTCAACCATTAAGTATAAATGTAACATGTTCTAATTAAACCTAGGGATGGATTGAAACAACAATTGTAGGAGACTAGTTTTGGGTCATCTCATTTAGAAAAGATTTCTTCTTTAGCTATGAATAATATTTTCCTACAACCTTGTCTACCTTGTCTATTTTTTATTTTTTCTCTGCAACATCATTGTCAGAAGTTTACAACACTATTTGTATAATCTTGAGGTAAGTCACCTTCCATGGTTTCAACAAGGTTTCTATATAGTCGAGCAGATCATTTTTTGAGTTACATGTCCATGCTAAAACGTAGAACTTAAAGAAAATATATCAAGTAACATAAGTATTATAGAGAAGAAACCCTTGCGAAAACCACATGCAAAAGCAGGTGTATGAATATTGTGAGAGCCAATTCCAAATACTAAAACTTTAAAATGACAACTCTATAGATATACCCATCATTTATGATTTCTTGTTTTTTTTTTTCATTGATTTATAAATTGAAGGAGTGGTACAGAATACTCCATGCAAGTTTACAAGTTGAGATTTACTACACATACAAATGATATCATTTATCTAATCAATATTACTTGATTTACTATAGTTTAAATATCTTGGGAGACTAAATAAAATCAAAAGTACTTTCTAACTATCCATAATTACTAACTATCCATAATTACATGGTCAAAATATGCTCTAACTCAAAGACATGACATTTATTAGTTATGGATAACTGATAAGATAATATTAATAGATTTGATTTATTCATTATATTAAAATTTGATTTAATAGTTAAATTGAGTTTTAAGAAAACTTTAATTTCTCTAGATAAATTTTCCTTTCAAATAATTTAAGAAAAAAAAAGACTTATTTCTTGTTTCTTGTTTAGAAGAAAATAAGTGAATATAATTGAAAAATCATATTTAACGTTTAACATAGAATATTACAAAAAGATTTTAGTTCAATTCAAAGTCTAATGTTTAAGTAAACTAAAAAGATGTTTTTGATTATGGTAAAAGCAGGTTTTGAAGGGAATCCCAAAACCCTTTAACAAAGCATAGAAAGGAAAGGCAAAAAAGCCCAAAGAGAAATAGATAGCCCCAAGGAGGGGAGCGGTCTACAGTGGGTCAAAACCCAGATTTTGCAATAATTACAAACAAGACAAAAAAAAAAGAGACGCTGGAAGGAAAACAGAAAGAAAGACCGCCAGCACCAAAGTCAGAGCACAAACTTCAGAAAGCTTTCAGAGTCCACCAGCTAAGTCTTCATAGTCATCACGTTCTCTCTCAGCTTCTGGAGATCCGGATCCTCAATCTTCTGCTTCTTGGATCTTGTACGTGTTCCAGGTCCCATTTGCTAGGAAGTAACAGAATGATCAGCATTGTCTTTATTACTTTCCAGCCAATTGCTTAGAGAAATCAGGTTCTCAAGAGTAGCCTTCATACCAGTATTTACCAGCGTGAGCAAGTGTTTCAACATATCTTCATTCCCATTAATTTTCTTCTGAATGGGAATCATAGCTAACTCTACAGCATTTCTAATTTTATCATCAATTTCAGAACTATGATCATTAATTGGAACATTGGAATTATGGGAAAGATCATTTCTGATAGTAGTCATGGTCTCTTCAATCAAGGAGCTCTTGTTTTCCAGCTTGATGCATCTATTTTTGAGTTCAACCAGGTCAGACTGCACCCATTTAT
>MU226284.1:2437477-2448029 GCA_018584345.1 Thuja plicata
CAATTACAAGTGAGTCAGTTTGAGAGAAACACTCCAATGGCTCCTGTTCCAGTTGATAAGGGTGACAATGCTCCTAATCCTCATAAGTTTCAAAAACCTAACAACTATGTCAAGATTAATAAATAGACGAATACGGTTGCTGATCAAGTTGCGGCTACATCTAACAATGCTCCTACATCCACTACTTTCTGTATGAATCATACGTTTACTCCTCTCTCTGAAACTTTACATTCCATAATGAATAGGTTGTTAAGTGCTAGCATGATTACTTTACCTCCTATTTGACCTCTTCTTCCTACCATGATAGCTTCAAAATCTTTTGATTCCCAAGCTTTTTTCCAATACCATCGCCAGAATGGCCATGACACTGAAAGATGTTACTCTCTAAAGCATAAGATTCAAGACTTAATTGATTCTAAAGCTTTGTCTATTGATAATTTTGATGGTAATGGAAATAAATCTATTTCTCCTCCTAATCAAAACCTTCAAATCTATACCAATCCTTTACCTACACATGATACTAATGCTATAGCTCAACCATCTTTGGTAGACATTGTTTTTTATTCAAATATGGATGATCTTAATAACATTGTTAATCATGTGGAGAGTGTTGTTCCATCTCAACTTATTGTTCAAGATCCTTCACCTCCACTTCAAATTCCACCTAAAACTCAAAAACAAACTAAGGATAAGCGACCTAGGGAACTTTCAATTACCTTTGATGATTCTGAAATAATTAAAGCTCCCGATGGTCCCCTTTATATATATGCTGGGATTGCTAAGATACCTACTCGTGGTTGTCTAGTTGATCCCACATCTTTAATCAATGTCACTACTAAGGAAAATATTTTTATGAAAGGCTTACAATGTGATTTTTATGACTCATCTGATGCATGGATCCAAACTTGTAATGGCTTTCTTTATCCTGCACTTGGTTCTATTAGCTTACTCATTGAACTTTTTGGTAAGGTTATAGATACTACCTTCATCATTATTCCTACTTCTGATCAATTCCAAATCAAATTTGGTCTACCTGTTCTACTATGCATGCTATCGCTTCTCCCATTCATAAATGTCTTAAGTTCATTCATAATGGAGAAGTCAAAATGATTAATCATAGTTTGTTTCAACCTTCTAGGCCTATAGATTGTGCTACTCTCGATTTTCTTTGGCCTTCACTACCTAACCCATGTCCTTCTCACCCTGATCATCTCTTTTGCTCATATCAATCTTACAAACATCACAAAATTACTGAGTCAAGTATGCCTCAGATTGATTCCAACCGTGGTCTTTTGCCTACTCCTGCAATATCTCCTCTACCCATTGCTGCTAATAAAATTGATCAAATTCCTACTCCTCCATTACAACCTACTAAGAATCCTCCTATAGAACCTACGAAGGAACCTGTTGTTATTCCTCCTAGTTCTCAACATTTACCAAATAAAGTTAAACGTAACAAATCTGCTAATGAACGTCGTAAGAAGCATAGAGCTAATGCTAGAGCCCGTGCTTCTATGATTCAAAATTCATTACCTACCTTTGATCAACCTATGCCTGATGCATTGGATGTTAATGATGTTAACACAAATGAGTATGATTATCCTATTCGCATCTTGGATCCTATTTTAATAAACCTTGATGAGGAAGATACTCTCGATGATCCTATTGATCTTAGTGATAAATATGAGACCGTTGATCTTGATAATGATTTACCTCATATGCTTTCAACTCAATTAACAAATACACCTAGTATTGAGTATTGTGATTCTCAAGAGGATCCTTGTTTGGAACTGGCTATCATTCCTACTATATTGGATATAGTCCCTCTTGCGAGTCACCCACCTACCCTAAATAACATAAGCCAAGATGGGGAAGGTTGACAACATGCTTGATTGGCTCATCCTTTATGGTAGCCCTTTTTTGTGTTTGTATGTTGTAACCTGCTCCCTCGTAATGTTTGTTATATTCCTTTATACGATCCTTGTTACTCTATTGGTATAAGGTGATAAAAGAATCGCAACTGTTGTTCAATTCCTCTATATGTATCTACATTCTTCTATATGTTGTTTCATGTTATGTTATACACGTGCTATTTTTGTAACTGTGTTCCTTGTATAATCTACTTGGATCTGCGACATGGTAGCACTAATTCTTTTTGGTCTCCATATTGTGGCCCGAAAAGATTCCTCTTCGTAATTCTTAAGTTTATTTTCCTCCTTTGTGATTGTAGTTCTACTTTCTTTAGGGAATGATATCAATTCATTTGCAATAATATTATATTTCTATGTACATGTTATCTTATGATTATACTGACCCCACATTAGGTAGATCCCTTTTGTGTTCTTATGTATGTTTATTTCCCTTGATTTATCTTCCTTTGGGGGCATCTCGCAGTGGAAATGTAATCCGTAGAGTTGTTGATGTTTCTATTAAAATCATTGCTCTTGTTAAAGTGTTAGCAATGACTTTAACATGGGGGCATACACTCTACTCACTTTTTTCCACACATGCACGTTCAAAATAATTTTCAAAAGATATACAAACCTTTTCCCTTTATGGATTAAAAGAAACTAATCCTTAAAGCATGGTCACACATTTTTATTTTCTTTTAGGATCCCTTGATCCCTCCAGTTTAAATTTACACAGATCTCTTGATCCTGCCAGTTTTCAAATTACAATAATTTGATCCCTCTAAGAATGAATCTCCTTGATGGGTTGACTAGTGAGTAGTCACATTCACTAGGCAATTCAACTCCATCTTTCCAGTTACGCTTTTGTGTGGTTCACATTGAGACATAAGTTCTCATTGGGTGAGATAATCACACCCTCTCTGTCTACTTAACTAAGTGATGTCTCTCTTATCGTGATCATAGGGTTGATAAAGACTTAAGTCCCTTGGGGGCTTGAGGGTTTCTTTATCCCTTTTTGTTCTGACAAGATTGTCTTTTCTCTATATTCTCCTTTACCAAGAGTTTGTGTTGAGCTCATACTCTTGCTAAAGTGGGGGCTAAATGTATAGTCAAAAAATGGAAGCACTTCCATTGTAGACATGTTTATCCTTCTGAGTAAGTGGTCTAGGGTCATGACAAGTGCCTTGAATGGGTTCCTGATCTTGACATGGCTTCCTCCCTGTTCTGTTCCTCTTTCCACTCATGTTTGGCCTGATTTCTACATTCTGGATGGTAGATTGGTGATTCTGGGCTTCAGGGTCAGGGTCAACATTTTAGGTCTATGTCGACCTTGACCTTGACCTAGGTTAGCGTTGACCTCGACCTTGACCCAGGGTTCAGATCCCGGGGTCTTGCAGTTTCAGGAGGTCGGCCTTTGCAAAAAGTATTTCCCGCTCCTGGGTCAGCTGTTTCGTGTTCCGAAGCATTGATTCCTAAATTATATTTAATATAGGTCCTCTCCTAGGGGTAAAGGCTTTAATGGGATTTAATTCTCCTATGTAGGCCTCCTTGGAAGATTGTGCCCTAATTTCATATAAAAGGGAAGCTTTCTCTCTCATTTTCTCTAAGTCTTCTAACCATCATCAAGTGAGCAAAAGCATTCCTAATTGAGATCAAGCATCATCAAGTGAAGGTCAAGAAAGAAATAAAGCAAGATTTCAAGCAAGCATTCATCCATTCAAGTATCCATTTTCATGAAGGAGATCCATTGGAAGCCATTGAAGGATTGAAGCTACAAGGTACCCTTTTGGTGACCTCTCCGTCCATCTTCTTCCAAGCCTTTTCCCAATTCAAGAACCCATTCAAGACTTGGTGTTGGAGATCTACAAGCAAGAGATCAAAGAAATCCTACCTTTCTACATTCTACATTTGAAGCATACTTGTGGATTCAAGGATTCGAATCCGCCACAAGGACTTTTTCAAGCAAGGTGAATTTATGCATTTACTTCATCCATTTCTGCAATTTCAATTACACATATTTGAGGTTAATTCCAAAACCGGGGTTTGACCAAGGCAAACCCCTCCCCCACAACAAAACAATCTCCTTTTTCTTGTACGTACAGGTATAGAATAGTGGATTTGAACCCAGATATGGATACCCTTTTCAGCAAACTTTCAGGATCCGTAAACAAAGTCACTTTCAGATCTGTGCAGGTCAGGGTCGACATTATTGGGTCAGGGTTGACATTTGTGGGTCAAGGTTGACCTTTTTCATAAGACAACATCAGAACAGAAAATGATTTCTGGGTTTTGTTCATCTCTGCGTTTTGGTTCGGTATCAACTGTTAGTTTTTCCATAAATAGTCTACAGACCTCAAAAAACAACATTCTTTGATCTGCAATATTTCAAGGTTAGTGCATTTCTCCTATTTCTTCAATTACTATCATATATCATTTCTATACATATAATTAACAGAATTTAAGGTATCTCTTTTACTATTTTCCTTTCCAAAAAGTTGATTCATTTGTGCATTAACCCTTCTCTTGGGTTGATCAACTTGGATCTCCCATTTGTGTATTTGGGAATTGAAAAGGAACATCTTACCTTCTCCTTAATCACAATTGCAATACTTAATCAATATAACTCAATTAAGGTTAAGGGATTCAATACATTCTAGGCAACTTAAGGAACAATCTACACATCAACACTTTACATTTCAAGATAATCAATTTATAAATCAAATCAACCCCCAACACACATATTTTATCTTACATTTTGGTAACATCCCATTCCATATGTTACACATACATACAACATTTTCAAGCTACAAGATATAACATTTTCAAGGATAATGTAGAAGGTCTATGTAATAAATTTTTATGAGGTAACATACATAAAAAAAATTTGAAAAATATGTTAAACTTTGAATTTGTTTGAACCTAAGACGTATTTAAAACAAATTTAAGATATATATTAAAATTTAGAGAAATCGCCATGATAGCTTATCAATATATCATTGAACCTACAAGAAACAACATTTCATCACTTGTTTTCCCTTTTGTTATTTTCATCACCTCTTTTGTGCAACACAATAAATAATAGCTAACACCTTCTATGTTTCCAACTTCGACTATGATTGCAAAACATCTATAATAGAAAATTTACCTAGAAATTTCAAGTAAAAATCTTAGAACCACTTTCAACCTAAATATTTATTAAATACTTTTGAAGTTACACTGGATCAAAATGTTTAAAAATAACTACACATATTTCAATGTGTGCACTATATAATCATGTGATATAAATATACATACCTCTATTAATCAATCTTGA
The DNA here is from genome assembly GCA_018584345.1 of Thuja plicata. Taxonomy (NCBI): domain Eukaryota; kingdom Viridiplantae; phylum Streptophyta; class Pinopsida; order Cupressales; family Cupressaceae; genus Thuja; species Thuja plicata. Next base: position 2,442,701 of record MU226284.1, read on the forward strand.
CATATGGTCATAATCACAAGAAGGAAACTAATGTATTTAAAGATTTTATCATCATCTTTGTCACATGTCTATGAAAAGATGCATGAAAAGTATTGAATCAAATCATGTACAGAATCCATTTGATATACGTTACAAGGGAACAATATATATTTCAATGTTGAATTTGTAAAATATTTCATATTAACCAATTACAAATGAACTTGTTCATACCTCTTTTTGATTCTCTTAGACATTGTCAGCTTGCCTTCTAGATAGCTATGTTTCTTTTTTTTGGTTCCTTGTACCTCTTTTCTTTTTTAATTTTGGGACAAAAAAAAAAGAAAAAAACCCAAGAAAAACTTATTCCATCTCCCTTTTTACATGCTTATTAAATGAAATGAAAAACTACAACATATTGCCACTCTCATAACTTGGAAATTTCTAGGTTGGGAATAAGTAATTAATCCCCCAGATCAAGGATCATAAAGGAGGTTAACACATAATAAATTCTTTCATCAACTCATAGATACATAAATGGTTGTAATATATTCCAATAGATCTAAATATATGATTTTATATTTTATCAGTCATTCATAATAGGTCTCTAGTGACTTCCATCAACATAGGAATATTAGAAATGAATTTTCACATACATATATTTTGTGCTAGTTCTTTAAGAGAATGATCCTCATAGAGGGACATTAATATGCTAGTGAATATAATAGATAGAGTCATTGAACATATGCATGAATAAATACTAAGTTGGGATCATGCAAAAAATTTCTTGTTGTTAACCATATAAACCAATTAAGGGCAAGAACAAATTACTTCAAGAACTGTACTATTAATTTACTCATCAAGAGTTAACTTTTCTAATTCCCCTATCATGGTCACTTCTTTAGTTTTACAAGAATCTAAATTTTATCATCTATTTTGGTAAAGGTCTCATCAATTTTGTTAGCATAACTTTGGTTGAGTCTGTAGAGCCTAAAGTGACCATCTCCCTTTTATCTCTTATCATTCTAAGAAAGTGAGATACTATACAATAAAATACAACCACCTCCCTTTTATCCATGATTATTATATGAAAACATGATACTACACAATAAAAGATAATCATCTCCCTTTTATATATTTAGTTATTCTAAGAAAACAAGATAATACACAATAAAAAAATAACATCCCTTATATATATGATCATTCTAACAAAAACAAGATACTACACAAAAGAGATAATCATCTCCCTTTAATATATTTATTTATTCTAAGAAAACATGATACTACCAAATAAAAGATAATCATCTCTCTTTTATCTATGCACATTCTAAGAAAATAAGATACTACATACAATAAAGTGACCATCTCCATTTTATTTGAGATGAGTCTATAATTCAGGAGAGTCTAAAATTTACTTAGACAACCATATGTGCTCACAATAAAATATATAGATATAAGATGTTATACATTATTACTATCAAAATTTGATTTTCTTCTAGCTTAAATAATTCATGCTATAATGGATAGTCTAATATAAGTCACTTATATTGCACAAATATTCTAGAATGTAATAACACAAATTTTTATTGTATTACACTAGTTCGCTGACATTATTGTGACCAAACATACTATATTTTTAACAATCTAATGAATCCAACCATATTAAACATAATTTAATTATGATAATAATAATGTAATCTTTGCATATGTCCAGAGAATAATAGATTATTTATTTTGAGTAGAGTTCAAGTGTGTCTTTGTGATAAGTTAAAGAGAAAAGTCTCATTGAAACAAATAAATGGATTAACAACAAAGTCCCACTCCATCACCACAATATCCGATGTCACAATAATCCAAATCACCAATGTACAGAAAATAAAGATCAGAGGTGCAACAAAGGGGACCTTTGTAGGGATGACGCTCTTATACTGCTTCTACATGTGCTTCTTCATCCATATTCACTGCCAATGCAATTATTAACACCACTCTAAATAATTTATTTGGCATTTCCATTTTCTTTCATCTTTGTGAAGAAACTGTAATCTAATTTATAGTGTGGAATCACCGTATTTTTGGACCAGCCATCCCATACATTCTTTCTCTAATCCAATCTAATTTATACCATGGATCTGCCTCTGTTTGGATAGGATTTTTGGTAAAATCATGAAGTTATGTTGCATTTTGGGCTAACCAAGATTACTTCGCCAAGTGCTACTCAGTCGAGTGGCACTCGGCTGAATCCACATACTTTTCGCATGGCTCCTAATGGTGCCTACATGGCTAGAGGTAGTCGATTGAGTACCTCTCGCATAATAAAAGCCACGGAAGGCAGTTTAAGCCCCTAATTTGCACAGTGAGGTGCTAGCAGAGCATAGAAGTGGGCTTGAGGAGACTCGGTCGAGTGCGAGGTAATGGACCCACTTTTTTGCAATTTTTTAAATCTTTTTTATTTTTTAAATTGTTTTTTGTAATTATATAGTTAAAAATGATATTTTAATATTATATTAGTACTAAATTTTTAATTTTTCATATTTTTCATAATTTAATGTATAAAATGGTTAGTTTTAATATTTTATTCCTGAAAACTAAAACCTTAAACCTTAATCTTTAAAATGTAAACCTTGAACCTTAAAACCTAAACCTTAAACCTTAAAACGTAAACCTTAAACCTTAAAAAGTTTAAAAATCAAACCTTGAACCTTAAACCTTTAGAAGAAATGGAGGAATTACACATCGAAGATACAACTAATATAACTAGATAATTGTGTAGCTATAAAAAATATTATATTATCAATATCAAAATAATTATTATGCTCACCTTACCCCATTATTATGTTGACTCTAAAAACATCAAATTTACCTTGCCTAAAGGACCCTCCTTAAGGTTAACACAACAAAAATTGTTGATTACGTAAAATAAATACATATTTGAGTAAACATTTATTTGAAGAACCAAATATTGAATCATGTATAACTCCCCTAACTTTCTTTAAACACTTTTAAAGTTGTATCTCTAAGTTGAATTCTTGAGTTATAGACTACAAAAATTCTCATATCATTGGCATCGTCTTATTGGACTAACATTGTATAAGTTGTCTCTTAACCCTTGTGAGGGCATAATTCCCAATCACAGTCTCATGAACTCTCATAGAAACCATATATATTAAGTTGTTACACCAAATCCCTTATCTATCTCCAAAAATAATGCTTCATAGTACATGTTTACTACATATAGATATTAGTTCATCTACAAGGGAAAACTAGAAATATATAGATAACTAAAGCCAACAATGCTTCTTATTGATTACAAATAGCATGGGTAGCTTTGAGAGTATAGACATGAGAAGATGTGATCATATTTTGAGAGAGGAAGGTGAACTTACACAAGCCATTAACTTGAAATTTTTTATTTCTCCAATCCATTCAATTTTCTAACACACATGTTTAAAATTAAACCTTAAACATTCCATGAGTGTTCACCATGTACACTATACATGATATCAACACTGCATTAGAGAACTAGTAAATAATTTAAACATAAAAAATAAATAATAAATAAATATAGAAATATAATACATCTTAAGGAGACATGTACTATGTAAAGATTTGAATGCCTTAAGGAAATGAAATTGTTTTTAGTTTACAAGGTTTTTAATCTTTTTTATTCAATGAATGTGTTGCAAAATTTACTTATGTACATTTTATGATTTGAACATCTTTTAAGGGGATCTATAATATGTTTAATGATTTGAATGTCTTAAGGGGATTTTTAAATTTAACTAATGATTTGAATGTCTTATGGTTCAATGAAATCATTTTTAATTTACTTGAGGTTTGTAATGTTTATAGTGTTAATCTTTAATTTTAGATCTGATTTAAATGTATAGTTTGTACATGTACTTGATGTCATATATGTATATATACATAAACTATTTTTTAAATTCTATTTAATGTACATGTGAGCACTTGCAGTTTATACATCATACATCATGGCATCCACTAGTTCAGAGCCTGTGTACATGGTGATAGTGACCATAAATCACAAGCTTTGTCCCATGGTACTTCCCAGAGTAGGGAGAATCATAGACATGGGACTATTTCTAGATTGCACAATGCCCTAGCTCAGCTAGAATAGACACATGAAAATATTGTTGTCCTCCCTAATAGGGATTGATTAGCATCCATTCACACTAAGCTTATAAGTATGATTCAAAAAGGATGAATCATACAACCCCTATGATGATACCTCGATTGACACATTCTGCCAAAGCTTATCTAGTACAGTACCAGGGATAGTTACATGGAGGACTGTTTACATGGGTTTTTTGTGGCCAATGTTAAGGCCATGTTTGGCCTTGAATGCTTAGAGAAGAAAGTTGTGAGAGCTTATATAGTGACAAAGTATAAGGATGACCTCGTGGCCCCTTTCATATATCCTAGATGGTTGGTGGCCCATCATATGTGGCAACAAAAGGATGAGGTTCCACTCTATTTATGAAAACAATTGTATGCAAAATTCTATTTAGGGTATGATGTTGATTACACAGACTTCTGAGGACATCTAGATCAGGAGCAGTGAAGATTTGTAGATAAGTTTAGATGACTTGTTGTACCACAACCCCCTAGTAAGAGGGCATTGGTGGGTCAAAACCTTTTTTGTTCTTCCAAAAGGTTTGGAGGCCCACACTGGAGCTGGAGAGTCTGTCGCTGTGGAGGCACGCCTAGAGATGTACTCTAGAATTGCCTCCATCGTGACTTAGGTTGACCAATTTTCATCTGATTGCATGGGTAGGTACATGTTATGATCTCATAGGAGTCCATACGTTGATCCTTCAAATCCTTTTTATGATCCTTACATCCACTACTAACTCCCCATGCTGGATGATATAGCATGAGAGCCTGAGGATCATCTCCGCATGATGAGCTCCATGTTAGTGAGTAATCTCATTTATGCTTTTCAAGGGATTTCTATATTGCACGGGCTCACTCCAAGTGAGATCCCTTCATTCAATCCATGAGTGGTTAGGAGATCCTCCACTGCTACCAACCAAGGACATGGAGATGCACATGCAAGTACTCCTAGACAGGAGGACATTCTGATACGTCCTATGGCTCTACAATTGATCCTACACCTCCAGAGCAGACACGTCATGTAGGATTTCAGACTACATTCTCATATTTTTTATGGATGATGACATTGATGAAGTGTCCTTGCCCTCTTCTAGGTTATCAGATAATTGACGTGCATTCCAGCAGACAAACTAGGTAAGAAACCAAATTTTGATTTTCATTAAATAATTGTAGAGCTTGCAACTATAATATATATATATATATATATATATATATATATATA
>MU226284.1:2448519-2458938 GCA_018584345.1 Thuja plicata
CATATATATACATACATACATACATACATACATACATACATACATACATACATATATATATATATATATGTATGTATGTATGTATGTATGTATGTATGTATGTATATAGTATAATAGATTACGATAGCCACCACAGACAGGGATTTACAAGCACTTGATGATCTAATTCATCAGGATACACAAGTACGTGTTTTAATTTTTTTCAAGTTTAAATGTATATTTCAAAATTAAATATAAATCATCTTGTTAGATAAAATATTCTAACATGATTTTTTTGTATTCTAATAGACGCGTCAAGCAGCTGGAGGATTGGTTTAGGGACTAGGTGGTGAGGGCGCCTTGAGTTAGAGTTTCTATGTTGGGGATATACATTTCTATGTTGTGTACATTGATCTATTTGATATGTATTTCTATGTTGTGGATAGATACATTCCATTTTGTTGATCATTTATAGATCTACATTTCTATGTTGTGGACATTTATCTATTATGTTGTGGACATTGATCTATTTGACACATTTCTATGTTGTGGATCGATACATTTCTATTTTGTTGATACATTTATAGATGCATTGTAGATACATTTCTGTTGTGGATATTTATCTATTATGTTGTGGACATTGATCTATTTGATACTTGATAAATGTATTTAGATATAGAGATTTACATGGACTCATTTTAAAAGATTGATTTATCATGTATTAAGATGACATATTTATATTTAAACTAATAACATATATAAGTACTTTAAATATTGATTTACTAATTGTGCAATCAATGACATTTATATTTAAGGTCAATGTATAATAATTTCAAAGTTAATTCAATGTATATATAACCAATGTATTTAAACTAGGTAACACATGTAAGGCATATAAGTAACACATGTAAGCAATATAAGTAACATATAAGCAATAATTAATGACATATGTAATACATAAGTAGCACGTATGTAGCACATAAGTAACACATATGTAACACATATATAACACATAAGTTCACATAAGCAATTTAAGTACACATGTAACACATAGAATATAAGTAGTACATGCAACTAATATAAGTAAGCAATAAGTAATGACATATGTAACGCATAAGTATCACATATGTAAAACATAAGTAACACAATATAAGTAATGACATATTTAAAAGAAATATAAGTGACACATAACAATAAAAGAAATATAAGTCACACATAAGTAAGCAATATAAGTAATGACATATTTAAAAGAAATAGAAGTGACACATAAGAATATTTAAAAGCAATAAAAGTGACATATAGAAATATTTAAAAGCAATAAAGTGACACACAAGGGGATGTCTTAAGGCATGATGTCTTAAGTGAATGTCTTAAGGGGATATGAAGCTATTCTGAAGGGGATTTATTAAGGCATGATGTCTTAACTAGATGTCTTAGGGGCATATGAAGCTAGTCTTAAGGGGATGTCTTAAGGTAGGATATATTAAGTGGATGTCTTAAGGGGGTATGAAGCTAGTCTTAAGGGGATGTCTTAAGGAAGGATGTCTTAAGACACGATGTCTTAAGTGGATGTCTTAAGGGGATATGAAGCTAGTCTTAAGGAGATGTCTTAAGGCATGATGTCTTAAGTGGATATCTTGAGGGGATATGAAGCTATTCATAAGGGGATTTCTTAGGGCACGATGTCTTAAGTGGATGTCTTAAGGGGATATGAACTACTCTTAAGGGGATGTCTTAAGGCATGATGTCTTAAGTGGATGTCTTAAGGGGATATGAAGCTAGTCTTAAGGGGATGTCTTAATGCAGGATGTCTTAAGTGGATGTATTAAGGGTACATGAAGCTAATCTTGAGGGGATGTCTTAAGGCATGATGTCTTAAGTGGATGTCTTAAGGTGATATGAAGCTAATCTTAAGGGGATTTCTTAAGGCACAAGATCTTAAGTAGATGTCTTAAGTGGATATGAAGGTAGTCTTAAAGGGATGTCTTAAGATATGATGTCTTAAGTGGATGTCGTAAGGGGATATGAAGGTAGTCTTAAGGGGATGTCTTAAGGCACATTGTCTTAAGTCTATGTCTTGAGAGGATAACTTGTCATGATGTAATATATAATTAATATATATAATTACATTTGAACCTTGAAAGAATACATGCATCTCTAGTTCAAATATGAAAGTATAAGCCATATTTTTTTATTAAAACATTTTATCCAAATTTATATATATATCACTCCTAGAACTCAAACTATATAGTAGTTCGTTATATCTTTAGTTCCAATATGAAAGTATAAGCCATAATTAAACAAGTTTCTAAGCCTAAAGCCACATATAGTCTGGATTATCTCTATCTTTTATTATCTCCAAAAAAAATTGATTTTCTTCAATAGGAAACCTCCACTTTTGGTTAGCACATCCTTTTTTTTGGCATTGTCTCAAATTGTAGCTTTGTCACTATAACCAAGTGACTATAATCAAGAACTTTTTTGTCAAGCATGTAATCAACAAATTGAACACCAATATTCTTTATATATGTTTGGTGATAATAGGTGCCTTCAATAACAGCTGAACCAGTATGATATTCTTGTCCATCACCATCTAAAATTATTTATGGAAATTTTTATTTTTCTTTTGTGCATGTTAATGATGGCATGTAACTGATTGAATGTTTGATAATGTTAAGTTGAAAGATAATGCAAGTCATTAAATCAGTTAATGGACTAAATTGTCATTGATGTCAACTTGATATCATTTGTACTGTCATGTATATAATGCCAAAGATTTTAGAGAACCAAAGTTATGCTTTCAGCAATGCATAAAAGTCAAGTATTCATTAAGTGACAAACAACACCAACGGAGTGCACACAGTTGGACAGAGCAAAGAAGAACAGTCACAGTGATACCCGATGATCAGAAGCATAGTGTTTCCCGATGAAGCAAAACCACAGAATGCTCGATGAGCAAAGTCAGAAGGTCGCTAGATGAGTAAAATTCCAATGATGCCCAATGGACAGAGATCACGAAGCTAACTAGAGTGTCACCCATAGATCAGTCAGTTGTCACCGACAACTAACTGTAGTGGTGACCAACAAAATAGAGAGTTCAAAAAAAGACAAAATATCTAGCTGGCAGAGCTAAATATAGACTTAACTGGTTATCTACTTTGTTTTAATCGACTAGAGATAAGTGATTGATTTAAAGATGATTTGTACTATCGGAAAGAAGATATCTATGAGACAAATCATGAGTTATGCTTTAAAACTAATTGGCTAGATTGTTTATCACGCCAAGAATCAAGAACCAAGAAATAATGAATATTATGTCTATATAAGAGACAAGCTTAATTCATTTACGAATACGATTAAGGGGAGTGAATAGAAAGAGGATGTTGAAGAGAAACTGATGAAGAAAAACTTCATGCAGTGCTAATCAAACAAGCTAAAGGAAGAGCTAAGGAATTTTGCAGACACCGAAAAATAGTGAGCACAACATCACAGAGCAGAAAGTGTGGAGCACAAGGATTGAATTGATACATTGGTTAGAGAGGTAATGTACTTAAATAGATCTAAAAATATGTAATTCAAGTTGCAATATGAATAGGTCATAGTATTTTAGTTTAACCATTGAAGCATCAAGTCTCTTAACCGAGCAGGACTTAACATTCTTCTATATATTGAGGTACATCTCAAGGAGTTCCAAAAAGGTTGATTCATGAAAGTAGCATTGGACTTGCCTGGTACCTATTGACAGTCTAAGAAGGAGGCTGATTCAAGGATGGTAGTAATAGATACCCAATACTAAGTGACAACCTCTATGTATAAAAACCTCTAACAAGGTCACACTTAATAGTGTGTTTGTAACCTTTAACAGGGTTGGCTCCTAACAGGGCTCACTTTAGAAGAATGAAAATTTGGGGTACCGGTCCGAGTGGTTTTTCCCTTAATAGGGTTTCCACATTAAAATTCATGTGTTATGTGTGTATGATTCATTTCTTTACTATTTTGCATCTTACATAGCTAACTCTGGATTGATTGGTATACTCTGCTTATTTACTAAGTTTCGGTAAATAGTTATACTGCTTATCGATAATCAAGAAAGAATAAGAATTGACAGAGGAAACTGATAGACAGTTAATCATTATTAGTATTTCATGGCATGCATCTTGTAGGGACATAATAATCTAAGAATTATTGATTGGTGGTTAAGTTTGAAGGATAAATTTTTAAGGCCACTGATTCACCCCACCTCTCAGTTATTACTAACAATTGGTATTAGAGCTTGTGTGCTTAGAAGGAAGGTTTCAAGACCTAAGTCAAAGATCACAAGATGAACAAACAAGATGTGCCCAAGTTAAACAAAGACAACTTTGCTTCATAGCAAAGCAAGATAAGAATCCACTTATGAGGTATTGGTAATGATGTTACTCAATTCCTAGATACTGAATATGTGTTTCCCATAGGAGTATTAACAATGGATCAATTGAGAGAGAAGCATGAGCACAACTACATGGTCATAGAGCTTTATTCCTCACTCTCTGATGTTGAATTTGAAGATGTCAAAGATTGCAAAACTACAAAGAAGATGTGGGACAAACTGAAGCGTGTACATGGAGGTGATAAAAATGTTCTGAGAGCCAAGGCAAAAAGCTTTAGAGGAAAGTTTGATGATCTCAAAATGAAAGAAGGAGAAAACATCACATAGTACCGCACAAGAATCAAAGAAGTAGTCAATGCTATATGAGGAGTTGGAGGTACACTTGAAGAGGAGATAGTGGTAAGTAAAATCTTAATAACCTTACTACCTGTATATGCTATTAGAGTTTCTACCATTCAAGAATTGAGAGCAGTAGAAAAAAATATAGTTCCTCTTGATATTTTAATTGGTAGACTGATTTCATTTGAGATGAATAAATTTGATAATAGTGTCTTACCAAACTTAGAGTCTGCATTTAAATCTTCTATGAGAATAAGAAAATAAATTCATAGACACACATCTAGAAGAGATACTGAAGGTGAAAGTGAAGAAGAAGATCTAGATGAAATAGAAGAACTTATGGCTAGAAGAATGCAGAGAGGCAAAGGTAAATACAGAGGCAAGTTGCCACTTGTATCCTTTAATTATAAAGAGATTGGACACTTTTATGCAAGATGTCCTAAGAGAAGAAAAGATGATAGAGATAATGACAGATATTTTGAGAAGAAATCTGACAGAGGTGATAACAAAGATTACAGAAGTTACTAACAATCAGAATGAAGAGATACCCGAGACAACAAGGACAAAGGAAAGAAATCAACCTACCTAACTACTTGCAAACATGAAGATACTGACACCGAACCTGATGAAGACATCAAGATGGTGTTTGTGGCTATTAAAGATGATTCAGATGGAGATGAAAGGTATGTAGAGACTGCACTCATATCTAAGGTTAGCAAGAATGACATGTGGATTATAGATAGTGGCTGCACTCACCATATGACTGGTGAAAAAGAAAATTTTAACACTTTTGAGTATTATAATGGTGGTATAGTAAGAATGGGTAATGATACACCTTGTCTAGTTGAACGTAAAGGAACTATAATGTTGAATAGCCTGATTAAATGTGAAAATTCTTATTGAGTAAAATGATTGAATTATAATCTGTCGAGTGTTTCTTAGCTAAATAATTCACATCACAGAGTAGCATTTGAGAATAAGAAGGCAAAGATCTTCAATGAATCAGGAAGATTGATTGGTACTGGTGAATAGACAAAAGGTAACTTATTCTATCTGAATGATACTAACACCACTTGCTTAATGACTAGAAACAAAGATATATGGTTGTGACACAAAAGATTGTGTCATGTGAATTTTGACAACATGATGAAAATAAGTAGAAGGAGAAATGTAAGAGGTTTACCGATGATGTCAAAGCCCGACAACATCATGTGCAAGAATTTTCAAAAAGGTAAGATGACAAAGTCTAGTTTCAAAAGTAAAACCCATACATCTAATGATATTCTAGAATTAGTCCATACTGATCTATGTGGACCAATGCAGACAAAGAGTTATTATGGAGATAGATATTTTATTCTCTTTGTTGATAATTACTCTAGAATGATGACAGTTATGTTTCTAAAAGATAAATCTGAAGCATTCAAGATGTTTAAATGGTACAAGGCTATGGTAGAGAAACAAAGTGGTAAGGATTTGAAATGCTTGAGATCAGATAGAGGAGGAGAGTTTATATTAGATGAATTTACTGATTTCTGCAATGAGCATGGTATAAAAAGATAGGTTTCTGCACCAAGAACACCACAGCAAAATGGGATTGCTGAGAGAAGGAACAGATCTATAGTTGATTGTGCTAGAACACTGATGATAAAGAAAGGCATCACCCAAATCTTCTGGAGGGAAGCTATCAGTACTATTCTCTACACATTAAATAGAGTACAATTGAAGAAAGACACAAAGAAGACATCCTATGAGCTATGGTATGGTAAAACAACCAATGTAAGTTACTTCAAAATGTTTGGTAGTCAATGTTATATCTTAAAGGATGATAGAAATAGAAAGCTTGACACCAAGAGTGATGAAGGTATCTTTCTAGGGTATTCCACCAAAAACAAGGCTTATAAATGTCTTATTAAGGCTTCTAACAAAATTGTTGAAAGTGCAAATGTGAAGATAGATGAATTTGCAGAAAATAATGAGCTGGAAAGAACAAAAGAACCAGAGGACTAAAACAAGTTTGTATATTGTGAAGAACCTAACACTCTTCCCAAGAAATAATGCTTAATTCCAGAGCAACAAAATTCTATAACTGACGGTCAGGCTGCAAATACCGACGGTCAAGATAATAATCAAAATAATGTACAGAGTGATGAAGAACAGAATGAAGGACAAAATGATGATCAAGATGATAGAAAAAGAGTTGAACCAATTCTTTCCATATATGTAAGAAGGAACCATACAGAGATCCAGATCATAGGACATAAGAAAGCTGGTACAAGAACAAGAAGTAAGTCTCTAAACACAAGTTGTTTAATTTGTGAGTTTGAACCAAAATCTGTCAATGCTGCACTTGATAATGAAGAATGGATAAGTGCTATGAATGATGAGATTGAGAAGATTGAGAAAAATAAGACATGGTCACTTGTACCAAGAGAAGATGACAAGAATTTCATCGGTACTAAATGGATATTTAGGAACAAGTTGAATGAGAATGGAGAAGTCATGCAAGAAATAAAGCAAGACTAGTATGCAAGGGGTATGCACAAGAGGAAGGTATTGACTATGGAGAGAACTTTGCACCCATTGCTAGGCTAGAAGGTGTAAGAATACTACTTTCTTATTCTAAATTTAAGGGATTCAAGGTATACCAGATGGATGTCAAGTCAACATTCCTAAATGGAATACTTGAAGAAGAGGTATACATTGAGCAACCAGAAGGGTTTGTAGATCCAGACAAGAGAAACATGACCATATGTAGACTTTGTAAAGCCTTGTATGGATTAAAACAAGCTCCTAGAGCTTGGTATGAACGACTTCATTCCTATCTTATAACTATTGGATTTGTAAGGACTAGTGAAAATAGTAATCTTTATTTGAAGGAAGATAATGATGCTAACTCTTTGATTGCTGAAATATTTGTTGATGACATCATATTTGGAGGCAATGATATGCTATGAAAATCATTTGCTAATGAGATGAGCAAAGATTTTGAGATGTCTATGTTTGGAGAGATCAAGTTCTTTCTTGGTCTACAGATCATGCAACAATGTGAAGGTATTTTCATTACACAGCCCAAATACATTAAAGAGGTCCTAAAAATATTCAAGATGGAAGATTCCAAACCAGTTGGAACATCGATGGCTACTGGATGTAAGTTGACAAAGGAGGACAAGACATCAGAGGTAAATCAAACTTTGTATAGATTAATGATTGGAAAACTCATGTATGTTGTACACACTAGACCAAATATTGCACATGCAGTAGGAATAGCTGCAAGATTTTCTTCTAATCCCAGAGAATCACATATGACTACTGTGAAAAGAATTTTAAGATATCTGAAGAATACCAAGGAATATGGCTTATGGTATAGAAGAGAAGGCAAATTTGAACTTAAGGTATTTACCGATGCTGATTGGGCTAAAAATCTTGATGACCAGAAGAGCAAAACTGGAGAAGCATTCTTTATGGGTGACAGACTTGTCCCATAGATTAGCAAGAAGCAAGGATGCATCTCTCAGTCTACTGCAGAAGTAGAGTATGTTGTTGCTGCTACAAATTTCTCAAATATTACATGGATCAAACAGTTACTGGAAGGTATGCATATGAAGATCCTAGAACCGGTAATTATCTATTGTGATAACACCAGTGCAATAAACATTTCCAAGAATCCAGTCATGCATGCTAAGACTAAACACATTGCCATCAAGTATCATTATTTGAGAGAACAAGTTCAAGAAAAGGAGGTGACACTTGAGTATGTGCAATCCAAAGAACAATTAGCTGATATCTTCACCAAGCCACTACCCAAGGATGCATTTGAGTACTTGAGAAAGAGACTAGGGGTCAAACCCTTGTCTACCAGTAAGTAAAATGACTAGAAGGCTGCATTAGCCTACATATTATAATAATATTATTAATTTTGATGCAAGAAAAGAGATAAACTTCAAGGCTACATCTATATATAGACATGTATATATCATCACCGAGCACCAGAGCATATTGTTGTATTGTTGATGGATAAAGGAAATTCAAGGAATATATTATGGATGGAGAGAAATGATTGTTTGACATTAATGTCAGATATTTGTAAGATATTTGTGGCATTGTTGTCAAAGGGAGAGAGATTATCCATATTATCACATTCTTCAGAAAAGAATCAAATTATCTATTATCACATTACTCCAACGGGGAGAGATTATATCCTTAGGGAGAGAAATTGTATGGAAATATTATACAAAGGGAGAGTTGATGACAAGAGAAAAAGACATCAAAAGAGAAGAATAGTCAAGGGAGAGAAATTGACACAAAGAGAGAACACAACACATCAGAAAATAGAGAGCTGCAAGAATCAAATCTAAACTAAAATAGATTTTACCGATGGTCAGACATTTATCGGTTAACAGAACAAAAAGATTGGTAGTTTGATGAATCTCAACTATTGTATTTCATATTGTATTAGGAATAGTATAGTGCGATAATATAGTATGTTGTCATCAATGCCAAAGGGAGAGATTGATGACATGTAACTGATTGAATGTTTGATAATGTTAAGTTGAAAGATAATGCAAGTTATCAAATCAATTAATGGAATGTATTTTCATTGATGTTAACTTGATATCATCTGTATAGTCATGTACATAATGCCAAAGATTTCAGAGAACCAAAGGAACCAAAGTTATGCTTTCAGCAATGCATAAAAGTCAAGTATTCACTAAGTGACAAACAACACCGATGGAGTGCACACCGTCGGACAGAGAAAAGAAGAACAATCACAGTGATACCCGATGATCAGAAGCATAGTGTTTCCTGACGAAGCAAAACCACAGAATGCCCGACGAGAAAATTCAGAAGGTTGCCCGACGAGTAAAATTCCAATGATGCTCAACAAATGGAGATCACAAAGCTAACTGGAGTCTCACCGATGGATCAGTTAGTTGTCACCGACAACTAACTGCAGTGGTGACCGACAGAACAAAGAGTTCAAAAAATGACAAAATATCTAGCTGGAAGAGCTAAATATAGACTTTACTGGTTGTCCAGTGATAAGTGATTGATTTAAAGATGATTTGTACAGTTGGCAAGAAGATATCTATGAGACAAATTAGGAGTTATGCTTTAAATCTAATTGGCTAGATTGTTTATCACACCAAGAATCAAGAACCAAGAAACAATAAATATTATGTCTATATAAGAGACAAGCTTAATTCATTTACGAATGGGATTAAGGGGAGTGAATAGAAAGAGGATGCTGAAGAGAAACTAATGAAGAACAAATTCATGCAGTGCTAATCAAACAAGCTAAAGGAAGAGCTAAGGAATTCTGCAGACACCGATGAATAGTGAGTATAGCATCATAGAGTAGAAAGTGTGGAGCACAAGGATTGAATTGATACATTGGTCAGAGAGGTAATATACTTAAATAGATCTAAAAATCTGCAATTCAAGCTGTAATATGAACAAGTCATAGTGTTTCAGTTTAAGCATTAAAGCATCAAGTCTCTTAACCGAGCAGGACTTAACAGTCTTCTATATATTGAGGTACATCTCAAGGAGTGCCAAATAGGTTGATTCATGAAAGCAGCATTGGACTTGCCCGATACCTATTGACAGTCTAAGAAGGAAGCTGATTCAAGGATGGTAGCAATAGATGCCCGATACTAAGTGACAACCTCTATGTATAAAATCCTCTAACAAGGTCGCACTTAACAGTGTGTTTGTAACCTTTAACAGGGTTG
>MU226284.1:2495074-2560320 GCA_018584345.1 Thuja plicata
TTCATCAATCAACTTCAAAGCCTTCTTAGGAGTAGAACCCATTGATTTCATTTCCTCATTTTTAGGCTCTAATCTTCCTTGCAGTCTGTTATGTTATTTCAAAGCATTGTATGTTCTCACATGTACTCCCAAAAATTTATTACCATGTATAGTTAGTTTATATGAGGACCCTTAATTATAGGTGTGCCCCTTTAATTATTTCACACATTCAATCACCACTTGCATACATAGCCCCTATTTTATTATGGGTGGCCTTTTGTATTTATATCAATATCACACCTCGATTCCATGTGCATTTTTAGCATTTGTATACCCAAATTGAACCCCAACTAAAATTTGAGACCAAAATGCTCGGCATAGGGTGAGTCAACTTTCCCCATACTATGGGCTCACCTTGTATTCCATATGTTGGGCCCAAATTTGAATTGGAGAAAGTTCTTGAATTTATAGTGAGATCCTTAAAATATCGCCGGTCTCCTTCAAGTTTTGAGCCCCAAAATGGCTTGGTGAGTTCTAAAAGCACAACTACCCCCTTATTTTGGTAACTCAAGGATCCATATTCATTAATTCAATCAAGTATTCATGACTCTATCTATTCACATTCAATTGCAATTTCTCAAAGAGTTAATTAGTGTATCCTTGCACCTCCTTTTGGGTGCAAGTGCTAGTATAATAGATAACATTCAAAGTACCCTTTTTAATGAAAAGTGAGTTTTTCATATCTTGTTTTAGAAATATTTGTTAAGAACTATTCTTTTAATTTATTTTAATACTACGATCATCTTTCAAAATATTCAATTATATATATCCCCAGCACTAAATCTTTCAACATATTTTTTTTTCTTATTTGAACAAATATAACACTTAATGTACTAATAATTTTTTTGACAAACATAATATGAATGATTGCATAGAAAAAGATTCATAACCACTTAGAGAAATATATATATATATATATATATATTATATCATAAATAAGCCTTAAAATATAACTCTACCCATCGTTATCTTCATAACATTTAATACAATAATAAACTAAGTGACCATGTTGTCAAACTTTTAACACAATACTAAATCTAAGGCCACTTTTAATTTCAATGAAGAGGGAAGTGGCCATCACGAACATCAAGATATTTGAGGCCTCTTATCTCCATTGTCGGTTGTGATTACCAAGTTTGGTGGTCAGGAGCAGCCAAGCGAGACGTTGGGAGGTTCAACATATTTCCCCGATGCAAATTTAGCCACAATTATTTTTTTGAGTGCATCAGTTGGATGGAAGTCATCCCAGTACATGTATTTCTCCGCCTCTGAACATCGCTTTGAAGAGCTCAATCTGCAAATAGCTGCGAGACTGTAGTTGTACTCTCCTCCCCCACCACAACATGCAACGTTCCTCACTTTCATTCCTGCTCAAACATATTCATTTATTGCATTTCCCACCCATATATGAATGAATACATGCCATTTCAAACATTACCAATATTTTACCCACCGTGTCTTTCAAGATGTTTGATTACGCTCATGAACGCCCTGTAATAATCTGTAAACATTATGTTTGAATCCCTCAGCTGTTCGCGTAGATCTCGTAGTGCCAGCTTTAATTAAGTCTCGTGGAGGCGATGGATTTCATTCACCTCCACCAGGCAGTCATATTCGTCTTTACTACCGTTCAACAAGGTCAAGTAAAATAGGCTGCATTCTTGCAGTGGGACCAGGTACTTTCTTCTTCACCTCTGCAACACTCAAACCTGACAGTAACCTCACACGATAGTCATTCACGCCAAACTTTCCCAGAAGAAAAGAACATTTGCCATCGCCTCTTTACTGGGTAGCAGACCGCTTAAATTTCACAAAATATGGGTAATTTCCCTTATACATTCGTGTAAACTTTCCTCTACACTATTTTCTAAAATATATATATTTGTACTACATGGCCAATTCCTCTAGGCTTGGTTCCGCTTTCCAAAATGCGCTGCCTGAAATACTGGAACCACTCGAACTGTGCATCAGAGGTAAATGGATTCAATGTTATTCCTGTGAAATTCAATTCATCGATAGAGAGTGTAGATGCGAGCACCACCAATAAATACACCCCTCTCCTGTAGTCTATAGAAGTTCTATTGGTGGTGTGGGGACCCATACTTTCAAGATATGGCTACAACAGCTCCAATTTGAATGCATCCGCTGGAAACATCCCACAGTAACACAACAGTGTAAAAGAAGAAATAGAAAACAAAAAAAACCAATGGGTTGTGCAAGGTATAAAATACCTAAATAGTTGATGATGAGCTTTCCATCTGAGAATTGGTTGGTGGGGTAGCTTGGAAAATTGGAGCCATATGGCAGCCTCGTTGGCTAGAAAGCCTGCCGCGAAAATGCTATGACTGTATTTTCTTTGTCGAAGAGCGATGCCCCAAACTGAAATGGCATTGTAAATCATCCTTCTTCTTTAGAAGTGTTGCGTGCATTTTCAGTATACAACAATCCCACCCAGAGCGTGGTGTAGATGAAACAGAAGGTGTGCATGTGCAAATTATTCATATCGCTGGAGGAAACAAATGATAAAAAGTTAACACTAAAACCATTAGTGTCGGCCTATATAGGCGGGACTAATAAATATCTTACCTACATAGCATGAAATAAACAGGGATAAACAGGGATAAAACAAGCAAATTCTCAGGCATCCGACATGACGAAAACCAACGATTTTCAACTAATAATATGGCTGCTTTAATGCATCTTGGTTTAAGTGCCTATCTGAAAACCATGAACGTGAAAATGAAACCATTTTCCAGCCTTTTCTTTCCGGCGTGAGTCAACTTCCGGTTGCAAGCAACCCCAGAAGGAAAGCCTATCGGCTAATAAAAGGATATGGGAATCAAATGTTGATTTTTTGGGTAAATAAAAAATTTGAGGTATTAAAAGGGTTGCAAAAGGCATGAAAAATGAATTGTTGTTTAAAATCAATCTCTCTCTCTCTCTCAATGATAAAAAAAGATCATAAGAATTCCCCTTTTTTGTTGATACTTCTAATCTAGACATGGTTAACAATACCGAATGGCAAGATGAACACTAATGCATAAAGTTAGAACTAAAGTGGTATACTGGTCCATTATATAAAATTTTGTTGTGATTAGTCACGTCAATGATTGATGGAATTCAAACTACTCTCTTATCCAATGATGTAAAACTATAAATTGTCTACATTCTATTAAGTTGGAACTAAATAAAAATTTATTTAAATAGCTCATATTGTTAGATGAATGTCCACTTTTCTCTACATATACCAATATATGTTCACTATGTAGAGTTCCTAAGATAGTTGATTAAATATTTTTTAATTTTTTCATGCTAAAGAGGTCTAGGCTATTCCTTATCTAGGTTAGAATCATGGGCTACTAATATGAGTCTTTGTACATGCTTGAGGTTTTATTTGGTTATATTAAATTTCTTGGAAAATTTTATAATTTTCTCTAGCTTATTTTATCTAGTTAGATTCCTTGGGTTCTATGGAATTATAGCAATGAAGAATGGTTTCAATGTTGAAAGAGAAAACCTACTAAGCCTTCTAAAAGACTCATTTTCATTATGGTTTCATTGTCCCTGTTACTATCACCCTTGAAATATTGAGGGAGAGGTTTTACGAGCTTAGAGATCTTGGTCACATTGTTCTCAAAATGAGACAAATCAACTTTGCAAAATATTGGCAAAAATCAAAGAAAGGTTATGAAAATTTTATAAAATATTATCTGGAATTTCAAAAATAATACAAGAATTATAATGAAACTATCATGGAGAACCTTTGATTCAATATTGATGATGACTTCATGCCAAATATTGTATGTTCCAATGAATATATATTTGCACTATTGAACCATATATATACACACACACATACCTATATATATGTGTGTGTGTGTGTGTGTGTGTGTGCGCGCGCGCGCACAAAGATAGGTGACCAAAAAGGTGCCAAATTCCTTTTTGGTCCCCCAAATACTATTTTGTGTACACACTAAAGCGCGTGCACGCTATAGAGTGCACACACTATGGCTTCTATTGCCCAAGCCTTAGGCTTGGGCAATTCAAAACATAGCACATTCACGCCATGTAAAAGATTACATAAAGGTCAAAGAGTAAAAAAAAAGGCTCATTTCTTCCCCTCAAACTCATGTTTCCAGAAAAGAAGAGCATTTACAAAGCGTGTACATGGGACATTTTGATTGTTTGCTTCATCAAATTAGACAAACAATGGCTCCACAACGTCCACAAGGTCAAATCAAAAGAAAAAGTAAGTGATTTTACAACCTATGCCTTTTATTTGTATTTAAATTTAATTTTAATTTCAGTGTTCAATCCAATTTTATTGTCAAAGTTTCATTTCTTAAATTTTAAGTTTAATTAGGCTTTTAAAATAGATTATGTTTTAATTTCTAGGAAGGAATGATCTCCCTAAAGAAAACCCTCAACAAAACCCTCCATATTCTCCTCATGGAAAAATGAATGTTGAAAATAACCAAGAAAATAATCCCCAACTGCCTCCACCAATCGAGAAACCTCCTCCTGGAACACAATAAAATTTGATTAACCAAATAGAAAGAAGGAAAAAAGAATTAGAATCTTTAATTAGGAGGTTAAAAGATTATATTGATACAAATCCTAGAAGGCAAACACTTAAAAAATTATTAGAATCAATCATGACCCATGTAGGCTTAGTTAGTGGGCAACTTAATTTATGGCACGACAAAAGATAAGAATAGAAAACAATATTATGCAAATAAATTATCATATGGGGACATTAAAAAGAAAAAAATCACAAAAGATGACATTTGCAAAGTATTTAAAAAGCTAGGGGAAACTGATACTCTTAGAACTACGACAAAAAGGTTCCCAATTCATTGGTGCTTGAATTAAGATATAATTTTTATTTTTTTTGGGACAGATGGTGGATGGTCTTTGATTCCGCTCCCTGTAAAAATCATGAGGTTCCTATATATTTCCTGAGGAAACTCTATTGCAATTTTGTCCTCAAGGAGATGTCAAATTATTTGAATTTATAGAATCTCAGGGTAGAGGCGAGGGGTCATCATTTGATAAACCTATGGCATGTCGTGACCCTAATGCACCTAGGGTTCCCAGTTGCAAGCCACGGGTGGATCATGCTAGTTTTTCTTCCATTGTGAAGGAACATGTGGTGGTGGACACACTAGGAATGATTAGTGCTCTGACACAAACTCTCATTCAGTGTACCACTCCTTTAGTCAATGGTGACCGTGATTAGTATTTGAATGACCATATTTGTCGGTCCTGTAGATCCCTATGAGCATTTGGTACTGGCAACAAAGAGGAAGAGGGTGATGGAATGATTCCCGATGATTTTCTCAATGTGACATTTGGCATTGATACACAAGTAAATATTTGCAAGTTTGTTAAACTTATTTGATCATTTTTCATTTATAAATCAATGAATAATTAAATTAGTATCTATTGATTATGATCAAAACTTAGGGCAAGAGTTTTGGTTGCAGTGGAAATGATCCCCCAACCCCCTTTTACACTACGTCGTCAACTCCATAAGTATGTATCGAATAAACCATTTTAATTAATACATTTATTTATTATGTAATTATATGAATGGTTGTCTCATAACTTATTGTGCATGTGCATTAGTTCACTCTAGGACATCGACATTCACATTAGACAGCGAAGGGCATCATTCCAGTTTCCTTGATGTATCTTTGTTTGTATTTTAATTTGATTTACTTGATTATATTTAATTAGTAAATGAATGAATAGCTAAATTACTAGGTAAACTATGATCAAAATCCAGAGTCAAAGTGGTCATGGTAGTGATCACATTCCATCACCTAGGTTTTTGATGACATCATTGAGTCCACGGGTATATATGCAATAATGCATTATAATTAACATGTTGGTAGTACATTATTATATGAATGGTTGTCTTATAAATTACCATACGTGTGCACTAGTTTATTGTTGGAGCTACGATATCGACACCACACATTGAAGGATGCGGTGGCACCTTCATGGAGGTACAATTTATTCATTAGTGGGGTTGTAAAAAATTATACAAATTCTTCATAACTACATAATACTCTTTATGTTTCATTTTCACTTATTGATAACAGAGGCTCCTCCTACTGTTGTGATACTTTCAATCATGGTGTAGTTGTAGTTGTAGCTAGTTCTGAAGCAGTGACTGAGGTATGAAAGAGATTATTTAATTTTAATTATTATTTTAATTGTTTATATTGAAATTTTTAATTATATTTATTTATGTATTTTAAGTATTATTTTGATCATTGTTGTAGGGACTTATTAGTCCAAATTGTCTATGCGCCCCTTCGGTGGATGTACATAGTGACTATTTGCTAGCTATAACTA
The DNA here is from genome assembly GCA_018584345.1 of Thuja plicata. Lineage (NCBI taxonomy): Eukaryota > Viridiplantae > Streptophyta > Pinopsida > Cupressales > Cupressaceae > Thuja > Thuja plicata. The sequence continues at coordinate 2,501,477 of MU226284.1, forward strand.
AATATTCTATTTTATGTCATCGTATAATTGAATTTTGATATGTATTAGTTATTGATCTTTATGCTTTTTATTTTATCAGCTCAAGTTGTAGAAGAGTCTAGATAGGAGGACTAGTGAGTGCACTCGGAAGACTACAACATCCATTGTATCTTTATTTTTTTCCTTTTACACATATTTTCAAATTTCAATGTGATTTCTCGACTTCTTCAACATCAAGTTTACAAATGATTAAGTGGGTATCTCTAAAATTACTCCCATACTCTCACACATCTCATCTTTTTAACCATATATTTTTTTCAATTTTTGGACAACATTAGCATAGAAAACTTTAATTTTCTTTGTCAATGTCTTGACACTCCTCACAGACATATGTCTACCATTTTCTTAATAACTTATGATCTACTTGACTAAAGTAAAAAATAATTATATATTACTGTTCTACACTAGATTCTATACACTATTATAGAAATAAGTTTTCATTTTCAATTATTTTGATGCAAGTTATGCCCAACGCATGAATAGGTACCAGATTTCCAGGATGCGGTCACTTCAAAAAATCATAAAAAAAAGCTAGACGATGTTAGAATAACTGAGAGGGGGGATTGAATCAATGACCTCAAAAATAATTCCAAAAAATCAACCAAAACTTATATCTTAAATATAATACCTTCAGTTATATTTCAGTCCTACAAGATGTATGCCTTTCTACATTCTTAACAAATATATACTGCTCGATAAGATATACTATTTATCTTTTTCTAGCCTTTATCAAGTAGCAGTAATTAAACTTAGTGTTAATCGACCAATCCAGTTTTAGTAATGTGTAAAGCAAAAAATCAATGCAATGAAAGAAATACACATTTGACACATGGATTTTAACGTGGAAACCCTATTAAGGGAAAAACCACTTGGGACCTGTAACCCAAAATTTTCACTCTTCTGAAGTGAGCTCGGTGAAGAGCCAACCCTGTTAAAGGTTACAAACACACTGTTAAGTGCGACCTTGTTAGAGGATTCAAGACTAGTAGTTTATCTTTTGACCTAGAATTCACTATGCTATCAACAATAAAACCTTTTGATACCCTTGAGTATCTCAATACAATAAGGATGTATAAATCTGACTTAGTTAAGAGATTTTCTTAATCAATGGTTAAACTGAAACAGTAAATGATCTGTTCAACAATACAACTTTAACTTGCAGATTTTTAGATCTATTGTTAGTCCATAATACCTCTCTGATCATTGTTCTCTTTAATTCCTTTGCTCCCCTTCTTTCTTCTTTCTTCTCGGTGAATGCTCTTGCTTATGTTGCTCGGTGTCTGCAGAATTCCTTGGCTGTTCTTCAGCCTGTATGATCAAATCTACATGAAGACTTCTATCTTCACTAGAATTATATTCAACATTCCTCTTTTCATAATGAATTACTTGTCTCTTTATATAGACATGATTTCACCATTTCAATCTTTATTGTTTTCATTGTAGATCACTTTCTTGATCCATAATGCTCGCCATGCTTTCTTTAATCCATAAATCTCTCCTTCATATTTATGCCACAAATCTCTCCTTGTTATTTGTTCTTTAAATCTCCTTTTTTTAAGTTCAACTAATCATTAAGAATAAAACAATCAATCAATTAACTCTAAATATAGCTCCCGCTAGCTAAGTGTTTTTTTCGTTCTCTATCTTCAGTTTTGATCGGTGATCAAATTTTGTTAGCTCGGTCATTTACTCTAGTTGTCCTTGGTAACAACTTCAGTCGGCCCGATGACCACTCCAGTTATGCTCGGTGTTCTCTTTCTGTCGGTGTTTACTATCACTCGGTGTACACTATATTTTTATGTTTTACTGATAACATAAACTATGTCTCTTCAGATCTTCAATTCTATGAAAATATGTGTATGACCAATAAGATTATATCAAGTTGACATCAATGAAAATATAATACATTAACTGATTTAATGTTTTGCATTCACTTTTGCATCTCGGTGATCATCAACTTATCATCTTCAAATATTTAATCAGTTATAGTTCATCAATCTCTCCCTTTGGCATTGATGGAAACATACAGGGTGTGTGCACCAAGTTGTGAACCAAAAAATTGGACACACCTTTAAAAAAAATTCAAATTTTCAATAACCCGGTCGGGTTATTGAAAATTTGAAATCGTTAAACCAAGCCTAGAATATATTATAAAAAATTGTGTGCGGCTCAAAGCCCGATCGGGTTATGAGGAATTTCTCATAACCCGATCGGGTTATGTGACTCATTGAGTTTTTAATAACCCGTTCAGGTTATGAGAAACATAACAAAAATAGAATAGCCCGTGACTTAGGCCATTTTTTAATGCTTAAACCCTGAATCAGAAGTGTGGAGGAGGTTAAACAGTAGAAAAACCCGATCGTGTTTTGCACAAAACACAATTTAATCAAGATTTTCAACCAATGGCGCCCCGTAACAAAGGTAAGTTTTTTTTTTGTTTTTTTTTGCAACTTTAATCAATTTAGGTTATTTTATTGATTTTTTGTTTTCTTTTATTAATATCATTCTAGATTCATCAAACAACCCAAAAAGATGAAAATGAAATGAAATACCACCCCCCGTAGAAGCACCATCATCGCCACCTGCAAACCCTTAACAACCTTCGCCACCCATAAACCCTCAACCACAATCTCCACCCGTAAACCCTCCACAAAATTCTCCTCCTCCACAACCATCACCATCCATACACCCTCCACATGTGCCATTAGGTCATGTAGATGCATCACAAGAAGACCTTGTGCAATGCCTTAACCAAAATAGTGCACAAATTAATATATTGGTCAATAGGTTGAAGGCTTCCGATCTTCAACATCACTCTACCCTCGCCACTACATTAGAAAAAATGTCCAATAGTGCAAATGAGGTGTCTCAAGAGGTGAAAAAATGGGGTTCATGGAGGGATAGGTTTCATACATTTTATGCTGATGGTTTATCCTATGAGGATGTGAAAAGAAAAGGCATAGAAAAATGTGACATATGTGCCCTTTTCACCGATCCTAATACTAGAAATTCCTTAGAAATTAATACAAAACAATTTCCTATATATTGGTGTGTTCATAGGGGGATGAGATCAGCTTTTTGGGATAGGTGATACATGGTATTTGACCAACCACCTTGTAATAATAATGAGGTTCCTTTATATTTTTTGAGGAAGCTATAGTGTTAGTTTATCATTGGTGAGAAGTTGAATTACTTTGACTTTCGTGAGTTTGAAGGGAGAGGGAGAGGCTCTGTGTAGGATAGACCTGGGGTACATAGGATTACCCAACCAAAAGAGAGGAGGTGTACTATGAGAAAACCCCTCATTCATGTTGTGGTCCTAGTAGTGGTGAAGGAGTCTATGGATATACAGACTCTTCATGCAGCTGCATCATTGACTGATGTCATTATCTAGCATGGCACTTAGTTAGTTGGAGAGGATGGATCAGTACCACCTCCATCTTCATCAGGTGCACCATTAGGATCATCCCATCCTACGCCAGGTCCATCACCATCAAATGCACCATTAGGATCATCTCATCCCATGCAAGATCCATTATCATCAGATACATTTCTAGGGTCTGCCCAGCCCATTGAGCATATCTGCATCAGTTGTAATGGTATATGTGATGGGGTAGATAGCCAGGTGAGTGTGGATGGTTTGACATCCCATTCATGTGTACATTGTAGAAAAAGATGTCAGGCATCCACTACTGAGGATGTGGCCCTCACAGATGATCTGTTGTCAATGGTGTATTGTTCAGAGCGGACACAGGTTTGTTTAAATTTGTGTTTTAACATATTATTTTAATTAATTACCTAAATCTGTTAAAAGTAAATAAAATTTTATGTATAGAAGAATCTAAATTGATACATGAATAATATACATTGTAGGGTGTAGCTAGTGGTACAATCACACCAAGGAGTGCTCGTTATAGTACACGTAGACAGGTAGCTCAAACACCTGAGGTAATGTTTTATAAATATTCCTACAATAGAATACTATGTTATTTTGAAAATATCATATCTTAATGATTTGTATGGTGGTAACTTAGTGTATGTTTGTTTTCTATTTATTTATGGTCAAAGAATTTTTCTAATGTAATTCAACTTAAGGAATTCACTTCCTTATCTAGCCATCATGACTCAAATTGATTTGAACTCCCACCCTCCATCCTTGGACTCAATTCAACCAATGTTGAACTCATACCCCAACCAATCACTTATTGGATTTTAAATCAACCTTGAACATCATTAGGAACATCCAACCATCGTTCTTTTACTCTTATTTCTTGTTCAAAGTCATGAATACAATCTCTGATTGTTCATTGATTTTGATTATCCTTAATCCTTCAATACACCTCCATGGCCTTCTGAAGACTCCCAACATATATGATGCAGAGGTGGTGGTTGGTGACCTCATTGATCATGTCTAACAACAATCCATCTCCTATGGGTAAGTGCAAGAAGTTGAGGCCACTTGACTAGGAACTTTTTGCACGTGAAACCCACTTTTGGAAAAAGATGTTTTCTAAAGAATTTTTAAACCAAATTAAAACCAATTTTAGATATGATTACATATCTTATAAATACATAGTTTATTTTTAAATTGGACTATTTTTTTTAATTTTTAAATAATTTCTAATAAAACAGCTCAATAAGCGTGAAATAATAGGTTTCCTTATTTTTTACAACACTAATTTATTTTCCTATTTTTTGAAAAAATAAATTATATGACATCAAACTATAAATAATTCTTTTCACTTTGAAAAAAATAAAAACTTAAAAATGATGAGTTTAGGTCAATTTATGCTTTTCGTACACGAGGGGTTTTCAAAATAAAAATTATGCCCAATAAAAAATAGTAGAAAAAATTATATTCAGTAAAAAATTACAAAATAATATGCTCATCAATCTTGAGTGTCTTAAATTGACATTCTAAAAGGATTCAAAAATATACTTTCACTTAGGTCAAATTATGGTTGCCGTACACAGGCATGGAAGGTCCCAAAAAGGTGATTTTTAAATAGTTATTTTTGGAAACACCTAGTGAAATCCAATTTTTATCATCTGGGTATTAATATAAATTACATATTGGGAAACTAGACATTGAGTACTACATTTCATATTACTAACTTTTCTTAAGATTCAATCTTTAAGTGCTTCAAATTGTTTGATCAATTGGGATGAATTTTGAGAAATAGGGAAAAGAGTTCCACTTTTGGGCCAAAAAGCGGACTCAACTTCTTGTTGGCACCCCTATTTGTAACAACTTCTTACTTCCAAAGCCCCCTTAAGGACTCACCTTCTAGGCTACCCCAAGTGCTCCTAGTGCTTCCCAATCACCATATCTTCACTCACGACTTCAACCTCCATTTCAACTCCATAAATAATCTCCTTATGGCCTATCTACCATGTTCCATCAACCCATTAAGTCTGGATAGCCAATCCCTTACCCAACTCTCACATTCAACCCTTAAAGCTAGTAGCCCACAACAGTCACTATTTTGTCCTTTTCTCCAACATTCCCCAAATAACTAAGTAAAATAAAACATGATTCAGGTACCCTTTTGGTATCTTTAAATCCTCCCCAAGATTTACTATATACTCCTTTGGACCATACCCAAGATCTAATACTCATGTAACCTCCAAACTAAGCCTAATTCTCCTTATTTACAAAGAAACCCCTGACTCCACTTACTCTCATAATTCCAAAGGTTGAAAGAATCCTTCTAGGGGTTAGGAAACAACATATTTTCAACTCTCCAAGGCTATATCCTTTATCTATGGCCTTAGCCACTAACCCTCACTTCTAGGATCACACACCTAGGGTCTGATCAAAAGGACCTCTCCAATCCACTCCAGGCCAAACCAACTGCATAAACACTTAACTATAGACCCCCACATGTAGAATCCATCACAAAACCCCTTCATCCTCAAATCAATCCACCATCCTTCTCTAACTGTGCCTACAAATTTGTTAAAGAATAGTCTTGTGTGTGCAAGAAGAGTTCAAAATTTTATATTGTAATAATGGTTTGTAAAATTTGATTATAAACTTGTGATAATAGATCATTTGTGGAATTCAAGTGAATCATAATCTTCATTGTAAACTATTTCTTAAATATATTTATTTAGTGTTTTATAGGGCTTGTCAGGGGCTTAGATTTCTGAGATTGAGGATGTCACCCTTTCTGCCATTGACTTTGGCTTAGTGAGCTATGTGGTATCATTTTTTGCACACCTCTTGTTTATAGTTTTAATTGAACGCATGTGGTATCATATTATTTTTCTTACATTAATTTGGTTTTTGTTAGCCTACCCCACCAAGCTCAAGGTCATTAGGAAAGAGGAAGAAATCATTGGGGACATTGAAACAAAAAGAGGTAATTAAGTCCAATTTAAGTATATTTGTTGAAATGTATTATGAACATTTCAATGTAGTGTATATTGATTAATGCACTTGACTTGTTTATTGTATACATGTAGAATCAATTCGGTTTCACTAAACTAATGAATGCCCTAGACATTGCTGATGTTTAGGAGAGGGAAGAGGTAACACGTTTTCATATTTACTTTCAATTGCATTCTTGTTTGTTCAAAATATTTTAGAAATCATGTTCCTCTATTAGTATGTCATTTTCTATGAATTTTCATATAGGAATTGGTCATAGCTACCTCAGATGAGGCGAACCCTTCTCCACTTCCTATGGATCCCTTTCCTAGCATAGGAGATCTGGTTGTAGTATGTATTTTCTTTTTAGTCCATGCATTTTTTATTTTTTAGTATTTTTGATTTATAACATGTATTTTGTATTATTTTTTTTGTTGTAGGAACCTTCACCTCTTCCTGTCATTCCTTTTCCTGGCCAATTTTATAGGAGTCCCTCTTGCCCACTATGGAGCTCATTTCATTCATCAGTCAGCCCAAGCATAAGAGATCCAGCTGAGGCTTCAGTATGCAAATTAAAGCCCAATATTTATGTTTTTTTATATTATTCTGAGATAATATATATGGCTTAACATTTGAATTGTTCTTGTACAGAGACTTAGTGAACAATGTGTTGTTGAGAAGAAGCTAGATTTTGATGATCCACTAAAGTCATAATCTATATATCGAGACATTGTATAGATCTAGTTGTGGTCATTGAATGACCAAATTTTGTGTGTGTGTGTGTGTGTGTGTGTGTGTGTGTGTGTATATATATTTGGCATGTTCGCCATGTATTGATATGTACGCTATTATTATTGTCGATGCCACATTGTTGTAACTCTATTATTGATTTGGCATGTATGCCATTTTTTGATATGTACACAATTATTGTTCATTTTGATATATACGAAACTTGATATTCAATCCAATTTGTTCATTGTATCTTCATTTGTTCATTGTTAGTATGTAAATATGTTTGTGTATATGTAGTCATGTGTAGGATTTAGGCCTTAAGTGTAGTCTTGTTTCATGACTTGCATATATTCATGTGTTTACTTTATAACTTAATGTACTTATGTGTATTCATGTATATGCTTCATAACCTAAATTCATGTGGACAAGCTTTGTGCATGACTTAAATGAATTCATGTGTATGATTCATAATCTATGTCCTACTTGGATGCTTCATGAATTAAGAAAATTTATGTGTATGCCTTATGTGTGTGTTAGACACCTAAATTTTCACCCTTCACCCAAGCTCTCTTGGTCTTTGTAATCTAGTGTAACATGGGAATCATCTCAAGGTTGTGGGACCTTTTGCTAACCGAGATGAGACCTCCGGATTCTAGGCCGGTTCCTCTTGATATGTCACCCAAATTTGCTTCTTAACAGGAAAGTAAAACTTTGAGGGAAAAGGGATAGAAGGAATGCATGAAAGGGAAATGACTGAAAGAAAATTATCCTACTAGGTGATACACCGAAGGTGACCTAAATCATAATACATAGACTAATCTTAGCATGAAAAACTTGGAACTGAAAGAACACAACTTCCTAGATAGGTTTGCACAAGTATTTCATAGAGAGGCCCGAGACAAACATAGGCTATTCAGGGAAAGAAATGATTTCAAAAACAATAGCATATTTACTATAAGTAGACACGGGCTATGACCTACAAGCAGACATCCAATTTTGCAATTCAGCACAAGAATGAGACAAAATGATAGGGGACTATAGAATATCCACAAACTCATCTAAATAAAATCATCCATAGTAGTACACACTATTGCAAAAGAAAGAGGGCTCAAAGACTCCAGTGTCTCACTAGAAATCACTCAATATATTCTAATTTAGTAAGAGAGATTTAGACAAGGAAGCCTAGGGACAGAAAAGATGTCACAAAAAGCCTCTACAATATCTAAACATCAATGAAAGATTACAAACTGAAGAAATCAGAGGGCAGAAAGAATAACACAGATAATTTCTAAGTCAGGAAAACTCTGAGCTCTAAAGCTCTCAAAACTGATATAAATACTCCCCAACACGCAAGCTTGGAGTCAATCTGATCTTGTTAGGGTTACAATTGATTACAAAAGGATTTCTTAGAAACCCTAACACTATCAGTTTCATTCATAAATGCATTCTAAAAATATCCTTGATCGATCTGATATAACTTTTGAAATCTTCCTACCATCATCAATTTTGCTTCTATGAAGTCGGCCGATCTATCTACCTCTCTGCAAGCTAGTTCTGCAATAAATTCTGAGATCAGATATTTGAATTTCCTTTGACTATTAAAATTCTAACGGTGGCAGGCCACACAGATTTCTGTAATGACGGTGGAGATTTCAATCCTTTTATATTTTAAAATGTAGCCACTGGATCATTTTTTACCCGGGCAATACCTCATAACCTTAGGTTAATATTTATCTTTCCTGCTAAGTCTCCCAAACTTTCCACTAACCCTAGCTTTATCACGAGATTATGCAATAGTGTTAAAACTTCTTTAAACTGGGCGACAGTCACCAAGTCTCTATTGCTTGATTGAATATTCCTTTTGATTATGAGACCACCCGACCAAAAAGTTGTTAACTTAACCCATCTCCTAACTTAAGTCACACCTGTAGAAAGGAATTATACTGAGTCGCAGGATCTTTAGATATTTTTCCAACTCCAGTTTATATTAAGAGATTACCCGACTCCCCTTTGATCATTATTCAATCCAACGATCATCGCTGAGTCTCCTGATCAGAATGGAATATGCTTTTCTTTCATGAGATCATGAGACTAGCGAGAGTTAGGGTCGCCAGTTGATTTGGAATGTTCTGTTTCTACTGCGTGACTTAGAGACTGATGTAAGGTATAAATTCGCACATGGGAATTTGAAGGACTTAAGTCACCCAAAAGGTAATAAGAATTTAGAACAGATTTTAGGTAACTAGGGTTTTTCCAAATACATAGGTTTTTGATACTTAGATTATTTGCATGGGCAGGGGCAAAGGAGAAACTAGAGAAACTGTAAAGAACACAACCAAGATCAGAACTAAGTTCCATCCTCACAGGCTGGGCTCAACCCTTGTGGGAGCCTCATTTTACTCCACCTATAGACAAAATCTTTATAATGATAAAATTTGCATAACATTCTTGGCGATTTCTATGGGATGTCTTCCTGCTAGTCATTGAGAACCAGTAGCCTTTGATATCCATTGGGAATAGAATCATTATGATCAAAAACATAATTTTAGAAGAAGATTGAAACCAGAAGGGGAAACAACTAACTGTGCACAAGCACTTTTGAGGAAAGAAAGAAATTAATCTCAAAATCAGGAATAGAGAGCGGGGAAAACATCTACAATATTTACAAGGAAGGACAAACCTCGAAACAAGGCTTCAAATGGAATCCATTCACCAAAATGGGTAAAGGAACTCCTTCAAGAGTTGATAGCTGAAAAGCATTATGTTCTTTGCACTCCTTGATGATGAATGGGCCCCCCCCAGAAGGAATCAAATTTAGTATGTCTGCCAGGATTTGATTTGAATTCATCCCATTTGAGGACTATATCCCCAATCTTGAAACTCCTAGTCCTAGCTCTCTTGTCAAAGCTTTTCTTTGTCTACATCTGGTGGAATTTCGCATCCTTCATGGAATTATCTCTGTGTTCTTCTAATTCCATAATCTGAGCATACCTAACCTGCAAAGGATCTCCTTCTTCAAACAAGACATACTGAGTAGCTAAGTTTGGGGCTGGTAATTTAGTTTAAATGGATAACTTAGCCTCCTTTCCATATACTAGCATGTAGGGAGAATCCCTAATGATCCTCTTTGGGGTAATTCTATCTAACCACAATGCAAATTTTAGCTTGGTGTACCAATCTCTTTGGTTGTCTTGTAGGGTTTTCTTGATTATCCTAATCAAGTTCTTATTTGTTGATTCAATCAGACCATTACCCTGAGGGTAGTAGTTTGAACTTGTGTTCAAGTAAACATCATGTTTGACTTCCTGTTCGGTCACTTTTAGGCCTGTAAATGCTAATGCATTATCTAAAATAATAGAATCAGGGACACCAAATCTATAAATTTTGTCATCATAAAAGCTTAGGACAACATTCTCATTTCCTTCCTTTAATGCCACCACCTCTGTCCATCTAGTGAAATAATCTGTTGCAGTAATCACCCATTTATGACCTACACTTGATGGAGGATTGATCATGCCAATGAAATCTATGCCCCATCTTATGAAAGGTTTCTCTACTCTGATGGGCTGAAGGGGCAAGGCTACAAGCTTTTCTTTTCACGCAAACATGATACATTTGATGCATTTTCTTACGTGATCATGGCAATCCTTGAAGATGGATGGCCAATAGTATCCATCCCTCATGACCTTAAAAGCAGTAGTCCTAGGAGAAAAGTGACCTCCAGAAGGTCCATTATGAAATTCAAATAGGACATCTGCTATCTTTTCTGAACCTATGCATCTCAAAACAACACCATTGTGATATTTTCTAAAAAGAATGTCACCTATTAGCACGAAAGGAACATATTGTAACATATAGTACCTTCTTTTTGCTGGATTTAGATCTACAGGGCATTCCCCTATTTTCAGGTAATGGATCATGTTAGGAAACCAACCTACTGCCTTGGGATGATCTTCTGTTGAATTCATGACTATGGATGCATCTATTTTCTCCAATCCCTTTGAACTCTAATCTTCTATTATATGCTCACAAAGACCTCTTCCTCTTACTAATTTGGTGACTTGGATATTAATGTCATATTCCATGACAATAGCAATCCAACCAGCTCATTTTTTGTTCAAGTCCTTGGAAAGCAAGAATTCCTTGACACTAGGATGGGTTACTTTCAATTGTACCTTGCTGTGGGTTAATAGATATTTGAATTTCTTAAGGCTCTTCACTACAACAAGTACATGTTTCTCCACAAAAGAATATTTCTGTTCATATTCTTCTAAACCTTTGCTAAAGAAGGCAATAGGTTGCTCCAATCCTTCAGAATTTTCTTGGGTCAATATTGTGGAAATATCATTTGATCCTCCATAAGCGTAAAGGATGAAATCCTTATTGAAGTTTGGGTTCAACAGGGTCGGGGCTTCTGTCAAGGACTCTTTAATGGTTTGGAAACTAGTTTCCCCTCTTTTCTCCAACAAAAATATGTATTCTTCTTCAACATTGTTCTCAAAGGCTTTAACATATCTGCAATATTGGGCAAGAAACGTCTGACAAAGTTAATCCTTCCTATGAAAGATTGAAGACTTTTCTTGTGATGTGGTAAGGGTAGCTCTAGGATAGCTACAATTATTTTAGGGTCTACTATAATTCCCTTTTTGGATACTATATATCCCAAAAGTTTTCCTTCATGGACAGCAAACACACATTTCTTGGGATTGAGAGATATCCCAAATTCTCTACACCTTTTAAATATTTTCCTCAGATGTTTAATATGGTATACCGCATGTTTAGAATACACAGTTATGTTGTCTAAATAGACCAGTACAAATTTCTACATGAGGATTTTAAAGGCCACATCCATTTCCTTTTGAAAAGTAGCACCTACATTAGACAAGCCAAAGGGCATCTTTTGATAAGCCATGGTCCCCATTTGGTTGTAAACGCAGTCTTATATTGATCTTCTTCATGAAACAAGATCTGATTGTACCCTGAATAGCCATCCAATAATGAAAATCTCTCAGATCTAGAGACGCATTGAAGGATCTTCTCCATAGAGGGTAATGGATGACGATCCTTCAGGGATGCTCTATTAAGGTCTCTCAAGTCAACACATAGCCTTAACTCACCATTCTTCTTCCTGACATGAACGAGGTTGGAAACCCAATTGGTGTGCTTGATGGGGTAGATGATACTGCTCTCTATTAATTTGAGGACTTCTTTATGCATGAGTGGTTCTAACTTAGGATTTATAGGCCTTTTCTTCTGCCTGACCGGTTTGGCATTGGGTTCCAATTCAATGGTATGTTGAGCAAGGGCAGGATCAATACCTTTGAGATCCTCATATTGCCATGCAAAGATGTCACTGAATTCCTGAAACAATTGGGTGTAAGCCTGTTCTTCTGGCTGAGTATTTACCTTCCCAAATTGTAGACTTTTACCTGGTTCTAACCTTAATTAAGTACAATGTTCTTGTTGGACTACCAGGCCAACTTTACTCTTCTGTGCTTGGTCATCTATGTTGAAGATAGACTCCAAGGTGACAAGCCCTTTAGGTATTTTATTACATCTTAGTTGTATCACTTGATCACCATAGTTTTTCAATAATCTATCTTGGTTATGTTCTGAGAAAATGTCCTCTTCAAATAGGAACTGCATAATTTGTTCATCGTTGTCAAACACTTTCCAATTGATATTGTTATCAAGAATAGAAGGTCTGACAATCACTTTGATATGCTATTGATCCCTCTGTTTTGAAACACTTGTAGAGATATCATATTGAGATCCAACAACAGCTAATCTATCTATATTCTGATTCAATTTCCTAGGGATTGCAACAATATTGAAAGCATGGAGATCTTCAATTGCATCCCAAATTCGATGCTTATATGCTCTCATTATATCAATTTTAGTCACATTTACCCCTCTTACTTGGCTGACAACCAGCTCGCTGTCACCATATACCTTTAGGGTTCTGATCCCTCTCCTTCTGGCCCATTCCAACCCATTCACTAGGCTCTCATATTCAGCAGTGTTACTAGTGCAGGAGAAACTGAACCTAAAGGCAGCATAATACTTCTCCCCTTTTGGAGAAACTAGCATTGCACCACCACCAACACCATGTTTGCTTCTAGTAACATCAAATTATAGCTCCCAAACTTGGTTGTGTTGATCTTCTAAAACTTTTCTTCCCTTGGAGAGATTTGGTTCTATGTAACCTTCCTCTTGAATCAGATAAGACCCCAAACCGACATCCCAGATAACATTGGCCTGGGCCTCAGAGGGCCTCTGAGATTCTAACTCATCTAATTAGATTTCTGGGATCCCTTCTATCTTGGTAGTCATTTCCCTGATGATTGGGAAGTCATCATCATCAAGTGCAAGACAACTTGCGTAAAGTACATTAGACACACAGGGTTCCACATGGTGTGTTGCCAATGATTCAGACTTGATAGTGACCTTAGTCTGATACCTTGTATGAAAAAGCATGTGTGACCAATCAGAGGAAAGATTCCCCCCTATTTTGGCTGTAAATTCCCTCGACAAGCATATGGAAAATAGAGAAGGGAGGTCTATTATGTATATGTTGAGTAGGATAGAGAAATTGGGGCTTGCATGGAGGACTAGACTGGTGTCCTTAGCTACACTTATTGTGTTCACTAAAGAACCATCAAGCTGGGTAACTTTCTTTTGGAAAGGCTCATATTTCAAACCTACTTGGTCAGCCACCTTCTTAGGCATAATAGTGCTAGTAGCCCCACTATCTACCATGCAATTATGTACCATAGATTTTCCAATAATTAAAGATACATAAAAAGGGGGTGGTTTTGAGTTTGTACCTTGCACATTATTAGCCTTGAAGTTGCTGCTTGGAACCTCCTCCCTATGATCAGTGTTAACCAATACTAGCTTAACAACCTCCTTTATTGTAGGTGGCTGAGGCATCTTCTCTTCAGTCATTGCTTTCTTCAATATTTAAGGTTGTCCCAGAATAGCCAAAGAGTCCCACATAGACATAGTGATATTTGTCTTCTTCATATTATCCACTATGTTGAAGGGTACAACTATGTGTACTTTTTGGTGTATCTTTGCTATGATAGGCTCAACCTCTTTAGAAGGTCAATTTTCTTTGACTAGAATGGTGGGGACCTTCTTCATCATGATAGGAAAAAAGGGCGGTGAAGATTCTATAGATGTAAAAGCCTTATCTCCTATTTGTTCCATGTCTTGAGCTCTTCTTTTAGACCTGGTATTGGCAGCAATGGTGGATTCACAATTCAATCAATTGAAATCTTGTTGCTCCCAATTGAAAAGAGAAGTTTCGTCATGTTGTGCCTCCTGGTGAGGGGGTGGTTCATTGGGAGAAGCCTCTAATTGAGTAAGTGAGGCACTTTGAACCATCAGTGCTTGGTGTACCCTCCCATTTAAGCATGTTGTCTGGTTATGGGACTGATTGCAAGGGTAACACCATTCCATCTCTGCAGCAAGGTTATTTTGACTTGGGACTACATCCCTAACTGGATTTGCACAATTGAGAGGGGTAGGATTATAATTCTGAGATGGTCTCTGATTGTAGTTTTTCCTTTGCCCTTGATAACCTCCTTGAAATTGGGGTCTATTCTGTTGATAGGATTGTCCCTAATTTTGATATTATTGATTGAGACTCTAATTTTGCTGCTGAAGAGGGGGTCTACTCCCCTATCCTTGTTTCTTTATACTAATCAGCTTGTTACTCATGGTTTGCATTAATTTCTTAATATCTTACTGATTACTTCTTAATTCTAATAGTTCCTAGGAAGGGTCTTCCCTTACTTCCCCATGACTGTTACTTTCTTGAGGTGTTACAATAGTGGGTATTGGGAGAATTGGAGTTATTTACAAAGGCATGTTTGGTTATATGTCAGGGAAAATGGGCATAGGTGGTCTTGGGGCTATCATGCCAGCTTGTATTAGACAGTTCTCTACCTTGACAGCCATGTCAAAAGCTTGAGGTAATGAAGTACCTCCCATAGATTGAATCATGACAGAAATGTTTCTATTTAGACTTCTTAAAAAATATAGGAAGGCATGATTAGTTGAAGGTCTTACTGAGGTAGGAATTCTATTCCATGTCTTAAGAAATCTTCTGTTGAAGTCTATCATTTGTTCTTGAGGGGCTCTTTTAATGGTTGTCAGTTTCTCTACCAGAGATAAGTTATCTGATTTATCCTCAAAATATTTACTTAATGCATCTCCTAATCTATCCCATGAATTAATGGATCTGACAGCAAGAGTTCTAAACCATTCTAAGGCCTTACCTTTGAAAGAGGCTGCTAATAGCTTGGTAGCCACATCTTCCTCTCTGATGTTATGTATACTACAGATAGTAGTTACATCTCTTATGTGTTCAAAAGCTGTTGTTTTCCCTTCACCTGTGAAATTGGGTAGACTTTTAAGCACTACCAGAGGCACATCATGATGTTGAGAAAAGTTCAAGGGGCTTTCGTGATTGAAGGGGGCAAAAGAAAACTTCCTCGCCATTGTAGGAATTGTGACTTGCTAAGTAGAAACTGTGAGAGTTTTATTTAAGGGCAGAGTTGAATCTTCTTGTAGTTCCCTAGTTAGGGATCTTCCTCTTCTTTTGGAATGAAAAGGCCAAGGTCTCCTCTCTAAAGTATTAGGTGGTTTAGACTGTACCCTCCTAATAGGGGATGCTCTTTGAAATGATCTTCAATGGTTCCTTTTGGAAGGAAGCTGTGTGAACTCTGAAAGCTCTGAGCTTCTTGTTTCAACTTTTCTCATAAACTTTGAATAGGACTGGGTCTTTTGTTCTTCACCAATGCAGTCACCAGATATACTTGATAGAGAGAACTCTTTAAGTCTTTATTATGCAACCAATATATCAGAAGTAGCATAATCTTGGTAAGTGACTTCAATTGGTGTGCCATCGGGCATTCCAGAACTGTTAGACACCTAGATTTGCACCCTTCACCCAAGCTCACATGGTCTTGGTAATCTAGTGTAACATGGGAATCATCTCAAGGTTGTGGGACCTTTTCCTAACCGAGATGAGACCTCCAGATTCTAGGTCAGTTCCTCTTGATATGTCACCCAAATTTGCTTCTTAACAGGAAAGTAAAACTTTGAGGGAAAAGGAATAGAAGGAATTCATGAAAGGGAAATGACTGAAAGAAAATTATCCTGCTAGGTGATACACCGAAGGTGACCTAAATCATAATACATATACTAATATCAGCATGAAAACCTTGGAATTGAAAGAACACAACTTCCTAGATAGGTTTGCATAAGTATTTCATAGAGAGGCCCAAGACAAACATAGGCTAATTAGGGAAATAAGTGATTTCATAAACAATAGCGTATTTACTATAAGTAGACACAGACTATGACCTGCAAACAGACATCCAATTTCGCAATTTAGCACAGGAATGAGACAAAATGATAGGGGACTGTAGAATATCCACAAACTCATATAAATCAAATCATCCACTGTAGTACACACTATTGCAAAAGAAAGAGGGCTCAAAGACTCCAGTGTTTCACTAGAAATCACTCAATATATTCTAATTTAGTAAGAGAGATTTAGACAAGGAAGCCTAGGGAAAGAAAAGATGTCACAAAAAGCCTCTACAATATCTAAACATCAATTCAAGATTACAAACTGTAGAAATCAGAGGGCAGAAAGAATGCCACAGATAATTTCTAAGTCAGGAAAACTCTAATCTCTAAAGCTCTCAAAATTGATATAAATGCTCTCCAGCACGCAGGCTTGGAGTCAATCTGATCTTGTTAGGGTTACAATTGATTACAAAAGGATTTCTTAGAAACCCTAACACTGTCAGTTTCATTCATAAATGCATTCTAAAAATATCCTTGATCGATCTGATATAACTTCTAAAATCTTCCTACCATCATCAATTTTGCTTCTACGAAGTCGGCTGATCTATCTACCTCTCTGCAAGCTGGTTCTGCAATAACTTCCAAGATTAGATATTTGAATTTCCTTTGAATATTAAAATTCTAATAGTCACAGGCAATGCAGATTTCTGTATTGATGGTGGATATTTCAATCATTTTATATTTTAAAATGCAGCCACTGGATCACTGTTTACTCGGGCAATACCTCATAACCTCGGGTTAATATTTTCTCTTTGTTGCTAAGTCTCCCAACCTTTCCATTAACCCTAGCTTTATCATGAGATTACGCGACAACAATAAAACTTCTTTAAATTGGGTGGTAGTAGCCAAGTCTTTGTTGCTTGATTGAATATTCCTTTTGATTATGAGACCACTCGACTGAAAAATTGTTAACTTAACCCATCTCCTAACTTAAGTCACACCTGTAGACATGAATTATACTGAGTTGTGGGATCTCCAGGTATTTTTCCAACTCTAGTTTATATTAATAGATTACCCAACTCCCCTTTGATCATTATTCAATCCAATGATCATTTTTGAGTCTCCTGATCAGAATGGAATATGATTTTCTTTCACGAGATCATAAGACTAGCGAGAGTTAGGGTCGCCAGATGATTTGGAATGTTCTGTTTCTATTGTCTGACTTAGAGACTGATGCAAGGTATAAATGCACACATGGGAATTTGAAGGACTTAAGTCTCCCAAAAGGTAATAAGAATTTAGAATAGATTTCAGGTAACTAGGGTTTTGCCAAATTCATAGGTTTTTGATACTTAGATTATTTGCATAGGTAGGGGCAAAGGAGAAACTGGAGAAACTGTAAAGAGCACAACCAAGATCATAACTGAGTTCCATCCTCATAGGCTGGGTACGACCCTCGTGGGAGCCTCATTTTACTCCACCTGTAGCCAAAATATTTATAATGATAAAATTTGGGTAACATTCTTGGTGATTTCTGCAGGATGTCTGCCTGCTAGACATTGAGAACCAGTAGCCTTTGATATCCATTGGGCATAGAAGCATTATGATCAAAAATAGAAATTTAGAAGCAGATTGAAACCAAAAGGGGAAACAACTAATTGTGCATGAGCACTTTTGAGGAAAGTAGGAAATTAAGCTAGAAAGCAGGAACAAAGAGCGGGGAAAACATCTACAATATTTAAAAGGAAGGACAAACCCCAAAACAAGGCTTCAAATGGAATCCATTCACCAAAATGGGTAAAGGAACTCCTTCAAGAATTGATAGCTAAAAAGCTTTATGTTCTTTGCACTCCTTGATGATGAATGCCCCCCCCCAAAAGGAACAAATTTAGTATGTCTGTTAGGCTTTGATTTGACTTCATCCTATTTGAGGACTATATCCCCAATCTTGAAACTCCTAGTCCTAGCTCTCTTGTCAAAGCTTTTCTTTGTCTGCATCTGGTGGAATTCCATATCCTTCATGGACTTATCTCTGTGTTCTTCTAATTCCATAATCTGAGCATACCTAACCTGCAAAGGATCTCCTTCTTCAAACAAGGCATACTGAAGGACTTAAGTCACCCAAAAGGTAATAAGAATTTAGAACAGATTTTGGGAAACTAGGATTTTCCCAAATACATAAGTTTTTGATACTTATATTATTTGCATGGGCAGGGGCAAAGGAGAAACTAGAGAAACTGTAAAGAACACAACCAAGATCATAACTGAGTTCCATCCTCACAGGCTAGGCTCAACCCTCGTGGGAGCCTCATTTTACTCCACCTATAGCCAAAATCTTTATAATGATAAAATTTGGGTAACATTCTTGGCGATTTCTGCGAGATGTCTGCCTGCTAGACATTGAGAACCAGTAGCCTTTGATATCCATTGGGAATAGAAGCATTATGAAAAAAATTTGGCTAACAGTGTGTTCACAAGTGTACTTCATGATTTAATTTACGTGTTCACGTATATCCTTCATAATGTAAATTCATGTCCTACATGTATGCTACATTGTACTCGTGTGTATACATGTACTTCATGTTTTAATTGAATTCATGATTTATGTGCTACATTGTATCTTGAGTATTCTATTTGGCTTAAGAATACATAAATGTGTCATCACTACCTCATGTGTATTAGAATTCATCCCTTATGTACATTCATGACTATAATAAGGCCTGGCAAGTGTTTGTATGTACTATCCATGCCTTACATGTAGTTGTGAGTACCCTTCGTTCTTTGAAGGTTTGCTTGAAATTTGATAAAATAAAAAATGCGGATACATTATGATCCTATATCATCCTCGGAGAAGCAACATTTTTTTTCATAGTTTACCCGATGCCCACAGACCTCGGAAGATTGCTGCCCAATCGTGCTTAGTGCACCTTGGGGACACTTTAGTCCGCCATGGTCGTGAAAGTTCTAGTGACTCTGTGAGAGAAACAGGGTTGTTACTAGCATTTACCTGTCCAATTGGAGCTAATGGAGTAGATGATTCGATGCTAGGACTCATGGTTTGAAAGATACCCAATGGTGCAAGTTTCAACTGAGCACAACTACAAGTTTTGGCATCAAGCTAGATTGCCCTGTCAATTTTAAACAAAGTCAAATATTGCATAATGGAGAGAGGTTATTGTAGGCCTTGGTAATATGGTCTTGTAGCATCTAATGGTTTACTCATACATCTCATGAGGTCTGAGATACAAGCCTCAGAAGATCACTACCCAATCATGCTCAGTGCACCTATGGGACACTTCGATCCGCCATGGTCGCGAATGTTCTAGTGACTCCGTGGGAGAAACAAGGTTGTCACTAGCATTTACCTGGCCAATTGGAGCTAAGGGAGTAGATGATTTGATTCTAGGACTCACGGTTTGAAAGATACCCAATGGTGCAACTTTCAATTGAGCACCACTGCAAGTTTTGGCATCAACTGAGATTGCCCTGCCAATTTTAAACAAAGTCAAATCTCCCAGAATGGAGAGAGACTATTGTATGCCTTGGTAACATGGTCCTATATAATCTTATGGTTTACTCATACATCTCATGAGGTTCGAGATATGAGCCTCGGAAGATCGCTTCCCAATCGTGCTTAGTGCACCTTGGGGACACTTCAGTCTGCCATGGTCGCGAACGTTCTAGTGACTCTGTGGGAGAAATAGGGTTTTCATTAGCATTTACCTGGCCAATTGGAGCTAATGGAGCAGATGATTCGATGCTAGGACTCATGGTTTGAAAGATACCCAATGGTGCAACTTTCAACTGAGCACCACTGCAAGTTTTGGCATCAACCGAGATTTCCCTGCCAATTTTAAACAAAGTCAAATCTCCTAGAATGGAGAGAGGTTATTGTAGGCCTTGGTAACATGGTCCTATATAATTGATGGTTTACTCATACGTCTCATCAGGTCTGAGATATGAGCCTCGGAAGATCACTGCCCAATTGTGCTTAGTGCACCTTGGGGCCACTTCAGTCATCCATGGTTGCGAACATTCTAGTGACTCCATGGGAGAAATAGGGTTGTCACTAGAATTTACCTGGCTAGTTGGAGCTAATGGAGTAGATGATTCGATTCTAGGACTCACGGTTTGAAAGATACCCAATGGTGCAACTTTCAACTGAGCACCACTACAAGTTTTTGCATCAACCGAGATTGCCCTGCTAATTTTAAACAAAGTCAAATCTCCCAGAATGGAGAGAGGTTATTGTAGGCCTTGGTAACACGGTCCTATATCATCTGATGGTTTACTCATACATCTCATGAGGTCCAAGATATGAGCCTTAAAATATTTATGCCCAATCATGCTTAGTCCACCTTGGGGACACTTCAGTCCGCCATGGTCGCAAACATTCTTAGGACCAAATTGATGGTGGAATCCTTAGTGAGTGATCATTTTATGACACTGTTGAAAGTCTCAAAGTATGGTGTTGAGAAACAAGCATGGTTGCTTTGTAAAATGGGTCGAATGAGCCCTCTTAGTTCAGTGACAGAGGTAGTTTTGAGTTACTTGGTCTAAAACACCTAGGGTTGATCTTGAGATATGTTATGAATCTTGAAAAAAGGTATTCAAATGTGTAATTAGGTTTCAAATTTGATTGGGAAGATTTTGAGAAAGGATTTAAAAATCCTCACTATTGTACTAGTAGACTGTGCAAGTTGGGATAGTTTATAGAAGGGAGATAGAATGCATACAATAATGAGTTGAGATGTTGGGGAATGGATGATTGGAGTAGTTTGGGATCCTTAGGGGAGTTAGGATCACCAATGGAAGCATAGCTGATGGTTGAGGTTGAAGATTTCTATTGATAGTTATTGTAAACACTTCTAATTGGACTAAACAACCATGTAAAACCTTTAGAATCATTTTGGTCCATCATCAATTCATCCACTACATGAACCATTATTACAATTTAGAGAAACATGATATCCACTACATGAACCATTATTACAATTTATAGAAACATGGGATATCCACAACATGAGCCATTGTGGTGCCTCGGTATATACAAATCAACCCATGGCCACTTTTATATACAATTTAATCTTCTTTCACTATACAAAATGTGGTCTCCAAATATGCATGTGGACCACTTCATAGTCATTTATATTTCCAAAAAAGAAAAGTTAGATTGTTTCACAAAATTTATATACAAAATTGTCAAAATAATTCTACCATTTGTAGAATGATTCTTCATGATGGCCCATAACTAATTGAGCGAACCTTCTGGATCGGCTCTAACCCTTACTGTGTCATGTATTGCCTCATGTTTAGATTCATGAAGTTTCCATAAATTCTTATTACGAGGTCTACCATTATAATTTATCAATTCAATATTTGTTGCAACAAGAAGGTTCAAGTAATGCAAAATATGTCTATGTGTCTCATAGTCCTCAAATAACCAATTCTTGGATTTTGCAATAGGGTACCTGCATTTCATAGAAGCATAAATAAATACAAAATTCAACATACAAAGTGTAATAGAATGATGATAAGATGTCTCAAAGTCGTCAAACAAGAACACATTATATTTTGATAGCATACCTTCTAATCCATGTCCCTGTCACAACAACGGATCCTATTGGGTACTCAATACCCTCTCCATCAATGACTGTAGTTGTCAATTTATTTTTTCCCTCAAAACAATGACACAAAAAGTAATCAATACCTTCCTCATTGTTCTCATCTGCAACAACTGCATATACATGACCTACAATTTATAGAGGGATAAGTTAACACCCTAAACACTTACGAAATTGAGAAATTGAGAAATAAATTGAGAAATTACCTGGTTCAACTAGGTCAGATATGTTATCAAAATCTGTTGATGCTTCAAACTAGCTTAATTGTAGTGCTCTAGGAAGTTGATATGTATCAAGCGGTTGCAAAGGTGTATAAGACCATTCATCAACCCACTCTTTTGATTCACATTCCTCCCATGCAAAATTCATACAAGACAAGCAAAAACATACCATTAATCTAGTATAAATACCCAATGATGTTGCATTTGAACTTCTCAATGAGTGCATGTCACTTGATCCTGTAAGTGTACAACAATCTAGATAGTTTTCAATGTTAGACTCGTTTATCAACCAAAAAAACCTATTAACTTCATTACCTATTCCCATCATAGAGTTGCACCATTGCACAATTGTTTGTGCATTTATTAACTCTACACCACCTTTGTACTTCAATTCCTCTCTGGAAAGAGATCTTTTTACACATGCAACCGCACCATCATGCTCACCTTTTCCATGCCCCGCCTCCGTGAAATTCCAAAAATGTTGAACGTCACTTGTCACGTGCATCCTACTCAACCAATAGCACATCCTTGTATTCTTGAATTGTGAGGTGTAATTATCTGACCATATTATGTGTTGGTTGTACTCAATACCTCTTTCCCTTAAATTATCATAGAAAACTTTGCAGCAACCTTGCACAAACTTTGATGAATGTGTGCAATCATCACTGATGTAGAAGTGATACTGTCTTAAAACCTTTATATCTGTGTCTGTGCTATCATGTGCATGCAAGAATACTATATGTAAAAAGATCGTCACTTTCATAGAATGGTAATACACTTCTTGCACTTCATTCTGTGGTTTAAGTGTATAATTATCAACAAAATCAACAATGGAGATAATAGTACCAAGGGGAAAAGTGTCCTTACATATCTTGAATTTCTTATCCAACCACCTAACTCTATGTGAATGACTTATGTACTGATAAACTAGTTTCTCTTTAAATATCTTCATAAAATCAGCTATGCATTTATCATTTTTTGCTAACTTACACCTCTTAAGTTCTTTTCCATCTTTTAGACCATATGTTACTGTCTTGTATTTTCCAAAAGAAACTAGTGTATTTCCAATCTCATTTGAGATCTCTAGATGGTGACATATCCGCAACTTTCTCATACCACCACATGCACTACAAGATCCATTCATACACATCATCTTATAATAAATGCAACCATCATCTCGATTGCATATTACACTTGACATAAAATCTCTTGATGACGTAGGAGGTGCTTGAAGACCACATTCCTGCAAAATAGTGTTAGTGTGAAAAGTACAACAAACATGATGATATATATCATAATGCATGGAATATTCAATATGTACCCTGCAACAACATGTAGTGCGCGCGTGATTAATCTTGACGTAAAAGGGTTTTGTCATTTCAAAAAATCTTTGACTAATTTTAATTTGAGGAAACCTTTGGAGGAATCTTTCATAAAATTGTGTGTGTGTCATATCCAAAAAGTGCTTTGGATGTGGCATACGACTTTTAGATATGATTCTCCTCCTAACAAGGTCTCTTTGGTTGGGTGAAACCCTTGTGTTGTCATGCCAAAACTTTTCAATTAATGATCTCAATGCATCAATGACAACCTTGTCCTTGCAAGGGAGTCTACCGAAGAATGACCAAAGAGAATTAGTGTTTGGATCCTCAATACCCTCTCACCTTTGTAAGGCTCTTTGTAATTCTGATCTACCTATCCTTAATGACTTACTTGTTTTGCTTACTATACAAGATTTTTTCATTTCCTTTTTCATTATAGTTGATGTGAGGACACGTCGAGTAACATTAGCATCTTTACTGCGTGATGTTGAACCAATGGATTGGTATGCATTGAATAGATTCCTCACAATGGTTCTCTCAGTACTATTTTTAGATGTTCTCAACCCCACAATTGTCATTGTCTCTCTAAAATTCAGATTCTTAATCATTTCAACAACTACTTGACATCTTCCACTTTGATTTAATTTTTCAAAATAGTTATTCCAAATCTTTTTAACAATTCTTCTACAATTTATTTCCAACATTTTATCATGCATTGGCCTCAAAATATTTTCATCAATGTCAATTAGAAACTTTGGTTTTCTACGAATTATTCTAGGAGGTGTTAACACAGTTGCATGCTCTACATTTTCATTAGATGAATTAGGTGCATTTATACCCATTAGTTCAATTGGTGTATTTTCATTATGTGTTTTTTGTTCATTAGTGACATTGAATTGAAATGGTGCATTTTTCACATTAACATTTTCATCACTTACATTGCTTGCATTTGATGATGTACCTTGTCGTATTCTCCTCATGCCCTCCCTTTGTCTTTCCTTTTCTATCTCTCGTTGTTCAATTGTTCCTATTTTGTTCTTTCCCATTGTTCATATTGAATGAACCCTATGAATAATATCACGTGAACATCAAATATAAAAAATAAGAACAAATTAATTATTTTCTTGAAATGACAACTTACAATTATAAAATAACATTAAAAACACAAATAAAAAACATAATTTTCAATCATTGCAAAGAAAAACATGCAAAAAAGTGTAAACCTGTATGTTCCTATCGTAAAACAAAAGAAAAATAGTTGTGGGACCTCTAAACAAATTGCAATGGTTTTTTAAAGATCGTTTAACAAAACAAAACTCCTAATTCCATAGAACTCGATCGGGTTCATAACCCGATCAGGTTATTAGAACATAACGGCTCTGTGTTCCTAATTACTCAGAACCCAATTGAGTTATGAGAACATAACAACTCCATGCTCCTAGTTACTCTGAACCCGATCAGGTTCTGAAAAACTAAGAACAAAGGAGGAGAGAGAGAGAGAGAGAGAGAGAGAGAGAGAGAGAATTTACTCAAAGCTTATAGGGAGTGTGTGAAGAAAATTAGAGGGAGTTACAAGAAAATTGGGAGTTTGTTGAGCTCTCTAGGTTTGTAACTCTGTTGAATATGTGGGGATGAGAGGAGGTAAAGATGGTGTAGAATTTGGTCTTTCATTCAATATTATGTTTATATAGCAGTTAGTTTATTTGGAAGCTAAAATAGCTCAACTTGAATGTAATTTTGATTGGAAACAAGCCTGCAAATGTGATTCTGTTGATGATAGTCAGAAACCTAGGACAAGAGAGCAATATCATATTGTTTTCTTTGGTAAGAAACATTGAATTCCTAATTTGACTGTAAAAACATCAGAAAATATAGGATTTCTTAACATTCCAAACAGAACTTGTGTTTCCCTTTCCAGGACTAGAATTGGTCTGTATATCTTTGGAAATGCCAAGCTAGTCTTAGAAAATTCTCCAGTGTGGAGTGATATCATAAAGCATTTTACAGATAATGGGTATGTTGGTAATGGAATACCACTATAGTGTCCTAAACATCCAGATGATGCTGGACATGTTGTTACCAAATATCATGATTTAAGGATGTATGACGATGGAAGTATGAGCTTTTGTACCACTAAATGCAAAGAAAAATTAATTTTTGGTTATCTTTGTCCCAGGAAATGTCATCATGGAGGACATGCGAGAATTGGATTTGCAAGGCCCAATGTATATGAAGAATTTTGAGCTTTGTGGACATGTCATCAGGAAGGTCTATCATGCAACTTCCTATGACCCCTTTTGACATGTTGGAAGGTCTGTGTGCATTTTATGATTCTTACTGCTTGAAATGTTACCAATTTGTGCCTCCTAAATACTGTGAAGATTACCATATATTTCTTTTATATGAACTTCATGGGGTGAAGGAAGAAAACAAAATACTTATGGCAGAGGGTGAGAAATAATTTGAAATTACTAAAAATCTGCAAGAAGGCATGAGATTATTGGAAGAAGATGGAGAAAATCAACTTGGTCAAATTATCCAAGCCCTGAGACAACAAATTTCATCATTGTGTGTAGAGAGCGAGAACCAATTGGGAACAAATCAAAGAATGCAAAAAGAGATTGAAATCTTGCATGTAGAGGAAACGAAACAAAGTGAGAGTGCAGAAGAGAAGATTAGGTTACTTCAGAGAGAGAGAGAGAGAGAGTACAATTTCACTCACTTGAAACACCTATGTACTAGGAGGGTATTAAATTGTAATAACTATGTACAACAGGTTGGAAGATTGCAGAAAAAATCATGGATAGGAATTGAAAGAAGCAAAGGCAACCCATTGGCCATTTAAAAAAATTCATGGGTGACCATTGAAATAAGCTATTTTGCTAGAGGAAAGAGTAGAAAAATTTTGCTAATTTGCAATGGCCCGAAGCGAAGGGAGCAACTCTACTTCCAGATGTATTTCAGGTTGCCCATCTATACTGTTTGGTGAAGAAGGGTGTGCATTTTCTGATTCCTACTGCTCAAATTGTTACCAATTTGTGTTTCCTAAATACTGTGAAGATTACCATACATGTCTTTTATACAAACTTTGTGGGGTGAAGGAAGAAAACAAAATACTTACGCTAGAGGGTGAGAAACAATTTGGAATTACTGAAAATATGCAAGAAGAGATGATATTATTGTGAGAAGATGGGGGAAATAAACTTTGTCAAATTATCCAAGCCCAGAGACAGAAAATTACATCATTGCGTGTAGAGAGCAAGAACCAATTGGGAACAATTCAAAGAATGCAAAAAGAGATTTAAATCTTGTATGCAGAGGAAGTGAAACAAAGTGAGAGTGGAAAAGAGGAGATTGGGTTACTTCAGAGAGAGAGAGAGAGAGTATAATTTCTCACTTGAAATACCTATGTACTAGGAGGGTATTAAATTGTAATAACTATGTACAAAAGGTTGGAAGATTGCAGAAAAAATCATGGATGGCCATTGAAAGAAGCAAAGGAAACCAATCGGGCATTTAAAAAAATTCATGGACGACCATTGAAATAAGCTATTTTTTTGGAGGGAAGAGCATAAAAATTTTGCTAATTTGCAATGGCCTGAAGCAAAGGGAGCAACTCTACTTCCAAATCTATTTCAGGTTGCCCATGTATACAGTTTGGTGAAGAAGGGTGTGCATTTTCTGATTCCTAGTGCTCTAATTGTTACCAATCTGTGCCTCCTAAATACTGTGAAGATTACCATACATGTCTTTTATACGAACTTCATGGGGTGAAGGAAGAAAACAAAACACTTACGACAGAGGGTGAGAAACAATTTGGAATTACTGAAAATCTGCAAGAAGAGATGAGATTATTGCGAGAAGATGGGGAAAATCAACTTGGTCAAATTATCCCAGCCTGGAGACATAAAATTACATCATTGCTTTTAGAGATCGAGAACCAATTGGGAACAATTCAAAGAATACCAAAAGAGATTGAAATCTTGCATGCAGAGGAAGCAAAACAAAGTGAGAGTGCAGAAGGGGAGATTGGGTTACATCAAGAAATCTCAGGTGAAGCATTGGCTAATCTAGATGTCATGCTCTGTGCATCTGATGGTTCAACATTTCAAGTGCATTCTCTCATTGTCGTGAGCTCTCTCTCTCTCTGGTTATGGAGAACAAAATGAATAGTTTTTACTTCTTCAAAACTTGATCAGGTTTTGAAGTACTTTTGTCTTTTTAGAACCCGATCGGGTTATGGATCGGGAAGAGGCTTGAAAAATGACCCAAAGGCTTGGAGGCTCATTTTCCTTCCATTTTCATTTTTTATCTTGTAAGATGATTTATTGAATTTATCTTCATCAGGTTTACAATTTTTCAACTGGGTAGCTTTATAATTTTCACCATAATCTCATACATCTTCCTAGCTTTCTAACCATATAAATTTTTCTATTTTTGGACAACATTAGCATACTAAACTTTAATTGTCTTTACCAGTGTCTTGATTGAACTCACAAACATATGTCTACCATTTTTTTAATAACTTTTGACATACTTAATCAAATTACAAATAAATTACATATTATTTTTATACACTTGATTCTATACACTTTAAAAAGAAATCATTTTCGATTATTTTGATGCAAGTTATGCCTAGCACACGAATAGGTACCAAAATTTTAGGATGCGACCACTTCAAAAAATCACAGAAAAAAATACTCATCAGAAAATCACAAAAAAATACACAACTTCTAGATCTCACTCTTACCTATCATCCTACCAAAGGGATTTTAAAAATACTGAATATAACTATACCTTTTGTACCATGCACGGAAACAGCTATGTTATGTTTTTCCAAAAAAATCAGGAACATGTTTTCGTGTGTGCGAGGTTTGACCCTCTTAATCTTATCGGGTTTTTAAAAAATTAGTGTTCTAGAAACTAGATTCAGAGTAATACAATTTTTATTTTTTACACATCTTCTTTTTTAAGTGCATGACCCTCAAACTCCTGTTCCAAGTTCAGGTTTACCCAATTTTAGAAAAAATGTGTCCACTTATACCCCCTTTTTTGGTCCACAACTCGGTGCACACACCCTACTATGAAATATGTAGTATGAAGCATGCCATAGCATATTAAACTTATTGTTCTATAACCAATTCAAATATCTGAATCTCAGTAAGATCTTCTAGCTTAGATTTGATTCTTGCAGAGTGTTTTCCCTTTCTTCATTCCCTTCAATGGATAGGTATATCAATTCTGTCTTCTGCTTTTGTCTCTCCCTTTGTTGTAGAATATCTTCTCCCTTTTCAGGATAGATATGCAGTGTGATCATTTCTCCGATTCTCTCCCTTAGATGGATGGTTTTTTCTTTGAATCTTTCTCTTCATCATCATTGGATCTTTCTCTCCCTTTGTACATACTTATTTCTCTGATATTTTCTCTCCTTTTGACTGACATTCTTCTCCCTGATGGATATTTCTCTTCTCTCTATTTGTAGGATCATGATAGATATTTCATTGAATACTTCTCTCCCTTTAACAACAATACCAAAAAAAAATATATCAATGAATTCTTCTCTCCATCGGTTATACATCTCTGTGGTAGCCAACAATATTTCTTTGTGTGTGGTTTAGATAAGTACCTTCTTGTACTGATATGTCATTGCAGTCCATATCCAGCTTGCATCAACATGATTGATCTTCTGATAATGTGTCGGCTGATGTAGCCTCCTAGATAGCTTAGTGACCAGTAGATAAGGGTCAAACCCTAGTCTATTCCACTGGTACTCAAATGTATCTTTTGGCAATGGCTTTGTGAATATGTCTGCTAATTGTTCTTTGGATTGTACATATTTAGTATCACCTCTTTCTCTTGTACTTGGTCCCTCAAGTAATGATACGTAATAGCTATGTGCTTTGTTTTAGAATCCATGATAGGCTCCTTTGAAATGTTGATAACACTTGTATTATCACAATATATATTACTGGTTCAAGAATTTATTCATTCATACCTTTTAGTAATTGCTTGATCCATGCAATGTTAAAGAAATTTGCAGTAGGAGCTACATATTCTTCTTTTGCAGTTGATTGAGATATGCATCCTTGTTTTTTATTATCCATGTGACAAGTCTATCACCCATAAAGAATGTTCCTCCCATTGTTATCTTTCTAACATCTATGTTTCCAGCAAAATTAGCATCGGTATAGACTTGTAGCTCAAATTTTCCTTCTTTATTATACCACAAACCATAGTCTTTGGTATTCTTTAGATATATTATAATTCTTTTAACAGTAGTCATGTGTGATTCCTTAGGATTAGCAGGGAATCTTGCAACTATACCAACTGCATGTTCTATATATGGTTTTGTGTGTACAACATACATTAGCTTTCCAAACATAGATATGTATAAGGTTTGATTTACCTCGGTTGTCTTGTCTTCCTTTGTCAATTTGCATCTGGTTTCCATAGGTGTTCCAACAGATTTGGAGTCCTCCATTTTGAATATCTTCAGATCTTGTTTGATGTAGTTGGATTGTGTGATGTAGATGCCTTCATCCTATTGTAGAATCTGTAGACCAAGAAAAAATTTGATCTCTCCAAACATTGACATCTCAAATTATTTGCTCATTTCATCAGAAAATGATATGTATATCTTATCATTACCTCCAAATATGATATCATCAACAAATATCTCAGCAATCAGAATCTTATCATCAGTATCTCCTTTCAAATATAGATTACTGTTATCACTTGTTCGAACAAATCCAATACTAATGAGATAAGAGTGAAGTCTTTCATACCATGCTCTCGGTGCTTGTTTCAATCCATACAAGTCTTTTTGTAGTTTAAAAACCATGTTCCTCTTGTTAGGATCAACAAACCCTTTAGGTTGTTCAATGTAAACCTCCTCTTCTAGTATTCCATTCAGAAATGCAAATTTAACATCCATTTGGTATACTTTGAATCCTTTGAAAGCAACATAAGCAAGTAGAATTCTTACTCCTTCTATTATAGAAAAGGGTGCAAAGGTTTCTCCATAGTCAATACCTTATTTTTGTGCATACCCTTTGCATACTAGTCTTGCTTTATTTCTTGTGACTACTCCATTCTCATTCAGTTTGTTTCTAAATATCCATTTGGTACCAATGACATTTTTGTCACTCAGTCTAGGTACTAATGTCCATGTTTTATTCTTCTCAATATTTTCAATCTCTTCATTCATTGCACTAACCCATTCTTGATTGTCAAGTGCAGTATTAACATATTTAGGCTCAAAATCACAAATCAAACACCTAGTATTAAGTGACTTACTTCTTGTTCTCATTATAGCTCTTTTGTCTCCAATGATCTAGTTCTGTGGATGGTGTCTTCTGACCTATTTAACAAGTATAGGTTCATATCTTTGTTCATCATTTTGACCTTTAATTTGATCTTCATCGCTTGGTTCATCATTGTGAGAATTTTCCTAATTCTTGGTGTGTGCAGCCTGTAGCTCAGTTCCATTGTTCTGTCGGTCGGTAGTGTTATACTTTTACTCAAGCAGAGTGTCAGGTTCATCAGTGTAGACAAATCTATTGTAATCTTTCGGTTCCTTTTTTCTTTCCTCATCATTTTTATCAGCAAATTCATTTACTTTAATATTTTCACTTTCAATGATTTTGTTAAAATATTTGTTAAGACATTTATAAGCTTTGTTTTTTGTAGAGTATCCTATAAATATTCCTTCATCACTTTCAGAGTCAAGTTTTCCATTTCTATCATCTTTCAATATATAAAATTGACTTCCAAAATTTGTAAAGTAACTCACATTTGGTGTGTATCCATATCATAGATCATAAGGTGTTTTATTGGTGTCTTTCTTCAATTGAACTCAGTTCGGTGTATAGATAACAATACTTAAAACTTCTCTTCAGAATTTTTGTGTGATGCCTTTTTCAATCATTAGTGTTCTGGCACAATCAATAATTGATCTACTTCTCCTTTTAGTAATCCGATTTTGTTGTGGTGTTCTCGGTGGAGATACATGTCTTGTAATCCAATGCTCATTACAAAAGTTAGTGAATTCATCAAAAATAAATTCTCCTCCTCTATCTGATCTTAAACATTTCTGTTCTTTTCCACTTTGTTTTTCAACTTTAGCTTTATACCATTTGAACATCTTAAATGCATCATATTTCTCTTTTAAGAACATGACAATCATCATCTTAGAATAATCATCAACAAATAGAATGAAGTATCTATCACCATAATAGCTCTTTGTTCTCATTGGTCCACATAAGTCATTATGGACTAACTCTAGAATAGCATTAGATGTGTAGGTTTTGCTCTTGAAACTAGACTTTGTCATTTTTCCTTTTTGACAATTCTTACACATAACATGGTCGGGCTTTGACATACTCGGTAAGCATCTTACTTTTATTTTCTTGCTTATCCTAACCATGTTGTCAAAATTCACATGACATAAAATTTTATGCCAAAACCAAATGTCTTCATTTCTAGCCAATAAAAAAGTTGTCTCAATATTATCAAGATAGAATAGATTACCTTTTGTTTGTTCTCCAGTACCAATTAAATTTCCAATTCCATTATAGATATTTTCCTTTTTGTTCTCAAATGCAACTCAGTGTCCTATGTTTTTCAGTTGTGAAACACTTAATAGATTATGGTTAAGTCCTTTCACCCAATATGCATTTTCACATATGATCAGATTATTCAACATGATGGTTCCTTTCCTTCAACTGGACAAGGTGATTCATTATC
Source organism: Thuja plicata (assembly GCA_018584345.1). Classification (NCBI taxonomy): domain Eukaryota; kingdom Viridiplantae; phylum Streptophyta; class Pinopsida; order Cupressales; family Cupressaceae; genus Thuja; species Thuja plicata. Next base: position 2,533,857 of record MU226284.1, read on the forward strand.
CATCCTAACTGATCCACCATTATAATATTCAAAAGTTTCAATTTTTCCTTATCTCCAGTCATGTGGTGAGTACAACCACTATCAATAATCAAGACATCATTTTTGCTAACTTTATATATGAGTGCAGTTTCAACATACCTTTCTTCTTTGTCTAAATCATCCTTCATAGCAACAAATACTACCTTAACATCTTCATCAGATTCAGTGTCAGTATATTCAGTTTTGTTCTCAACTAGGTAACAAGTCTTCTTGCCTTTGTCCTGTTAGTCTTTGTTATCTCTTTTGTTAGAGTGTCGGTTTCTTCTGTAGTCTCAGTCATCACTTATGTCAAACTTCTTTTCATAAGATCTATCATTGTTACTTTCATCCTTTCTCTTGTTAGGGCATCTAGCAGAAAAATGTCCAATTTCTTTGCAATTAAAATAGACCAATGGTAATTTACCTTTGTATCTCCCTTTACCTCTTTGCAATCTTCTCGGCATTAGTGCTTCAATTTGTTCAAGTTCTTGTTCGTCACTATCACTTTCACTATCATTTCTCATAGTTTGTTTATGACTAGATTTGCTTATTTTTAGAGAAGTTTTGAATGTAGACTCAATATTTGGTAAGAAACTATTGTCATAGTTGTTCATCTCAAATGAAATAAGTATACTAATCAAACTATCAAGAGTAACATTGTTATTTTCTACTGCTCTCATTTCTTGAATTGCAAATACTCTTATAGCATAAACATGTAGTAAGGTTATCATAATTTTACTTACCATTGTTTCTTCCTCAAGTACTCCTCCTACTCCTCAGATAGCATTAAAAATTTCTTTGATTCTACTAATGTACTGATTGATGTTATCTCTTTCTTTCATTCTTAGTTCATCAAACTTTTCTCTTAGGCTTTCAGCTTTAGCTCTCAGCACATTTTTATCTCCTCCATGTACTAGCTTGAGTTTGTCCCACATTTTATTTGTAGTGGTGCATGATTTGACATCTTAAAATTCAGCATCGGATAGTGAAGAAGCAAGTTCTATCATCATAGAATTGTGTTCATGTTTTTCTCTCAAATGATCAACAATTAGACATCTAGTAGGTGCAACATATTCAGTATCCAATTATTGTGTGACATCATTTCCAATACCTGATAGGTGGAGTCACATCTTGCCTTGACATTATGCAAATTTGTCTTTGTTCAACTTAGGCACATCTCTTTTACTTATCTTGTGATCTTTAGCTTGAGTCTTTAAACTCTCTTCCAAGCACCAAAGCTCTGATACCAATTGTTAGAATAACTGAGAGGGGAGGGGGGTGAATCAGTGGCATAAAAAATAATTCTAAAAAATCAACCAAAACTTATATCTTAAATATAATACCTTCAGTTATCTTTCAGTCCTACAAGATGTATTCTTTTACATATTCTTAACAAATATATATTGCTTGGTAAGATATTGTTTATCTTTTTCTATCCTTTACCAAGTAGCAGAAATTAAACTGAGTGTTAATCAACCAATCCAGTTTTAGTAATGTGTAAAGACAACAATCAATGCAATGAAAGAAATACACATTTGACACGTGGATTTTAACATGGAAACCCTGTTAAGGGAAAACCACTTGGGACTGGTAACCCAAAACTTTCATTCTTCTGAAGTGAGCTCGGTGAAGATCCAACCATGTTAAAGGTTGCAAACACATTGTAAGTGCGACCTTGTTAGAGGATTCAAAACTAACGGTTTATCTTTTGACCTAGCATTCACTAAGTTGTCAACAAGAAAACCTTTTGATCCTCTTGAGTATCTTAATACAATAAGGATGGTTAAATCCCACTCGGTTAAGAGATTTTCTGAATCAATGGTTAAACTAAAATAGTAAATGATCTGTTAAATAATACAACTTTAACTTGCATATTTTATAGATCTATTGTTAGTCCATAATACCTCTTTGATCAATGTTCTCTTCAATTCCTTTGCTCCCCTTCTTTCTTCTTTCTACTCGGTGAATGCTCTTGCTTCTATTGGTCGGTGTCTGCAGAATTCCTTTGCTCTGTTCTTCAGTCTGTAAGATCAGATCTACATGAAGACTTCTATCTTCACCAGAATTATATTCATCATTCCTCTTTTCATAATGAATTACTTGTCTCTTTATATAGACAAGATTTCACCGTTTCAATCTTTCTTGTTTTAATCTTAGATCACTTTCTTGGTCCATAAAGCTTGCCATGCTTGCTTTAATCTGTAAATCTCTCCTTGTTGTCTGTGCTTTAAATCTCTTTTTTGTTTTAGCTCAACTGATCGTTAAGAATAAAATAATCAATCAGTTAACTCTAAATATAGCTCATGCCATCTAAGTATTTTTTGTCATTCTCTATCTTCAATCTGATTGGTGATCAACTTTGGTTAGCTTGATCATTAATTCCAATTATCCTTGGTAAAAACTTTAGTTGGCTCAGTGACCACTCTAGTTATGCTCAGTTACTGTGGTGCTCGGTATACACTATGACTGCTCGGTGTTATCTATTTGTCAGTGTGCACTATCTGTCGGTGTTTATTGTCACTCGGTATACACTGGATTTTTATATATTATGGATAAAATAAACTTTGTCTCTTCAGATCTTCAATTCTATGACAATACGTGTATGAAAAATTAGATTATATCAAGTTGACGTCAATGACAATACAATACATTAACTGATTTAATGTCTTGCATTCACTTTTTGCATCTTGGGGATCATCAACCTATAATATTCAAACATTTAATCAGTTACAGTTCATCATAACGAAAAATTAAAAAAAAATACACCACTTCTAGATCTCAATCTTATCTGTCATCCTACCAAAGGGTTTTTCAAAATATTAAATCTAACTATATATTTGGTGAAGTGCACGGAAACAACTATGTTATATTTTTTCTAAACAAATGCGAAATAATTTTATGTGCGTGATAGGTTTTAACCTCTTAACATCATATCTATTTTTTTAAAAATTTAGTTGTTTAGAAACTAGATTCAGAGTACTAAAATTCTTATTCTTTGCACAACTCCTAGTTTTGAGTGTATGAGCCTCAAGTTTCTCTATGAAGTTTAGGTTACCTGATTTTAGAAAACAAATTGTGGCCAGTTATACCCCCCTTCTTGGACACCATCTTGGTGCACTTACCCATGAGTATTTTCAATGTTATAAATAATTTTTTATCAAGATGGAGTAAATACAGAGAAATTTCTTATCGTTAGGATCAGAGATTAAAAATAGATTGTATCTTATTGCCTAGGGTTAGGTATGTCTGCTAAGGAATTTGGGGGGTTTGGATATTCATAAGATCAAGGAGTTTAACAAGGTTTTACTTACAAAATAGCTTTGGAAAATCCTCATAGTTAATAATGATTGGACCAAAATTATCCATGATAAATATTTTAGTGGCTATTCTTGTATGCACCCTAAAATGGTCCCCTAGACTATGAGCCCCCATTCTTCAATTTATCAAATGACCATAATCAATTTATCAATTTCCTGAATCAATGCTTTGCAACATTTTCAATTCAAATCAATTACCTTGATCAAATCGCAATTAATTCAATTATTTCAATATTTTCTAAGGTTTGAACATTTCATCAATAATCTTATTTAATTAAAAGAAAACATCCCTTTCAATTAAATGAAATGATCTTATTTAATTAAAATGAATCTTTTAATTAAATGATCTTATCTTATTTAATTAAAATCTCTCTTTTAATTAAATAATATTATCTTATTTAATTAAAATCTCTATTTTAATTAAATAAAATAATCTTATTTAATTGAAATAAAATCCTTCTTTAATTAAATAAATAAAATCCCCACTTAAAGCTCTCTTTTTGATGAAAAGGGAAATAAATCAAATAAAAAATAAATAAAACTCTTTTTTCTCCACACATATTCCTAAGTGGTGGGATTTTTCCTCTTACTTGCCTGTTTAGGGATTTATCCCACATTGCTCTTGAGGATGCATTCCTCCCCACACTTTCCTTTATAAGGAGCCCTCTCCTCATTTTAGGGATCAAAAAAATGAGAGATATAGAATTTTTATGCTATTGTTATGCTGCAGGTTTGGAGAGCAATTTTGGAGAAGAATTTGAGGACTTGAACTTGGATATTGCAACTTCTCTCTTCTTGTCTTCTTTCATGCCCCATGGAAATCCATTTAGATGAATTTTTCACTTGCATATTAGATTAGATTCATGTTTCCTTTCATATATTAATCCTACATTTGTATTTTCTTTCATAGAACAATCATGCATTGTTATCATATAGATTAATTTCCTTTCTTGCATTGTTATCATATAGAATAGCTTTATTTGCATGCATACTTGATGATCATGGAGACTAGCATTCTTGTTTTTTCTCTTTGAATCTCTCATTTTATGATGTACTTGTAGGGGCACAAACTAGGTCAATCTAAGGGCCTCCATTACAAACCCTTGCACTCCATGAATAGAGAGCTATGAGTCGCCATTCGAGACATCATTCTTGAGCAATCTTAAATATAATGAATCATAGAAGTGTGACACATTTTTAGCACACATTTTTGATGCCACCGTGGGGTAGAACATCTATTATTGTCATCACATTCGAAAATTACTTCTGTCTTCTGCCTATTATTCTCTTAGTGTCTTTAAAACTCTCATTTTGAGCCAAATCTGACCCCACCATCATGTCTGAATCGTCGTTTTGGTTGAAAATGACTATAAACTTGCCCATATTTGAAAAAAGTCAAATCAGTGTCAAATATTTTTGCCCAAACAAGCTTGCACAGAAACTCAGGCAGATTTCATAACATCTCTGCACGTAGCCCAAGACAGATTTTCGAAAAAAAATTCTAAAAAAAATCAAAAATCAAAAATCAAAAATCAAATTTTTTTACTATGTTAAATTTGATGGCCATATAACCATCAAAATTTGGGCCTTCTGTGATGACCCCTAGCCCATCAATTTTAATGTCATAGTTTGCTGACATCAACAAGGTTTGAAAAGTCTTTTCCTTCATCATTGGAGTTTTTTAAATTGCAGTCTAACTTCAAATGATCATATCTTTCTCATTTTAGGTCCAACTTGAGTGCAATGTTTTTTGATGTTGGGTAGAATTGTCTGAAGATTTCTAGCATGTTCTTAGTTTCTGGATTTGAGTCACAGATTTATTAGAAATTGTAGGTTTTCATCATTGTACTTGTCTAATCCTCTATTTTGTAGCTTCTGAAGCCTCGTACGAGCTCATACGGTAACATTTTTGAGTGCAATTTTTTTTGAAAGTGCATTATTTTTCAAGTACTTTCTGAATATGCAATCAGATTTTTTATTTTATGACTTTTCTAGCACTGACCAATCTTTGGCTTTGTTGTTCCTGATGCTTATCTTTGATTACAGGCTAACAGTGGTTTGCATGACGTTAAAAAAGAAGACTCAAACAAAGACTACTAATGAATCATCTTACAGGTTGCCTTGTTCAATAGCATGCTAAACATTGTTCTTGCATTTTGTTTTGTTTTATTAAAATAGGAACCCACATGCAAGACTTCTAAAATGAACTTCTATTTGGTATTTTTGGGAATGACAATTATGTCAAAAAACAATGCTCTCACCCTTTTGGGATGATCACAAATCCAGAAACATTATTGTCATTTTCTTATGTGTTTGAAGTGTCTTTTAGATTGTAATCCTAAGAATTATATGAGCGTATCCTCTCCCCTCACCTTTATGGATCTTGGGTGTAAGAGAAAATTATATAATTCTTTTAGCATGGCTACCTCTCGAGTGTTTTAATAAATCCAGTGAGAGTGGATTGCCCAACCAGTAACATGCTAAAGCTAAGCCCTTCCGAACCAGTATATAAAAAAATTTGTTGTGATTAGTCTCATAGTGGACAGGTGTGAATTCATTGTGGCAACCAAAATATCCTCTAGTACCCTAGTGGTGCATTAAAGTCCTTACATTGTTAAGGTGAAAACCTTTCTTTGAAAGGATTGGGAGAATCCCCTTAATTGGGAAAATGAATTGATCACAACCACCTAAACGGATGCCTTGACTACAAAAAATTTTTTAGTTACCAAAAACCCTCTATCTATTGGGGCAGAAGGTCAGAGACCGACTAAGACATCCCACATTTTCATGGCTCTTAGTAGAGACAACAGTCCTTTGGGAAGTGATTCCCTTGGGATTTGAAGCTTGGTGTGCCTGAGAAGTGAGTGCACATGTAAGGAGGAGCTTGTGACTCCAAGCTTCTAAGTTGTCTATTATGAGTAGCGTGGCTAAACTTTGGCTCAAGTGGGAATTCAACAGATATTGTGTTGGCTTACCTATATTGTGATGTGACTATTTCTTTTACAACAAAAATTTTTCTTGATGTGTCTTGCGTGAGTGAAAGATCAAAACATACACCCAAACATTAAGATAAACACCAAAACGATCAACAATTTTGCATTCTTAAGTGTCAAACTGTCAACTTGCTCATTTTTGTTATCCTATCATTTTCAGTCTTCCTGGGTTGATCCAGATCAGATTAGGTCACTTACCCCACTGTTTGAAGCTTGTTTACACTTTGGATTCTTGTGTTTTGACCTCTTGAACTAGTAATATTTAATTTCACAAGTGACCTTGCTTAGAGTTGGTGAGCTAGAAACTGTCCTTGTGGAGAAGATAAACCTTTAGATCCTTTGATAACACACTTGGAGAGTTTTAGTAGTCTCTTGTCCATTCACTTCCATAAAAATTCAAATTCAATCAATATAACTTGGTTAAATCATCCTCCTGAACCATATGTGTTAGGGTATTCACCCATTCAGTGGGCACCTCTATGGCAATGTTGGTTTATGCCTCTTGAAAAATTCTACCTTATCACCTCTTTTTTGGTCAAGTGAGTGCTTTTACTACCCTAGTTTGGTACCAATGTTTCTTAGGGTCGTCCTATCACCTAGTACCTTTTCTTTCATGCTAGTTACAACAAGATATCAAGTAAATCAAGGAAAATGACCTTAAGTGGTCTTCAACCAATTACCCTTAGTTCAAACTCGCCAAAAACATAAGGGAAATGAACCCATATTTGATCAATCACCTAGGAACAACTCAGAAGTGTTTTTTGATTCCAAGAGTCACCTTAGTGAGTTGGGTACCCCCTTAGCAACTTCTCACTCTTCTATGGATATGAGTTACACAATGACTCAAAGAGAGAGGTAATACATGGATAAACACCTTGATGACATATTTGCAAAGCATAGAGATGTTATTTCATTTGGTGGTTCCTCTCATGAAAGTCGCCCAGTCTCACCCCTTATCTCAACTAGATATTTGGATGCACACCAAATGGATGAGAGAGGTAAGAGGAAAGCTTATCAAAATGATTTATCACAACATGAGAACCAAGGAGATGAACTTTATGACACTCATGTTAATGCAACCTATACCAACAACTTGTTTAGAAATTCAAGACCAAGTTCACCACCCAAAACATCTTCAAGATACATGAGTGAAAGACTTAAGAGGATTGTGCATGAAAAGAAAACCTTCCTAAATGAACAAGCTGAAAAGGAAGAGAAATTTAGACTTCTAGATTTGGAGAGACAAACTTCTGTGGAAATGGAAAAGAAAGCCTTCCAAGAAGATCAAGATAGGCTCTTGGCTCAGCAACTCAATGATCAATTCAAAAATATGCATGTTAGTGGTGGAAACAACTCTCCTCCAACCACTTCTCCTAAGACTCCATGAAGTGGAAGACATTCAATAATGCCATCACAATCTCCTAGCCCTAGAGGAAGAAGGGCCTCAAGACATGATCATTATAGGAGACAAAAACCTCCTATGAACTCAATACAACCTTCACAACGTGCTCATCATGGTTCAAAATATGGGGGTAGTAGCTCGAGTTTTGATCTCACCTCCTAGGACTTCATGAAAATGCAACAAGAGCCACTTTTTGAATAGTATGTGGAGAAATATTTAGAGCAAAACAAGGATAAGTTCCTAGAGAGTTTAATCAACAAGGGTGCTAAAGTCCCTTACAACTTTGATGTGGAAAAAAATATTAAGAAGCAAGCTCCATCTCAAGAAGAGGAAATCATACAACTTAAGAACATGATGGAGAAGATGTTAGCACCCAATAATTCAATCTCGCTAGATTCAATTTGTCCTAATCCTTTTGACAAAAGTATTAGCATTACAGAGTTCCCTCAAAAGATTGAAATTCCTCAATACGAAAAATATAATGGGAATGGAGATCCACATGATCATGTGTGCCAATTTTATACCACAAGTTTTGAGTTCCGTCAAGATGACTCATACCTCATGAGATTGTTCCCAAGGAGTCTTAAGAGTCAAGCAATGGAATGGTTCACCAACATAACTCCCCCCATTAAGACTTTCAAAGAGCTTGTTCACAGATTTGCTCAACACTTTGCATACAATATTTCAAGATCAATCACCATGTTGGACTTCTACAATTTAAAGAAAAATCAAGGGGAATCCTTTGTTATTTTCTTGCAAAGGTGGAGATGACAATGCTCTCGCTACTCTAGAACCATTCCTGAAAATGAAAAGATTGATATCCTTGTTAGCAACTTGGTTCCCGAAATGTGGTATGAAGTTAGGAAGATGGTTTTTGATTCCTTTGACACCATGGTTGAAACCACATGTAGGATTGAGGATGTTTTAAAATAACAAGGAATTTTGACCAAACATGGAAACAACAACAATGGTCAAAATAACAAAAATCCTAACAAAGATATAGGGAAGAACTCACATTGGAATAGGAACAAACAAGTGGTCAATTATGGAGTTATGGAATCCTCCCAACCTAAAGATCAAACTGTGCTCCACTTGTCTAGTGTTGTTCAAGCCGTGAAGCTCAATACATCTAATCAACTAGAGAAAAAACTGAGATACCAAGATAGGCCTAAGAAAGAGAGGCGTCAATTTTCAAAACTTGGTGACACATATGACGATGTCTTGAAAACACTTATCGCCAACAACCTTGCACATCCTCAAGATCCTACGAAGCATTATATACCTGATGTTAAGCCACATTGGTGGGATGAGAAGGTCTTTTTCTAGTTTCACAATTGTATTGGACATGACATTGAAAATTGCTACAAACTCAAGCATCTTATTCAAGATCTCATTGACAATGGAAATCTCAAAATAGATGGATTGAACACCAATGTCGATCATAAGGCATTCAAGGAATCGTTACCCAAATATGAGAAGGGGGGAACCTATAAAGCTAAGAATGGAAAGGCTGAGATCAATTATACTTACATAGATGCTGATAATGTTATCAACATGCTTGAAGTTGAAGAATAAAATGTCAACATGATGAGTGGTAAAGATCCCTATGGTTATGATCTAGACATGGACTCTCCTCCTCTCTTTGATGAAAAACCCATCATGGTGCTAAGGGGTCCTAACTCTAGAGGCTCATCGCAAACTCTCAATGTTGTCACACAAATTCAAGGTCCTGTTTTCATTAGAGGACCCGATACAAGTCAACCCAGTAAAGCTAAGCAAGTGGTATCCAAGAATGTCACCTTAAAACCAACTGTAAATCCTAAGTCGAGCTATAGTCTTGTTGATTAGTTGCAAAGAACCCCAACTTATATTTTGATCATTGAGCTCTTAGAGTTGTCCCCGAGACATAAGCAAGTACTTGAGGATTCTTTGCACACGACAAACATCCCCAACAACTTAGATGTTGATCAATTCCAGAACATGGTCAACCACATTGCTAGCCCTCATTACCTTACATTTTTTAAGGATGATGATAAAGCCTTCAACCACCCACACAATCTTTCCCTTCATATTGAGGTCATGATCCAAAGAACCCATGTCAGGTGCATGTTGATAGATGGGGGTGTTGGGCTTAATATTTGTTCCTTTAATCTTGTGAAAGAATTGGGTTATTTTGAGAAATTCATAGATACCAGAAAAAGGATTACTATCAAAGCCTATGATGAGGTAGAAAGAAGTTACAAGGGGTTGGCCATCCTTCCTGTTAGGATTGACCCTATTGAAAAAGATATTTCATTTCAAATAGTTGACATTGGACCCCTTGCGTATAATATCTTACTTGGTAGACCGTGGATTCATGATATGGAAGCAGTGTTGTCTACTTACCATCAGTGTCTTAAGCTCCCCTACAATGGAATAGAGATTTGTACACCTGGGGATAACACTTTATCTATCAATTCTATTTTATTAGGAACTCATGTTCCCCTCAATAGAGAAGCATAAGGTTTTAATGCAACCTTTGCTGAATGTAAAGACAAGCTTAAGTCAATAGACCTTGGCATGGGGGGGTATCAACTCAGCTCCCTCACAACATTACTAGTTTTGACTCGGTCTTCTAGAAAGCCTTCACAAGAAAAGAAACCTTTCTCTTTAGCTATGACTTTATTTGGCACATTTGTATAGTCCTCAGTGCCTATCCAAGATGAGAAAGAAGAGACATTTGTTAGAGACTAGATCTATAGAGAAGAGAAATATATGCACAATGAGAACTTATGTCCCTCTCCTAAGGATTATGGAAGAGGGTACACTTTTGTTAGATAGATGGGTTATCTTGGACATGGCCCTCTTAATTACAGATTGGATGCTAGAGCCGAACCTCTTAATCATGCTCTTTTTAGATGCAATTCTAAGAAGCTAGTTGGCCTAGGCTTTGCAAATCACAATAAGCACACTACTCCTATCCTTGATAAGTAGGATAGTGAAGATGAACAAGAATATATACCTAGTTTGAAAAATCAATAGGACATGTGTGAATATTGGGTCCCTTCCACTAATCTCCTCTAGGGAGATTCAGATATTCTCGTCGCTCATGTGTCAGTTGCAACTTTAGAACAACATGAATCACATATAGAAGATCCTTTCAGAGAATGTCAACGAAAGAATCTAGTTCATTTAATGAAAAGAGAAGGATTTACTCTTGATGACACTAGAGCTTCCACTTCAAGATGTCCCAAACCTTCATGGTGTAAACATCCTAGTCGCAGTTTAGACACAAGTTCATATGAGTATGAATGAGACTTATTTTTTGAGTCTTCCATAGTTGATAGAGATATTGATGCTATCTAGACTTATAGTTCTCAACCTGAAGTATCCAATGAGTCATGTGTAGGATTAAAGGATTTGAACCCATGTATTGCCTTAGTGGATGATTCTTCACTTTTTAGGACGAATCCTAATTTGGGTAGATTAGAAGGATACTTGATGGACTCTAACTCTTCAGTCACCAACGATAATATCATTCACATCTATAACCTTGAACGAGTCATTGAATTGCCTCTTGTTCATCCCAACCTCATTGATTGGTCCCAACGCTATCAATAACTTGAGCTCTTAACATTTCAAAATGATTATGAGATAGCATGCTACCTAAATGTCATTGAACCTGTAGTCTCTTCCACTAGTAAACCAGCTACCAGCATGACAGAGCCAGAGATAAAGTACCTTAATCACAAAATTTAAAAAAAAAAAATCAAAAGAATAGGAGTTTTGATGGCAAAAACCACTATGTGGCGGTCTCATAAATGAAAAAATTAAAAAGAAATGACATATCTAGGGGTGAATACCTCTCTGAGGCACCTAAGGATGAGGTACTTGATCATCTCCCCAGCTATTTTTAAGATAGATCTTCAATGCTTACTGAACCAACACAAGCAGTCAATTTGGGTATAGATGAGGCTCCACAAATAGTACAGTTTGTTGAGTCCTTGTCACCTCAAGAAAAAGAAGCTTACACTAAGTTCTTACAGAAAAAGAAAATCAATTTTGCATGGACTTATTCAAATATGCTAGTGTTGGACATTAATCTTATCACACGTCACTTGTCCATAGCTCCAGGTGTCAAACTAGTTAAATGAAAATTGAGAAAGATGCATCCTCACATAGCTCTCCTAGTCAAAGAAGAATTGGAGAAAATCCTTAGTGCAAGATTCATAAGAGCTATCGTCTATGCTGAATGGATATCAAAAATTGTACCAGTTTCCAAACATGACAAATCCATTCGAGTTTGCACAGATTTTAGAGATGTCAATAGAGCATGCCCAAAGGATGACTTTCCACTTCCCAATATAGACATGATAGTGGATATGACTGTGGGTTATGAGATTTATTCCTTGATGGATTGTTTTTCCAGATACAATCATATTAATATAGCTCCTAAAGATCAAGAAAAGACTACATTCACTTGTGCATGGTGTACCTATTGTTGGAACATTATGCCTTTTGGATTAAAAAATGCAGGAGCCACCTATCAATGAGCTATGACAACTATTTTTCATGACATGGTGCATAAAAACATGGAAGATTATGTGGATGACACCTTGGATAAATCTAAGGAAAGAGACACACACTTAAATGATTTAGAAGTCATTCTAGACCGCATGGAACAATTTCAACTAAGGTTAAATCCTAAAAAGTGTGCATTTGGAGTTACCTCTAGAAAACTTCTAGGATTCATCATTTCAGAAAGAGGAATAGAGGTGGACCTTGAAAAATTTTAAGCAATCATAGATATGCCACCTCCTAGAAATATTAGCCAAATGAGGAGTCTTCAAGGACATCTTCAATCTATAAGGAGATTCATCTCACAATTGGCAGATAGAGCTCAACCTTTCAACAAGAACTTACACAAGGGAGTCAAATGTGCTTGGAATGATGATTGTCAAAAGAGCATAGATCAAATCAAGAAATACTTGGCAAATCATCCTATTTTAATGCCTCATATCCCAGGGAAACCACTTATTCTATACATTTCAACAATAGAATCTTCCTTGGGGGAATTACTAGCCCAACTTGATGAAAATGGGAAAGAAATATCAATATACTATATTAGCCGCACTCTTGTTTCATATGAGGTTAACTACACTAGCATTGAGAAATATTGCCTTGCAATTGTGTTTGGTTCCCAAAAGTTGTGACATTACATGCTTGCACACACTATACACCTCATATAAAAAATAGATCCACTCAAATATTTTCTAGGTAAGGCTGCCCTCATAGGTAGACTTGCTAAATGGATGATGATCCTTTCAGAGTTTGACATAGAGTACATTGAGCATAAAGAAATCAAAGGAAAATCCATAGCAGATCAATTGGCTGATTTTCCAATACAAGATAATGCACCTATTCAAGTTGACTTCCCAGATGAGCACCTCATGTATTTGACTGAAAGAACATGGAAGATGTTCTTTGATGGATCCTTTATGTAAAATGGTTCAGGAGCTGGTGTGTTGCTTGTTTCTCCTCATGGGTACACCATTCCTAAATCTTACAAGTTATTATTCCCATGTACAAAAAAAAATTGCTGAGTATGAAGCTTTAACAAATGGAGTTAAGATGGCCATAGAATGGAGAATCACAAAGTTACACATCTATGGGGATTCATAGCTGATAATCAACCAAGTTAATGATGAATATCAAACAAAACATGAGAAAATGGTACCTTACAAGAAAATGGTTGATTCCTTGAAACACTAATTCACATTTGTCACATTTTAGCAAATCCCTAGAATAGAAAACAAAGTAGCTGATGTTATGGCTACACTTTCTTCACTCCTTTATTTAAAGCAACATGATTCAAGATTTGAATTCCTGGTGGAAGAGATACATCACCCTCTCTATGACTCTCAGCAAAGCCATATCATTTTTACCCTTGTTGGTCATGATTCATCCTGTTATGGTGCCATTTACTCATATCTTTGTGATGAAATTATACCTGAAACCTTTAACTGATCTGAATGTAGAAACCCTACCCAAAATTCCTCTCAACATTCCCTTATTGCTGGTAATTTGTATAGGAGGGGTCTAGATGGAACACTTCTTATATGATTAGAAAAGGAAGAATCTGACCAAGTGTTAGTTGACATTCATGAGGGCATTTGTGGGGGACATTCCAATGGTCTTTCCATGGCCCGAAGGTTTCTTAGGGAGGGGTAATATTGGCCTATGATGCAGATTGATGTAGTAGCTTTTCCAAAGTCATGTGAAAAGTGTCAAAAATATGGTAAACTAATACATGCTCCAGATAGGGAGCTCATTCCTTATATATTTCATTGGCCATTTCAGCGCTGGGCCTTTGACCTTCTTGGGAAGATTCATCCCAACTCATCAAGTGGACACAAGTTTATTATCATTGCTACTGATTACTTCACTTAATGGGTAGAAGTTGTCCCACTTTTTATTGCCTTGGGCAAGATAGTCTCTCTATTCATTCTGAACCATATCATCTGTAGATATGGAGTGCCTTCTGAGATTATCACTGACAACAGAGGCAAGATAAAAAATCAGGACCTTAAACAACTCTAAAATAAATTCAAGATTAAACAACATTAGTCCTACATTTACTTCCCGCAAGGAAATGGTCAAGCAGAGGCATCAAATAGAACCATTCTTAAAATCTTAGATAGAACAGTTTGTAAGAATGGAAGGGATTGGCACTTACAGATAAAGCTGGCTTTGTGGGCCTATAGAATGAGTATTTGTACTCCTACTGGGGCTACTCCTTTTTCCCTTGCATATGGCACTGAAGTAGTGTTACCTTTGGAGGTTGAGATTCCTTCACTTCAAGTTTCCCTCAAAGGTCTAGTTACAGATGAAGACTACTGCGCCATGAGACTTCAAGAGTTAGAACTTCTAGATGAGACATATCAAGCATCATTTGACCATATGAGGGTTTATCAAAAGAGCATGTCCAAAGCCTTCAACAAAAAAGTTTTCCCTAGAGAATTCCAAGTAGGAGATCTTGTCCTACCTGAAAATCACAAGAATCAATAGCATAGAGATCAAAAGGAAAAATTTGAACCTAATTGGCTTGGACCTTACATCATTACAACAACTTTTGTGATAGGTGCTTATTTACTGTCTATAATAGAGGGAGAACAGCTCCCTGATCCTATCATTGTCTTGCACCTGAAGAATTTCTATCCATGATGCTCATTCTATCTAGGGCATCCTTTGTACATAAAAAAAAATTATCTCTTTGATGTATCTCTAAAAAAATTAGCAATAGGCACTTTGATGTATCTCCAAAAAAATTATATATTCCAAAAATACAAAAAAAATCAAAAAATTTAAAAAAAAAATAAAAAGTGCCTTGGTGAAAACCTGGAAACAGGTGCCTTGGTAGCAAAAACTTAGAAAAATTATAAAAAGTCCTGAAAAAGAAGAAAAAAATGAAAAATTCAAAAAATTCAAAAATTGTAATCCAAGTGGTGAAAACCTAGAAACAGGCACTACTTGAGGCCTATGCACTCCTCTTTTTTTAGCACATGTCCTTGACACTTAGCCTTTCTCCATCATGCCTTGTCCTTGTTGCCTTGGTTTGAAATTGGTCTTTGTCTTTGTCTAGGGGGCATATCTGTGTTAGCTTCGGTCTCTTGGATGCATTAGTCTTTAGGATTCCTCACAAATGGTGTTTTTCAACTCCATGCCAACTGTATTTTTCAATACAACCCCTGGCATCGAGTGTTTTTCAACACTTATCGGTTTGGTCTTACCCAGTTTTTTCATGTGGTCTTGCCTACTTGCAAGCATTTGATCCTTATCCTTGAAACTCAGTATTAGTTAACACACTTAAATTTTTAAACACAACACTTAATACTTGAGCTATGCCATGATATTTTATTTGTGTGCTGACTATTATTGATTTTTTTTGAGTGTCCTTTTCTAATAACTCTCTCCGTGATGCATAGCTAGAGGGCTTAGGTCATGGGGCATGTTTTTATTTTCTTTCTACTTATGGGTTTGGTCTTGAAACTCTTGAGTGTCTCTTTTTGTTCCCTTGAAACACTTAGGAGATTTGAGGCTTCATCCTTGAGTGTTGTTGCACAACTGTTCTTTTGGTCATCCTGGCCTCTATGCCTTGATGCGAGCGTGGTTTTGCTACATTAAATTGGGAAAGCTAACAGAGAAGTCATCTTAACCTTTATGTCTTTGATGCTTATGTTATAATCTTTCCACATTCCAATTTGATATAAATTGCATTCAAATCTTCATAGTTGCGCTTGTGACTAGTGACGATTATGTGATTTTTTTATGTCTATTAATAATGGCCCAATGATGAAAATAAGTTCCTTAACACTCTGTCATGAATGATGAACACAAAGTCCTATGTTACAGTTTCTCTATTGTAAGTACACCTTTGCATTTTTATGTAGCTTGCATTGTTAGACCTCGTGTTAGTTTGCATTTTTAGGCTGCATTATGAGTTTGAGGGGGTTTTTCCTTCATATTTCTTGTGGACTTTTAATCAACTGTGATCACGTTCTCATCTTCATTTCCTTATCTTCTTTTGTGATCTCAATCAAAATTTTCTATCTTAAATAGTTGATTGATTTTTGGGCATTCTCTTTCTTAAGGCAAATTCTCTTTCTTCTCTCCATTTCTTTCCACCTCTTCCAAACATCTATCTTCCATTCGCTTTCACCCCACTTCTTTTCATCTAATTCAACCTTGGGGCATAATATTTCATTCTTGATGATATACCTTGGTTATATGATCCTTATATCTTTCATTTTACATCAAGAACCTTATCTTTAGTTTGATTTGATCAAATTTATCAATTTTTTGTTTCTCCTCTATCTCATTTCGATTTTGATCACGATGGGGCATTACCTATCAAACTTCAATCCTTGATTCATCTTTATCAATCCTATCAATTTATTCGCTTGGGGTAACCTTGCTTGAGATTCTTATCTTGGACATGTCAATTACCTATTTACAGGGGTGTTGACTTTGTCTTTTTCAAACAGCTTATCTTTGTCCTGATGTGTTCTCGTCCGTCGATCACACGTCTGGGTTGTTTTGTGATCCCAAATCGATCTCACACTTCAACTGCATTCTTTGACTACATGTGTTCCCATAAAGATCACACATTAATCAAAGAGGGGGAAATGTATGCACCCTAAAATGGTTGCCTAGACTATGGGCCCCCATTCTTCAATTTATCAAATGACCAGAATCAATTTATCAATTTCCTTAATCAATGCTTTGCAACATTTTCAATTCAAATCAATTACCTTGATCAAATCGTAATTAATTCAATTATTTCAATATTTTCTATGGTTTGATCATTTCATCAATAATCTTATTTAATTAAAATAAATCTTTTAATTAAATGATCTTATCTTATTTAATGAAAATCTCTCTTTTAATTAAATAATATTATCTTATTTAATTAAAATCTCTATTTTAATTAAATAAAATAATCTCATTTAATTGAAAGAAAATCCTTCTTTAATTAAATAAATAAAATTCCCACTTAAAGCTCTCTTTTTGATGAAAAAGGAAATAAATCAAATAAAAAATAAATAAAACTCTTTTTTCTCTGTACATATTCCTAAGTGGTGGGCTTTTTCCTCTTACTTGCCTTTTTAGGGATTTATCCCACATTTCTCTTAAGGATGTATTCCTCTCCACACTTTCCTTTATAAGGAGCCCTATCCTTCTCATTTTAAGGATCAAAGAAACGAGAGATATAGAATTTTTATGCTATTGTTATGTTGTAGGTTTGGAGAGCAATTTTGGAGGATAATTTGAGCACTCAAGCTTGGCTATTGCAACTTCTCTCTTCTTGTCTTCTTCTTTCATTCCCCATGGCAATGCATTTAGATTAATTTTGCACTTGCATATTAGATTAGATTCATGTTTCCTTTCATAGATTAATCTTGCATTTGTATTTCCTTTCATAGAATATTCATGCATTGTTATCATATAGATTAATTTCCTTTCTTACATTTGTTATCATATAGAATATCTTTATTTGCATGCATACTTGATGATCATGGAGCCTAGCATTCTTTCTTTCCCTCTTTGAATCTGTCATTTTATGGTGTACTTGCAGGGGCACAAACTAGGTCAATCTAAGGGCCTCCATTACAAACCCTTGCACTCCATGAATAGAGAGCTATGAGTCACCATTCGATCCCTCATTCTTGAGCAATCTTGAATATAATAACTCATAGAAGTGTGACACATTTTTAGCACACAATTATCACTCCATGGAGTTGTTGGCCAATAGAAGACCTATGGTAATGTTCTCTTCACTGTGCAAATATATCTCTGGTACCAAAGACCTTCTCTTATAGGGACTGCAATGGCCTTTTAGTAAATATAGGAAGATATTATTTTGGTAATAATGGTGCTCGGGTGATGCCCCTTTGGCTTCCTTTCTATTTTTTGTTCAGTTTAGAGCCGAGTGTGTCAGGAGATTTGAATGTTCGGTATCTGATTACATTCTTGATTTAACCCAGGTCAATTCAAGGGAGGTGCACTCCGCCCTCAGGCCTATTCATTATATGTTGAAATGTGTCCATGTCTTTTTGTCTAAGATGGAAGATGATTTATTTTGGTCCCTTCTTCTGATAGAAATTACTCAGTTTCAAAGGCTTTTTAGAAGCAAACCAGACACCCCTTTCCTAGGCCTTTTGGTTGTTGGTCTGTAACCAGAAAGTGCTCCCAAAAATTAATATTTTCTTTTGGGTTCAGGTTTAGAATAAAATTATGACAATAGATAATCTCTTCAATCAAGGAATGTCCATCCCGGATCATTATTTTCTATGTTTAGAGTGTGTTGAGAATGTTTTCCACGTTATTATAACTTGTATCTTTTCTAGGGAGGTTTGGTATTTATTTCTCAGGCTTTGGCCTATCTCTTGGGTCTTCCCTAATTATTTTGTGGAATGTTGGTTTTAGTGGAACTCCCCCTCTTCTAAAAACTCTTGGGTTTCTCTCTGAGATCTTATGTTACCTCACATTGTGTGGGGGTCATGGAAGGAGAGAAATAGCTAGGTTTCAAGGATAAGGTGTGTACTATGGAGGTTGTGGCTTGTAAAATTTAGTTGGGTTATTTTCTCCAATTCCTATGGTTCTGGTCCTCCTTTAAACTATTCTTTGGACAAATTAAATATTTCTCAGGCTTGGAACTTAAACTGGGATATTAATCAATTGTTAATCAAGAAGAAGAAATCAAGGAATGATATTATGTGGAAGCCTCCTCCTTTGGGATAGTTTAAGATCAATATGGATTGGGTAGAAAAAGACAATCTTGGACGTGCTAGTTGTGGGGGAGTGGTTCATGATCATAATGGTAGACTTGTCTTGGTGATGGAACACCCTTTGGGGACCCAAAAAAACCATTTTACTGAGGCTATGACAGTCTATCTGGGAGTGAACATGGAGAGAGATAAGGATAATTAGGACTTAGGAGAGAGAGAGAGAGAGTCCTGCATTTATATAGACATATATACATATATCTTTATATATATAATTATAGATATGAATATATACATATATTAACACATATCATATATGTAAATCTATACATATGTGTAGTGTATTACACATCTACGAGCCAATGTTTTTATGTCTTCATAACTCGTATGGGTTATGTGAAACTCAAAAATGATGTTTTATGTCTTTATAACTCATACGAGTTATGTAGAATTCAAAATCACTATTTTTATTTTTCAAACCCCGAGCATGTTATTTTTTATATTAAAACCTGTACGGGTTTTGGATTGTTAAAAGGGTTGGAAAATGACCCGAAGGCTTGCAAGCCCATGTTCCCTCCATTTTTGTCCTTTTACATGTTTTTTCAATTTCCAATGTGATTTCTGAACTTCTTTATCATCATGTTTACAAAACATCAAGTGGGTATCTCTAAAATTACCCACATACTCTCACACATCTTCTCTTCTTTCTGACCATATAATTGTTTCTATTTTTTGACAACATTAGCATAGTAAACTTTAATTTTCTTTTCTAGTGTCTTGAGAGTCCTCACAGACATATGTCTACCATTTTCTTCATAAATTTTGATATACTTGAACAAAGTCAAAAAAAATTACATATTACTCTTCTACCCTAGATTATATACACTATTAAAAAAATAATTATGCATTTTCAATTATTTTGATGCAAGTTATGCCCAATGCACGAATAGGTACCATATTTTTTAGGATGCGGTCACTTCAAAAAATCATAAAAAAAAATACTCAACAGAAAACTACAAAAAAATACACAACTTCTAGATCTCGCTCTTACCTATCATCCTAACAAAGGGTTTTCTCAGTAGCGCTCTATAACTTTGCTTCTCAAACAACTAATTTGAATTTTAACCATGGGAATGCATGCTGGGGGAAACCTCATCCCCTAATTGAAGACCCTCCTCCAGTCTTTGTTTCTTACCTACACCCTAATGAATCTAACATGGTCATGGTACCAGGTACTTTGGATTCCTTACCCCTTTCCATTCCAAGGCTGACTAGAAAGGTGTGCTGGTAGGGACCCCAGCGACTGATTTGGATTCTACTTTGGGTGTGGTCATGATTATGAAGGAAGGAATGAAGATCACTCTACCTAACTCAATTGTTGATAAAACTATAGCAGAACTAAACCTTGCACTAGTTGGGAGATTTTTCAACTTTTGGCCTACCATTGACATGGTAAGGAAATGGGTGAGAACCCATTGGAAGATTAAAGGAAGTGTGGTGGCTTCAACTATGCCTGGAGGACTATTCATTTATAGGTTCATGACTATTGAGGACCTTTCCTTTATTTTATCTGGATCCTGGTTTTATGGTAAATACTTCTTCACTTTGGCTAAGTGCAAACCAGGATTTGACCCCTCTACTAAGCTCAGTCGAATGGCACTAGTCTGGGTCTGACTGCTAGGGCTACCACTCAAGTTATGGGATGAGAAGGGTTTCAAGTGAATTGGTAACTCTTTTGGAAATTACATCTCTACAAACTTGGTAACTCTATTAAAATCTTTCCTTGTTTTTGCTCGCTTTTGTGTTAATGTGGCAATCAATAAAAACCTTTCTAACTTTGCAATGCTAAAATCTAAGATGGGAAGATGGACCCAAGACATTTTCTATGAGAATGCTACCCTCTTCTACCGGGCTTGCAACTCTAAAGGACATATAAGGAAGGATTCTTAGGCTCCTAGTAAGCCAAATTTGAAGTTAAAGCACATTTCCATGGAGGATATGATGACTAGAGAAAAGAGCCCTCCCACCCCCGACTGACTCAGGATGTTGATATAGAGACTATTGACATGACCTCTAGTCTCCCTCTTCAAAATATTTATTGCACCTCTAAGACAAGGTTCCCTTTCCCTCACCCCATTGCAATAGAGATGGTTTCCCTGCCACCTCTGGATTGGAATATGGATAAATACCATCCACTAATGAGACCGTGCACTACCTCTACACAAGCCTTTCCTCAGTGCTAACCCAAGGGGAGATTAGCGTCATTGAATGACTATCTTCCACCCCCAAAAAATCCCTAGTTCTTCCAGATGTGGAGGTTGTTCTTCTTAATCCCTACATGACATGATCCTTATTTGTTACCCTCGTTACCATGCCGGGCCCTTAGGGCTCTCCGAGGTGCAACGATATGGATTGGAAAACTCAACAGAGGAAAACAAGGAATTAAAAAATTGATGTTAGTGTGGATACTAAGTTGGTCCACCCCTCAGAAAGGGTAAGAAGATAGAGAAGTATAACCAAGGAGATTGTTGTGGGAAGGAATCATAACCTAGAGCTCAGCCAAAAAAGTAAGAAATGATTTTTCTCTATTGGAATATTCAGGGCTTGAATAACCCCCAGAAACAACTTGTTGTTAGGTAGTATATCTGCGACTATAGGGTGGACATTCTTTTTCTCTAGGAACTTAAGATGTCTTATTCAAATTTTGATGCTTTGATGGGGAGACTATGGCCTGGGGCCAATTTTTTCTACTATGAGGCTCTTGGGGCATCTGGAGGAATCACAACCATTTGGAATCCCTCCAAGATTCAGGGGATGATCTTAGCTTCTCCCAACACTACCTTGTAGATTCTTTCACCTCTCTATCGACACTTTGGCACTGTTTTAATGTTTATTCTCCCAACACTCGTCAAGGAAGAAGGGAGGTGTGGGAAGAGCTTATGGATTCCTTCCTTTCCCTCCAAGATTATAAATTCTTTCTGGCTGGTGACTTCAATTCCCCATGTTCCTTTTTGAGAAATGTGGAGGTCTTATGGACTACACTAATAGCATGGGGATTTATCTAGTGTTGTTTTTCTTAATGACCTTTATGATATTGAGTTGAGAAGGAACCCCTTCACATGGATGAAAAATAGAAAAGGAACTCACCTTATCCAAGTTTTCCTTGACTGAGTCTTTGTTTCCTCTTCCTGGGACCTCGGGTCTACTTCTTCACTTGTTGCTCTCCCTAGGACTACTTCAGATCACAATCCTCTCCTGCTCAAATTGATGGATGTGTTATATCTCTACCCTACCCCTTTAAGATAAAAAATAATGTGGGCCTCCTACCCCATCTTCTATGAAAACATTATGCACTAGTGGTTTACCCCGGTGAAGGGCACAACAATGTTCTAGGTTTCTTCCAAGCTTGATCTTATCAGAGGCACTGTCAAAGGTTGGAATAGGACTACTTTCAGAGATATATTTAAAACTAAGAAGGTACTTTCTAGAAAACTTGAAGACCTCCAAGGAAAAATGACCACTGGAAATCTCTCACAAGACCTCCACATTGAAGAGGAAACTACTAGAAAGTGTTGGAAGGATGTCTTAGCCAATGAAGAAGTATTCTGGAGATAGAGATCTAGGGTCCTATGGCTGAAAGAGGGGGACTGCAACGAATCCTTCTTCCATAAATCTTCTTGTAAACACAAGAAGAGGAATTCTATTAGCACTCTCAGAGGCCAGTTTGGAATGGATATTTCTGACCCTATTCAGCTTGGAAATCTGGCTATTGATTACTTCAGCCAAAAAAATTTAGACACTTACTTGGGAAACCTAGAATACTTGCAAGATCAACTCATCTCCCACCTTCTCAGGGTGGTTACAAGGTCTGATATTGACACCCTCCTCTCGAGGGTTATTGATGATGAGGTCTACATGGATTTTTTTTCTATGGGAGCCTACAAGGCTCCTAGTCTAGATGGATTCCCCTCAGATTTCTTACAGGAATTTTGGGACATTGTGGGTTCAGATGTGACAAGGGTTGTTGTGGACTTCTTTAGAATTAGGAAAATCCTGAAGCAACTCAATGATACCTATATTTTTTTGGTCACCAAATGTGAGGAACCCAGAGCTATGGAGGATTTCAGGCCTATAAGTGTTTGGAACACCCTCTACAAGGTCTTCTCTAAGATTATGGTTAATCATATCAAATCCCTACTTAGTAATATCATTAGTCCTAACCAAAAGGAATTTTTCCATGGCAGGAAAATCATGGATACAACCATCATTACAGATGAGATCATGCACTTCATTGACCGCACCAAGTTGGAAGGGATGGACTTCAAACTAGATATTTCTAAATCCTATGATAATTTCAATTAGATCTTCCTATACAAGGTGTTATCTTATTTTGGATTCTCTTAAGCTTTCATTGTTTTTATCAGGGCTTGTGTGGAGACTGTCAGATTCTCAGTGCTATTGAATGGAAAACCTAGTGCTAAATTCACCCCAGGAAAAGGTCTTTTCTAGGGGGACCCCCTATCTCCATACCTCTTCATAATTCTGGCTGAGGTCCTCGGGTGCAACATGATGCAATTGGTTCAATTGAGGATAATTAAGGGGATTAAACTTGCCACTACCCTCCCCCCTCGATCCTATAGCAGTCCGTGGATGACACCTTCTTTGGAGTCTCTTTGGTGAGGGAAGCTCATATGTGGAAACTTTTTCTCAATGATTATGCTACTTCTTTTGGTCAGCACATCAACTACCAAAAAAGAAGGATTTTTTTATTTAAAATAGATCCTTTGGTCTATGAAAAAATTCTACAAATTTTGGGATGCTAGGTTGATGCTCTCCCTTCTACCTAACTTGGGCTTCCCCTAACTATCAAATATGTGAAGAATGATTTATGGAATACCATTCTCGAGCGAACCCAAAGGAAACTTGTGAGTTGGAAGGGAAAGTTTCTCAGCAGCGCTGGTAAACTCTAACACCTTGCTGCATCCTTGTAGGGCATCCCTATGTATTTTCTATCTATTTCAAAATTTATGGTTTTATGAATGATAAATGTGAGAAAATCCAATGCACCTTCCTCTTGTATGGTTGTGAGGAAAACAAGAGACTCCCTCTCCTCAGCTGGGATAAGGTATGTCTACCTAAAGACCTTGGTGGCCTGGGACTAAGGAGAATTCTAAACTTCAATAAAGCTTTGTTGTCTAAGGTGGCCTAGTTCATGATCTTGGGTTCCTCAGAGTGGTGCAAAATTATTGCGGCCAAATACTTGGATTGCGGCCATTTCTGCAAACTCTTTATGGAGCAAGGTCACCCCCAAGGATCCAAAATTTGGTATAGCATCCTCAATTGCAGGAGTACTATGGAAAAGGGGGTCATTTGGAAATTGGTCCATGGGGACATTTTTTTTTGAGAGGATCCTTGGTTGCCTGACATCACTTTAGGGTCCTCAAGATTCTCTCAATTGAGGAATATTCTAACCCTCAGAATTGGTTCCCTGGTCTCCAACTATATGAGTAAGGGAAAATGGGATGATCTCCTCCCTCATCTGTAGGATAGACCTGACCTTGTCAATCTTGCCACAAAGATTAGTGAGTTGTTGCACAATGCTCTCATTCTTCTAGTTAATCGACCTGGTAGAATACTATGGGGACACACCCAACATGGGGGCTTTTTGGTCAAATATTCATAAAGTTTGTTGATCAAGGAGGTTGTTGACACCTCATGCTAGAAGAATTTTTTCCGATCACAACTAATCCCTAAGGTGAAATTAGTCTGGTGGACTATGCTCCATGGTGAAATCCTTACCCTTGACAACTTGATCAAAAGGGGCTTCAGCCTTGCTAATAAATGTTGTCTATGCAAAAGGGAGGAGGAAAATATCAATCACATCTTGCTGCACTGTGATTTTGCTTCGGAGGTCTGGCAAATGATCATCCCTCATCTTAACCTTTACTAGGCTTCTAATAGGGATATCAAAGACTGGGCTAACGATTTACACTCTCCCTCCCAACACCCTCTGATTAAAATTTTGTGGAACCAAATATCTCCTATCTTCTGCTAGGTTCTATGGAAGGAATGAAATAGCAAGATCTTCAAGGAAAAAGATTTCTCCCCTACTGAGGTCTTCCACCTTGGGCTATAGTTGTTGTAGGATAATCTGACGGTGTCCTAATAGAAGAGCCCAACCTTCCCCCTTTTGAATTTGATTTTAGGCTTTCTAAAACTTGGGGATTGGGAAAGGTTTTGATAGATATGACAACACAAAATTGAACACTAGACATGCTAATATCTAGTCTCCTCCCAAGCCTATGTGGTAAAAACTTAATTTTGTTGGTTCCATTTATAGAGGATTACAGGCTGGAGGTGGTATCATTCAAGACCATGGGGGAAGCTTGGTGGCTTCTTTTGTTGGTCCCCTTCACAACCATACTATTAACCATGCAGAGGGTGTGGCCCTTCTTTGGGGGCTTAAATTTGCTATAAGCCTAGGTTGCACCAAACTTGAAATTGAGGGTGTACATTCTATTGGTTCTGTGGTTCCCAAGCTTTCCAAAGGCAAGGGTTAGTAGCAAAGGTTTTACAAATGATAGTAATCAAGAACACAATAACTAATAAAATGAATAACTTGAAACGTAACCAATAGAATGTACAAGCACAAGAAAGGAAAACAAATGAATGCAAACCCCAAAGCGCTTGAAGCTTCTATTGTCTCTCTCTACTTCTAAAATGTTGTTCTTTATGCTCAATATTGGTGTGGGCAGCGTTTGTGACTTGAGAAGTGTTGATAATTTGATAATTGAAACCGAGTGTGTGATCGCAAGATGGCCTAAATGCTAGAACCAAACTGACATAGTAATGGCGCACGAGATCTTGAAATCTCAGATCCTTCAAATGGTTATGAAGGGTTTATTATATAGGAATTGGTGATGATATGAATAGTTGAGATCAATCCCAGAGATAGGGAGATGAACGGTTGAGATTAAAAAAAATTGGAGAAGCCATCAGTAAACTCCACCTCTTCATTTGGTAAAGAGGAGATAGAGTTTGGTTGACTGAAAACTAATGGTGAGTTACCTTTTTGAACTGAAGAGGTGAGTGAAGTTACCCATGTGGACTGGAGAGATGGGTGGAGTAACCCATGTGATCTGATTGGAGTTATCTCTTTGAAGATAAATGAATATTTAATTCATTTATTTAATTAATGTTTTCAACATGTGAGATAATAGAATTTTTTTTAATTTAGAATTGCTTTATTAAATAAAATAAAATTAATTTAATTGAAATTAATTTAATTGGAAGAATTTAATTAGTAAGTTTAAATATTTGAATTTAAACTATATGAAATTGAATTTAATTAATTAATTAATGGTAATTAATCAATTACGGTTAATTAATTAAATAAAATTAATTATTTAATTAATTTTGGGAATTTGATTAGATGATTTGGGGAATGAATTTAGAGGAAAATAGATGATT
>MU226284.1:2560370-2597802 GCA_018584345.1 Thuja plicata
GAATTTGATTAGATGATTTGGGGAATGAATTTAGAGGAAAATAGATGATTAATTAATGATTAAAAAACCATTAATTAATAGATGAAAATTAGTATTTTTAATGTAAAGTCACAAGCCTGTCCATTTTTGGGTGTCTACATTTGCCCCTCTTTGATGCGATGTGACTTGTCGCAGTGTGTCAAAGATTCTCTAATTTTGATTCTGCCTCAGCTTGCCCCAGTGATAGTTGGTGTATTATATGCCCCCTCAACAAATTAAGCATAGAAAATGCGTCAGATGAGCATTAATTTGTTGAAAAAGTGAATCACTATATGATGATGATGAATGCATTCCTATGTTAGTTATGATGTTATTAATGATGGATGCATTGATTATATCATCTACTATGCACATGTTTTGGATTTTTCTTATGTAATAAATGAATGCAATCTACTATGCAAAAATATCTGAGTAATGCATGTGTTAATTAGAAAGAAGTTAGTATAGATAGATGTTCTCTGGGAATGATCTAATAGACATGGAATGATAGAAAGGATTTTTTGATAGATATGAATTGATAAA
This sequence comes from Thuja plicata, assembly GCA_018584345.1. NCBI lineage: Eukaryota > Viridiplantae > Streptophyta > Pinopsida > Cupressales > Cupressaceae > Thuja > Thuja plicata. The sequence goes on from MU226284.1 coordinate 2,560,932, forward strand.
AATGATGAGTGTTCCAAGTCGCTGCCCCTATTTCCAATTTTTGTCATCATTGCATCTTTTTGTGTATTTTTTAAAATTTTGAAGAGCTTCAAATGATCCAGATCACATACCACCTGGATACTGCCATGACCTCTTGATAGCGGAAGGAGTAGAGAGATTGAATAGAAAGAGAACCTAGTGCACCCAAATATTGACCATCTGGGTTCAATTATGTTCCTTGTTTGAAAAGAAAGAGAGCCAAAAGCACCCAGATATTGACCATCAGGATACCGCTTTGTCCTCTGAATTAACTAAAGCAAAGAAACCAAGATAGAACTCCTATGCACCCAAAGTCCATCTGGGTAACACCACAAGCTCTTTATTTCTAAAAGGGAAAGCCAAGAAAACAAGATAGAACTCCTACGCCCCTAGAGTCCATCTGGATAGCATCATGAGCTCTTGTTTGCAACATAAAGGAAAAGACCATAGAAACCAAGATACAACTCCAAAGCACTCATAGTCCATCTGAATAGCGCTATGAGCTCTTGGTTCTATAAACCAAACAAGAAAAATAAAAGAGAAGGAATGTCCAATTCTTTCCCAGGGTTAAGCTCAGATTGTGGAACTACGCTACTATCATATAAGTGACAGCGCCTACCGCATTTATCCTAAATCATCATGGCCCTGAAATTCAAGTGAACATTCAACAAAAAAAAATCAAAGAAATTAAGTCATGATCTATCATAGCTACTCTCCTCACATGGTGGATCCTGGAGTAGCATAAGAAGATAACCGTGAAATATAGACTGACATCTGACCGACTTGACTGACCTAGTCAATATTTTGGATGGTTCCTTGATGTAGTTGGATTCTCTTGATTGGCTTGACTCTTTGGATAGGCTTGATTGGCTTGATTGCTTGAGTGTGTCTGGTTTCAGTGATAGATTACTCATATAAGACTGACCTGTCTGGTTTGAGCATATCCATCATTGTGTAATACAATTGATATGATTGTATTGATTGATTGTGATCATGTTGGCAGTTGATCAAGCTGTGTCAGATGGGCCCAATGTTGATTCGCAAAACTCATGATTGTGATAATTGATAGCTTGGCTTCGTCGCCAGTTGCTTGCTGATTGATTTGATAGATTGATAAAGCTGTGTCAGATGAGCCCAATGCTGATTTGCAAAGATCATGATTGTGACATTGATTGACTGGGCATGATTTCCCTTTGCTCTCTTGATAATTGAGTTGGCTCTATTGCTTGGGAATTTGTAATTTTTTGAATGTTTTTGATGAAGATTGATTTTCTCAGAACATTTTGATCTCTTTAGGATTTTTTGATGAGTTTTCTACTTTTTTTAGGATTTTTTCAGGACATTTAGAATCACCCCTAGTCTGGTGGACCAGTATTAACCATGGGTAAGTGCTTGGTGCTCAGAGGGGAGTGTGTTTCTGAATATAGCTTGGGTAGGTAGTCTTGCATTTGAAGTGTGCTCAAGCTCTTGATCTTGGATTTCATTGATGGTGAAGCTGGATTTGAACACTTGGTGCCTGTTTGCCAGGTTTTCACCAAGATACCTACTCAATAGCGCCTGATTGCTAGGTTTTCACTGAGAGAGCAATTTTGTTTCTCTTTACTTTTTTGCTTTTTTTTTTTTTTTTTTGTATTTTCTAATTTTTTTTTGGTATTTTCTAGATATGTAGATAGGTGCCTTAACCATAGAGACCTCAAGGGTAGAACCTCTTGAGATGCATGTTGTTGATGTATCTGAGGAGATGATCTCCTTCTGGTGTCACTAGTATGAATGTCCCACTCTAAGTAGAGCTGACAATGACAAATGGTCCTAGCCAGTTAGGCTTAAACTTTCTGGGTTTGACTCACTCTGCTTGATTCTTCTAATTTTCCATGAGAACAAGGTCTCCTACCTCAAATGTTCATGGCTTCACCTTCTTATGATAGTTCCTTCTAAGGCAATTCTGATAGCCTAGTAAGTGGGTAAAGGCATGTTGTCTTCTTTCATCTAGTAACTCGAGTTCATTGAACCTTGCTACTGTGTATTCTTCATCTGAAACCAGGTTCTTTAATGATATCCTTAGGGATGGGATTTCCACTTTGAGGGGTAATAATGCCTCTGATCCATAGAATAGGGAGAAAGGAGTGGCTCCTGTAGGTGTTCTCACACTAGTTCTGTATGCCCGTAATGTGGGACTAAGCTGTAAATGCTAGTCTCGCCCTGATTCATTCACTGTTTTCTTCAAGATTTTCAAGATTGTCTTGTTTGTAGCTTTGGCTTGGCCATTCCCTTGAGGATAATAAAATGAAGAGAACCCTTGTTTTATATGGAATTGTTTGCATAGCTCTTCAACATCCTTATTCTTGAAAGGTGTACCGTGATCGGTCAGGATAGTTTGAGGGATCCCATATCGACAGATAATGTGGTTAAGAATGAACATTGCTATTTTATTTCCAGTTATGTAAGTGAGAGGAATTGCTTCCACCCACTTAGTGAGGTACTTTGTTGCTGCTATGATGTATTTGTGTCCATTTGCTGAAGAAGGTGTAATTTTTCCCACTAGGTCAAATCCCCACATGGAAAATGGCAATGGTGATGTGATAGGATTTAATTCATGGGCTGGTGAATGGATGAGGTCTCCATGGATCTAACACTGTCTACACCTTTGTACATGTTTTTGTGCATTTTTCTCTATTTTGGGCCAATAATATCCCATGCAGATGATATTCTTAGCTAGGTTGTTGCCACCTCCATGGGTTCCACATATCCCTTCATGTACCTCATACAAAGCTTTTTGGGATTCCATGGAAGTGAGACATTGTAGTAGCGTTCCATCTAGACTTCGTCTATATAAATTAGTTGAGAGGATGGTATACCTAGAGGCTTGATGGATGAGGGACTTTCTCTGGTTCTTAGACAAGTTGGGAGGTAAGACATTGTTTTGGAGGTAGTTATAGGAATCTTGATACCATGGGTTTTCAGGACCAACAAGGATGCATGTTGATTCTGTGATAGATGCTTGATGTGATGGCACCAAGAGTTGCTCTAGTAGAAACTAGAATCTTGTTTCATTTCCTAGCATATCAATCAATGATGCTATGGTAGCCATCACATCTGCAGCTTTGTTCTGTGCTCGTGGGACCTGCTCAAAGAAGATGTAATGGAACTTAGTGCGTAGTGTTTCCATATGTGCTCTGTATGGTATAAGCTTCTCATCTTTGGTCGTATAATCATTGTTGACTTGAATGATGATCATCTATGAGTCTCCAAAGACTTTAAGGTTCTTGATTCTCCATTGAATTGCTATTTTTAGACCGATGAACAGTGCTTCATATTCTTCTATGTTGTTTGTGCATGGGAGGTTGAGCCTGAAAGAATTTGGAATTGTATCATGATCTGGAGTGATAAGCACTATCCCTACCCCCGCACCATGGTTGGTGCACGACCCATCAAAGTATAGTTTCCATACCTCAATTTTTGGTTGTAGTGTCATAATAGATTCATCAGGAAAGTCATAAATAATAGGCTGATGGTCTTGAATGGGTGCCTCTGCTAGTTTATCTGTGATCACTTGCCCTTTGATGGCCTTTCTGTCTATGTACTCAATATCAAACTCACTCAAGATCATTACCCACTTCGCCAGTCATCTAGTGAGTGTTGCTTTGCTTAGGAGGTACTTTAGAGGATCAATATGTGCGATCAACTTTGTTTGGTGACTCAACATATAATGTCTCACCTTCTGGGAAGCAAAGATAACTACAAGGCATGACTTCTCGATTGGCATATAGTTGAGCTCATATCCAACCAATGTTCTACTTAGATAGTAGATGACCCTCTCTTTACCTATGTCATCATGTTGTGCTAAGAGTACACCTAATTCTAACTCTGTCACTAAGATATACAGAAGCAATGGTCTACCTTGGACTGGTGGCACCAATATAGGAGACTTGAGAAGGTAGTCCTTGAATATTTGGAATGCTTGTTCGTATTGCTCTGTCCATATGAATTTTATGTCTTTGTGCAAAAGATTTTGGAATGGATGGCACTTGTATACTAGCTAAGCTATGAAGTGCCTCATTGATTGGAGCCTTCCTTGTAACCCTCTTAGTTGCCTCAGGTTCAATGGTGGAGGCATGTCCAATATTGCTTTGACTTTCACTGGGTCTACTTTGATTCCTCTATGTGACACTATGAACCCCAGTAGCTTTCCTACTATGACATCGAATGCACATTTCTTTGGGTTTAGGCAGACCTTGAATTCTTGCATTCTGTCAAAGATTGGCCCTAATACTTGTAGATGATCCTTGCAAAGCATTGACTTGGCTAGTATGTCATCCACATAGTCTTCCATTGTTTTGTGGATGAGATCATGAAATATAGTTGTCATAGCCCTTTTATATGTTGCTCCGACATTCTTGAGGCCAAATGGCATGACATTCCAACAATATGTCCCCCAAGGACATGTGAAATCTATTTTGTGTTGGTCCTCTGGTGCGATCCTTATCTGATTGTACCTAGAAAAGCCATCCATGAGTGATAGCATTTGATGTCCAATGGTTAGATCTACTATCATATCAATATTGGGTAAGGGAAAGTCATCCTTGGGACAAACTATGTTGAGATCTTTAAAGTCTATGAAAATCTGTATCTGACCACTGTGCTTTGTAACTGGTACCAAGTTAGATATCCATTCTGTGTATGGTATAGGTCTTATGAATTTAGCATCCAGGAGCTTTTTCAATTCTACCTTGACTAGAAATACAACATGGGGATGCATCTTTCTCAGCTTTTGCTTGACAGGTTTGGCGTTGGGTAGCAAAAGGAGATGGTGTAGTACTAGCTCTGGATCTAACCCTGGCATATCCGAGTAGGACCATGCAAAATTGATCATCCTTCCCTTGAAGAAACTAATGAATTGTTCTCTCTCCTCTGGGGTGAGTGATTTTGCCAAGTATATGTTCTTTGGGTTCTTGTCATGTCACAAATTGACTTCCTCTATTTCTTCTACTAGTAATGCCGATTTCTCCTTTGTCAAGGGGAGGATTTCCTTCTTTCCATCTTCTAGCACCTCAGTGAGGTTTTCGCTAGAAGATACGTCTTGTTTTAGCTTTTTATCTTTGTTTTGTTCCTTTTTCTTTTATGGACTAGAAAGAGGAGCTTCCACCTTGAAATATGCCACTCTATTAAGGTCAAAGGAGAAGCCTGCCTTTTGGTCTCCTGATGGAATGCCTTCCCTAAGTCCCATGAAATCAGCAATAGCCTCATCATTCTCGAAGACATCTAAATTAGGTTGTCCTTGTTGATCCCACTCTATTAGCTCTGGGTGTACAAGACAGATAGTTTCATGGTTGTTTGACTCTGGTTGACTAAAAGGGACTATAGATATGGTTCCTACAAAAGTGGACTGTGACATGGATGCACCACTTGAGGTTTGATAAATGACATGCTTATCTATGTAGGGTTGTTTGGCAATGGACAGTTGGTCGAATAAGTCTTCTAGGTTTATGATAGTGTCTGACTGAGGGGAATAATCTAGGATCGACGGTTCAAAGTCATGAAAGGATCTCCACTCATACTCATGGGAGTCATTCTCAATAGAATGCTCATCAGATGTCTCACTTCCTTCATTATCATTGATTTCTATGTGGAGGTCTATTCGGGTTTGTATGGTTCCCTCTTTGACGGGAAACAACTATGCTAATATGTTTCTTATCAAGACATGTTATGTGTTGTTCCCCCGGTGCATCTCTTCTATTTGTTCCTAATTGAATTGAATGTCTTGGATCATAGGACTGGTTCTTTGTTGTCCATAGCCCAACCCTCTCATGTTTCTCTGGGTCGGCGGGAGAGACAATTCCATTATGCCTTGTTGTCTTGCCCCCAGGCCAGTTGTACCATCATACCCAAATATTTGTAACATTGTATAACCATTACCATAGTTTGACAAGGGTAGGGTTTGTCTGATTGTTTCTTGTGGGTCTTGGTATAACCATGTATTGATATCTTGTTCAAATGGATTTTCTTCCACTATGTCTCCCCATCAGACAAAGGTAGTTGGTGGACATCTGAATAGAATAGGCTATGGAGTTTCTATTGTAGTAATAGGTTGTAGCATGCCATAAGTTCTCAGGCTCTAAGGCATGTGTGTGATGGTGAAAGCCTTTTCATACCTGTACTCACCATAGCCTTTGTCGGTGATGGATATTTTGCCTGTTTTCCATGTGACATCCTAAAGATTTGAATCTAAAGAGGAGGGAATACTTGCATCTTTGTTAATGAATATCTTTCCTACTGTCCATGTGACATCCTTGGGAGCTGAATCTAAAGAGGATGGGATGCTTGCATCTTGGTTTCAGGGTACCTAGTTTTCAGTGCTGATTTTAACCGCATTACAGTATTGGAAAGGATTGGGGTCTCCCTCTATGATAATTTCCTCTCCCGGGTGTGGGAACTTGATGCATTGATGGTATGTTGAAGGTATGGCTTGCATTTCATGTATCCATGGTCTCCCTAGTAGCATGTTGTATCCCAACTCAAGATCTAGGATCTGGAAGGGAGTTTTTTTTATCACTGGACTGATATGGATAGGTAGAATGATAATACCTTTAGAGGACCTTTCCTCTTCATCATAAGATCTGAGATTTATCCTTCTTGTGACATCGATGCTTGATTCTAAATAGACTAGTTTCTTGATTAACTTTAGAGTACAGATGTTTAACCCAGCTCCACCATCAACAAGGACCCTACGAATAGCGCTTTTGTGGACCTGGACAAGTAAGTGCAAAGGCTCATTATGCAGGGGTTTATGTGGTGGCACATCACGGTCCATGAATATGGCATGTTTGTTAGCAGCTATATGGTTAACCATCATTTGGAAGCTCTAAAGTGTTATGTCCCTTGGGATAGCTACATTTTGAAGGGCTTGGTCAAGTGCCAGTTTATGCTATAGAGATATGCATAATAGGTCAAACATGGAGATCTGGATAGGTGTGCGCTTTAGTTGATCCACTATGCTTGTCTGTGGATCTGATTTTGCTTTAGGATTGGCAGATATAGTAGACGGGGATGGTACTCCTTGCAAGATGACTCTGGCACAATGCATTGTTATAGCACATTTGTTACCTTGGTCTTTGATAGTGATTGTAGCCACATGGCTATCTGTAGGATTGAGGCAATTGATAACATTATCACTGTTGGCATAGGTATAGTTAACTTTTTTTTCTTGACCACCAGACCTGGAAGATTTTCCCTTGTTGTGATCATGAAAGGTATCATTGAAGATAGTGTGATCAGTTGTGCCTTTGGCTTGGGTATTTTTCACATCAATGGTCCCTGTGTCAATCAGGTCTTAGATAGCATGTTTAAATCAGTAATAGTTGGATGTTTTATGTCCTTTTACCCGATGGAACTCGTAGAAGTCCTTGTCATTATACCACCTTGGTTTGTTTGCATCATGTTCAAAGTCCCTGATTTCAGGGAGAGTGATAGTGTTTGATTGTATCAACTTGCATAAAGGTGATTCTATCGGCTCTCCTAATGGTGTGAAATCTCATTGCTAGAATTGAAACTATGGTCTGCGTTGATTCTGTTGTTGACTGTTTGACACAATGACTGCTTGTATAGGGGGAGGTTGGTTTTGGGTGTATGCTTGTTGAGTAGGCCCTGTGGGTTTTTTGTTGTCCACAAGTGCACCTTGCAGTGACACCTTGGGTTGTGCATAGTTAACTGTCTTCACATCAATGATACCATCGCAAGTGACATTTTTTTTTTTGTTCCACCACTTAGCTTTGTCTGTTGTATTTTTGTTTGTATTCATTTGTGTTGGATCTGCAAGGATTCCTTGTTTGACTAAGTTTTTCTCACAACAAACTCCTCATTTGATGAGTTGTGTCAATTTCAGAGCTAACTGTAACTTTTTTGTGAATGACATGTATGGAATTAGATAGTCAACAAACAAGACTATTAGGTCTTGTTCGGGCACATGATATGTTATACGATTTTTTGTATTCCTACATCTCTATAGGAACCTCACAAAAGACTCTCCATCCTTCTGTTTGATATCACAAAGGTCCTTGATGCTGACCTTGCACTCGATGTTATGACGGAAGTGAGCTGTGAACTTTTCAGCCAGTTCACCCCAAGACTGAATGCCATGAGGTAAATGTGAGAACCATTCCATTGATGGTCCAGCCAAGCTTTGTGGGAAGAGTCGCATTAAATACATTTCATCATGGGAGACTTCGACGCAACTAGAAAAAAACTCTCAGATATGTTCAATAGGGTTGGTATTGCCCCTATATTTGTCAAATTTGGGTACCGAGAAGTGATTTGGGAATGGAGACATGTGGAGAGAATGATCAAAGGGGTATGGGTATAAATCCTCTATGGTGTAGGATTTAGTTTGCTCCTGATTTTGAATATCCATCATTTGGGTTTGTAGGGTTTGCACTTGTTGCATTAACATGTTCGTTTGATATTAAGGTTGATGTGTGAGGGTGTTCCTCTATGTTGTAGTGGGTATGAGATTGTGCCTCTGTGTCCCTTGTGTAGGGACATAGGATTTCATCTTGGGGACTTGATATTGATCTCCTACCAAGTGATTTGCAAATGGGGGCACATGAGTAACCCATGGTGGGTTTTGATGTGTTTGATGTTGTGATTGAAACCGGGGTTGATACTGCTGGGGTTGATATTGTTGTTGCTAATGTTAGATTTGAGGAAATTGAAGCTGGTGTTGCTGTTGCGGGGGTGGGATTTGAGGCAACTAAAGCTGGGGTTGTTGTTGCGGGGGTTGGAATTGAGGCAACTAAAGCTGAGGTTGCTATTGCAAGGTTTGGAACTAAGGCAACTGAAGCTGGGGTTGTTGTTGCGGAGGTTGGATTGATGTTAGAATGGTCAAAGATGTAGCCTTGGATGGGCATTCACTGTAAGTCATACCTACAGAGATGGATCCCTGTGGGCATGAGGTGTTAATCCCAAGACTAGTGTGAATTGACTATAGCAGTGGCATGGTTTCAGAATAGTTGGTGTTTGGTGGGATGGAAGGAATAGCATGAGAGCTTGATTTTCCTTGCCATGAGACCAAAGGTGGAGGCATACTAGTGACCATGGGTGTGCTTAGTTGTGAGCCTATCATGCTTTGAGTGGAAGATGTGCTGGCCTGGGTCGGGTCATTGGTTTGAATAGATATAGTTTGTGTCAATGTGGGTAATACTAATGGTGGAAAGATTTGAGACACAACAGGCAGTATCTGAGGAGGCTGAGTAGTGTTTTGACCTGCGAGAGGGTTTCTGGGCCATATGGTTGATACACTGAATTCAGCGGAGAGTTTGACTCCCTTCTTTATTAGCATGGCTAAGTAACATTTAGGGTTCCTCTCTACAATAGTGTCAACTACTTTTATGGAGTAAGCATCTTGCTCCACATCTTCAAGCTCTGCTTCTGTGATATCTTGGAAAAAGGCTGCCCCACGGGGTTGTTCAATGAATAGAGCAGAACTGGTGTTCACAAAAGGATTGTTCTCTTTCTCTATTTCCCAAGTGGGGAATCTATTGATATATGACTCATCAGGTTGAGTTCTAGCCTTAGACCCTGTGTAAGGCCCTCCATGAGGTGTTTGATACATAGTGTGGTCCAAGTTTTGTAACTAAAACAAGTGATATAAAGCAAACAAGGAAGAAGATCCTTTCTAAGGAAGTTCAAGTTATGTTTTGGACAAGGGTAATTCTAAGGACAGATTTTTATATAGCTTGATCTCAAAGTGGTGATGATAAAAGATAATATTTGCCAAACTTTGTCTGGGACAAAGTCACTTTGATAAAGATGATGATGTTTGATATGATGAGATCAAGGTATTTTGAGTCTGAGCTTTCAAACTAACAATGTTTTTGACAATAATCATACTTTACAAAGAAGGGATGATCTTTAATGTTTAGAGATTCACACAATATTCTTCACATTTTCTTGGGATAGACACTAGTTTTAGACACCAAATGAAAATTTCTCTCAAGGTTTTTAGGTCAAAACAAGAATAAAGTATCTCTGGTCAAGTGTGGTACAACTCCATCGATTGCGGTAAAGTAAATGGTCGATTGCGGTAGTTTATCACCGCTTGCGGTAATAAACAAGATGATTGCAGCAATAAATGAGTTAACTATGGTAGACTTCCTTCAATTGGGGCACAATGCGGGCAATTGTGGTAAATGAGAAACAATCTCTAAAATATGGGTATCACTGCTTGACAATTTTGAAATTTTTGGAACAATGCTTCAGATTTGCAAGACAATTGACATTGACAACCCTAGACTTTAACATGTTTGACTCATTATGATAGTTTGGATGTTTTGTTTTGCATTTTTAGAAACTGATCAAAGGAACAAGCATGACATACACTGTGTTTTGAAGAATGAAGACTAAAAATGTGTATGTTCTACAACTTTTTCAAGTTGCAAGGTTATCACGAGGTCTCAACAATGAACAATCAAATTAATCTAGGTCAAATGGCTTCAAAATACAATTTTATAGGCCCAATGCTTGAATGTCCGTTAACTCACACAATAATTGTCACACTACTAGGACATGAAGATCCACGACGTAGGTGCCCTTGTTTTTTCCGTTTCTAGGTATTGTTGTCGTGGAGTGAAGATCTCTTTCACTACACAAATACCATGGGACACATATGTTGGGGATCTTGGGGGAAATTCTGCAACCCCTTGCACTATAATAAGGTATCTGTTCGGAGGTAAAATGGGTTGGCCTCTAATTAATCAAGGTTGTAGTAAGGTTCCGTGGTGTCTCTCCAATTGGTTTGTACGTGTGTGGCTCACTTAAGATCCTAGTTGATCACGCTGGCTCCTTAGGGATATTCACCCGATCCAGACTATTACCAACACACCTCACCAGAGCTTGGCTAGATAAGATGGAACATTGGTTCATGCCTTGTTTATATATCAATCAGAAGGATTACCGGTTTAAGGTCATTCTCTGAGGAAGAAGCGCATTCCCTTGACAAACCTTTCTAAAAAGTATAAAGGTTTGTAATCTAACAGTTGGTGCAAGTGCACCCAAAACTCAAGACACAAGGTAAATCGATTAAACTCCAAAAATTTGAAATGGGAACTAAGCTACACCACCATACAAGCACAAATGTTCAATTTTAAGCTCAAAAGTAGGTGTTGATTGCTTGTTCAATTTTAATGCACCAATTTGAGAGATTTTTTTCCTTGTTCAATTTTAGTCCCCATGTCAATTTTAAGCCCAAATCTGGTGTGAAATGTGAGATGTTTGGACAAACACTGTTCTTTTTAAACCCAAATTGACAAGTAAAATCCTTTTAGTTTGCTTTGTTTTAAACAAGTTAGTATCGAAAAAGGATTCTTTTGAAAAATGAGAGTATACGTAACTTTGAAACAATGAATGACACTTACCAACAACTTACCCTTCCTATTCATGGGAATTTGTCATCTTGCAGAAAAATAAACAAAGTATCAGATTTTCAGATAGCAAGATGAAGAATTTGGCCCTGATGAGCATTTTGTAGGCGATTGCGGTGATGCACAGGAAATTGCGGTAAATAACAAGTGATTGCGGCTCAAAATTAGCAATTGCGGCAAAGAAACTTCAGTTATGGTAATGCACAATTAATTATGGTCTGTGTCTGTCGATTGTGGTAGAATTATTCTAATTTAGGCACCAGTGAATCAATTGCAACAAACTGTAGAAAAGAGAGATACCCAGAAGACGATAGAAAATAAATGCAGAAACCTACAATCGATTGCAGTATTAAACCAGTCGATTGCGGCACAATTTTGTCAATTGTGGCAAAATACCAGTGATTGCAAAATAACACAGATATCGAAAAAAATACAAATTTTGAGATTGTGACTGTATGGCCGTGGTTGATCAACTCTATTTTTTGTCTGCAAGAGATAATGGGGTTGTTTGATTCATGTCGGGTTCACCAAAATTTACGCCTCTTCTTTTGTGATCCATGGTTACCAAGATTTCCAAAGGCAAGGGTTAGTAGCAAAGGTTTTACAAATGATATAAATTAAGCACACAATAACTACTAAAATGAATAACTTGAAACGTAACCAATAGAATGTACAAGCATAAGAAAGGAAAACAAATGAATGCAAACCCCGAAGAGCTTGGAGCTTCTATTGTCTCTCTCTACTCCTTCCGAAATGTTTTTTTTGATGCTCAGTATTGGTGTGGCAGTGTCTATGAATTGAGAAGTGTCAAGAATTTGCTAATTGAAACGAGTGTGTGATCGCAAGATGGCTTGAATGCTAGAACCAAAATGACATAGTAATGGCGCATGAGAGCTTGAAATCCTGGATCCTTCAAATGATTATGAAGGGTTTATTATATAGTAATTAGTGATGATATGAACGGTTGAGATCAATCCCAGAGATAGGGAGATGAACGGTTGAGATTAAAAGGAACTAGAGAAGCCATCACTAAACTCCACCTTTTCATTTGGTAAAGAGGAGATAGAGTTTGGTTGACTGAAGAACTAATGGTGAGTTACCTTTTTGAACTGAAGAGGTGGGTGAAGTTACCCATGTGGACTAGAGAGATGGGTGGAGTAACTCATGTGATCTGATTGGAGTTATCTCTTTGAAGATAAATGAATATTTAATTAATATTTTCAACATGTGAGATAATTGAATTCTTTTTTATTTAGAATTACTTTATTGAATGAAATTAAATTAATTTAATTAAAATTAATTTAATTGGAATAATTTAATTAGTAAGTTTAAATATTTGAATTTAAACTATAGAAAATTGAATTTAATTAATTAATTAATGGTAATTAATCAATTAAGGTTAATTAATCAAATAAAATTAATTATTTAATTAATTTTGGGAATTTGATTAGATGATTTGGGGAATGAATTTAGAGGAAAATAGATGATTAATTAATGATTAAAAAAACATTAATTAATAGATGAAAATTAGTGTTTTTAATGTAAAGTCACAAGCCTGTCCATTTTTGGATGTCTACAGAGGGGGACTCCAAAATCATCACTAAGGCTGTGCAAGGAAACTCCAAGGCAGGTTGGAAAGTGCATCCCATTTTATAAGATATTAGAGGTTTAATTGGCAGACATAATATGGTCAATATTAGGCACACTTATAGGGAAGGTAAATCTGTTGCGGACTCCATGGTTGTTGCTAGTTTTCTGCTTGATGGGTTATCATGCTGGAGGGATGCTAGTCATCTCCTCAAGTCTACCTAGGACCTTCTTAGGCTGGAAATTGTTATGCCTTGCATACCTGTCACTACATTTTTTAGGAAAAATGTTGGGTCCCCATTTTTTCTTTTGTTCTCCCCTGGTTTCTTTTTTTTTCTTTTGTTTTCCCCAACCTTTGCCTCCGTGAGGTCGGTGTTGTGTTCCCTTTTGGTTTTTTCTTGCTCTGGGGCCCGGTCCCGGAGTGATTTTCTTCTTTGTTCCAGCCGGATTCCAGACTCTGGGATTCCCTGTCATCATTTCCTCTTTCACTAGAGGGTGAGGTTGCATCGAATCCCCAGGCCCGGAGTCCAAAGGTTCTCCTTTTTTGGGGATTTGTGGAAGGAGCGAGATTTGTTTTTACCCCAAGGGTACAAATAGGTTTCACCAGTCATTGTTACATTTATCATGAACAATTACCTAGATCGATTCAAGACGATTAAGGTGATTAAAGGCGATTAAGTGTGAATTTCTCTTGGTGCTTAGAAGTGCTTAAACATTGATTAACAATTGTGCAATCGTGGTCATTTGAGTCTGGTTAGTTGCAGAGCGCCTCCCATGCTTTTTCTCTTGCATTCTCCACATTCTAAGGTAGGCCCTTCTGGTTCTTCCCTCATGCTTTCTGGTTTTTCTTTGTTTGTGTTTGGGCTTGTTTTTTGCTTTTAGTTTTGTCCTTGTTTCCATTTGTTTTTGTTTTATGGTTTTTCATTCTGGTCTTGTTGTCACCTCCCATTGGTGGGATGGCTAGAGTGGAGGGTTGTCTGCCCTCTATGCAGATATAAAATTAGTGTAGATCTTTTGTATACTCTATACATTTTGTAAATTGCCTGTAAATAGGTTTTTCTTGGTTGGCCTACGAGTTACACTTCGGCCCTCATTGTGCTTCGGCCCTCTATGTGGTTTTGTACATTCCTATATATCCTTCCTATTTGTTGGTGATCTTGTCGTGATCCGCATGTCAAAACCACAAAGTTGGAGCTCGCCCGCATGATGTCTGCCTGGTTCAAACTCGACACCTTGTCTATTCAAGCCATGGTGGTTTTCTCTCTCCTCTGTTAGCTTAGCCTTAATGGTGGTTAATTCTCCCACACACGAGCATTCAAAACTGGCCCAAGTGGCATTCATTCTCTCACGTGTTCAAACAGTTGTTGGTGTTAATTCCATTACTCTCTTTATTACATGACCACGTGACGCTCCCATGTGAGCCTAGTATGGCTAATTTCTGGTCATGTCAATAACGGTTAGTTTTATGAACTCGAGGTTCCAAGTTTCCCTTTGGTCTTCATTTAATTTCATTGCATGAGCCAAAATCCTTGAAATCCCGAGCATAGATCAAATTATTAATTCATTTCATTATATATATCTTTTTGGGGTTTGATGCAAAATAACACCATTTTCAGGACAAATGTGAAGCGATGGTAAAATCTCTAGAATCTAGACTTTTATTATATTATCTATACTGATGGTCATTCGGTCTTGTAGGTTGTCGAAAGTCACTCCTCAATCATGTTTAAAGCATCAACATCTTCCCCACCCGGGATCCTGGAACTCCCCACTACTCCTTCAACTAGGGTAGCTATCAAGACAAAGGCCAAGAAGGCCTTAGAAAAAATCCCACTATCAATGAAATATATGAAGGGAGAGGCTAGTTTGGGATCAAAGGTCAATTCCAAGCTTCAATTGGTTACCGACACAAGTGTCAGAGCATGGGTAGAAATGCAGGCCCAAGTGAAAATAATGTTCACACAATGCAAGGTCAGAGATCTGATGACACTCAATGTGGCTGCCTTTGGAATCCTTAAGGTCACCTAGTTCTCCTACTTGGTGCAAGCTCCGAAGCTCATCATCACACTAGAAGAACACTACAACACAACCGTGTGGGCTATCATGCTTGTCACTCCTATTCCATCAGGTTACCTAATGCCCATGGTGTCTTTGGATGCTGCAACATTCTCTTTGGGGCTAGGGATCCCCCAGTTTTCCAATGCTATAGTTATCACCCAGACCATGGTGTTGAATAAATTTGAGAAGCTCCCTCAAGCGGCCAGGAAATACCTCAACACCAACTGGCTTAAGACTCCCAGAAAGGATTACAAAAAGATGAAGCTGGAGATCCCCCAGATAGAATTCAAACAGAGTATATAGATGGGGTTCATCACATTATGCAGAGTCTTTGGAGTACCCCATACCCAGGAATTCTTGGCATGGATGTATTACATCTTGTTTGGTATCACCGCCGACAGTCAAACTTTCTATTGGGCAACAATCATCGCCAATCACGTGGATGCCCAGCTCATCAGGGTTACCTAGTCCCTTAAATTTTACATGACTTCTTATGTCTTGTGGGCACTAGCGCAACAACACCCCATCACTAGGGGATTACTCACGGTCAGTGAGCTCAGGACTGGCAAAGGCCAGAATTCTCTATGGGATTATTTCCCACAAATCCAATGGGAGGCTAGTTTTCCCATCTTTTGCAGAGTAAATGACGCTTTCATTTACTAAAATATTCTTACACCCACTCAGGATGCTAGATACTATATTTCAAAAGAAGCGATGACTTTGGTCAGTAATTATGGCGACTACTTCATCTAGTATCAGCAACACTCCTACATTCAGGTGACCAGCTTCTCCAAGAAACCCTACCTATTGCCCAAGCATTGCGAGGATAGGATAATTCTTTTGGAATACTGTCAGTAGATCCTGGAGCTGCATGCCTTCTTTGCATTGAAGAAGTCTACCAATATTCCATTCCCAATCACCTGTGGGAACTACACTTGCAGCCTTCCAGTGGAAAAGGAGGTCGATGGCAAACTTAAGTGTTTAGGGCTGGCAGAATTTTACTTGGACTGGAAGGATTTTGATCCACTAGATAAGATAACATCGACACTGCCTTGGGTAGCAGACCCCCACAAGCCTCACATTGAAGATTTTTGGGCAGACTGCCAGGATGACTTTGAAGTCTGGAATAGACATTTTGTCAGGATGACGCAAGGAATGATGAAGTGCCTCGATCTTTGAAATTTTCCCAAGGAATTTTTAGATACCGGGTCCATAGAAGACCCACAATACAAGGCATAGGGAGTAGACAAAATGGCTCTCCCTCTGGTGGACTGGGATACCCTGAAAGGCCTGGCGATTGAAGACATCACCCACAATGTAATTAAATGTAGCCATGCGTATTTCTAGAAGGTGTGTCCAAAAATTACATGAAGAGTTGGTCCATATTTGCAGGGATCAACTTCTGGGGCCAGAACCTTTGTGCAGGATGAAGATAGAGGAAAGATAAAAGTTCAGACCCTGCCCTAGGTCCCATCCATAGTTCCCATCACAGAATAATTGTAGCTTCAACTGGCAGTGTCCCACGTGATGAAGGAAGTGTTAGGAATAAGGTGTCTCAACCTTGGATAATTCCTATTCTTATTATTTGTTTTGTAAAATGTATTTCTTGCAAATAATGTAATTAAGTGTGAGTGTACATGTCTAGTTGGCATGTTGATGTGTGTAAGGAGATCATGGCTGAAATGGTTATGACAGATTCCTATGACACGTAAGAGCTATTTATAGAAGGTTCAATGATGGGTGAAGACATGCAAGACATGTGGCAACTAATAAAGTTGAGTACTGTACACTCTTCTGCAATTGTGTAATGGTAAAACCCTAATACAGCTATCTTTGGAAGTTGCCCTAAAAAGGAAAGCGCATGATATAAGCATTTTCTAGGGTTGCAGACTTGGATAGGAAAAGAGTGTATTGTTGGTATGATCTGGTGCTACTAGATTTGTCTTTGAGTGTCAATTATCTCCTGAAAGAACTTGCATTGCAAGTGTGTTGTAACCGTTGTGTTGAAGATAATACATTGTGCAGGTTTTGGAGTGCTAGGATTTTTTACCGAAAGGTTTTCCCCAGGGTAAATCATTGTGTCATTCTCTATTTTTTGTATGCATGGTATATGGTTGCAATATCATTGTTAAAGTAGTTAATGAATTTGAAATTGTAAGGATTTAAAAGAATTTGCACAATACTTTCCTTTAGAGATTAGTATAGGAAGTTGCTTCCACACCTGAGTTTCCTTACAAGAAGCTATAAGAACCCGGTTGGGCATCCTGGTTATTACAGCATAACCTACCCTCCCTTTTAGCTCCCCTTCACTTGCAGAACTAATGGTCTGGGTAATAGGGATAGGAGCGGAAGAGGATCTTGCAGCTATTTTGGATATCGGTCCCCCATTGGTGACAAGGAAGAACAAGAAGAAAAATGTCCCTCAACCAAGGGTAGAAGTAGACCTTAGGATGCCCAACATCCCAGACATTTAGATAATCTCCTCAGACTCCCGTGAGTTGTAAAATAAGTTGGAAAATCCCCTGAAGACCTCCCCTTTGCATGATGACTTTGATAATATATTTGGGACAGACGAACTTGGGAATTTACAAGGGGATATCGGGAAGGTGGTAGAAGAGATAGCTTCCCAAGAAGAAGAAAGATCCCCCACTAATGGGGAGATTCTAGATGAAGTTTCCACAGAGTAGGAGGTCCAGGCAGAAGAGGAAAAGGAATTGGAGCAGGTGGACATCCTAGATGTCAAGGAAATCTTGGTCTTAGAGACCGAAATAAAGAAGGGGAAGTACAAAATGAGCAGTCAGCTTCGGCTGGGGGAACTGGACCTATGGGAACAATCGTAACCTTAGTCACCATGCTCCACACACCTCTGCCCACCTAGCGTAGCACAACATTTGGCTAGGTGATCCCAGTAATATTACAAGTAGATCTAGTTTGGACACCTTCGCCACCTCCGACAGATGAGCCAATGGAGGAGGATGTCCCTGTAGATGATGCTAGAGAAGAACAACAATAGTAGAAGCAGAAGGAGGGGAGAATCCCAAAGATATTAATGTTAATTCTATCGATGCTTCCAAGGATAGGAGCACCAAAATAGAGAATATTGATGCCACAAAGGTGGACGGTGCGGATAATCCTAGGAACCTGGAAAAAGAGTTTGAAGAGATTCTAAATGTTGGGGTGAAAAACATAACCCTAGAGGGGATACACTTGATCAAGCTTTGGCAGAAAGACCACCCCCACCACCACATGGTTGGTGGAGTCTAAGAAGAGAAAGGCCCCAGCAGTGGCAAAATCCCATCTCTCCCTGGCTGATATGATGGCACAGGCACAAGGCACTCCCCAAGCCAAAGAAGGCCCAGACACTCCACTTTATTTAGACTAGTCCGGGTGGAGACACAGTCATAGTCATTGCGACACCTCCCCCAAACAAAGAGGAAGTAGCAATGAGTGATGTAGAATACAATGTTACAGAAGTACCTCTAGGGAAGAGGGATAAGTAGGGTGAACTAGACCTACATAAAGAGGCTAGCTGGGTGATTGAGGCCCGCTATGATAAATAGGCCCAAAAACTAAAGGAGGAAAAATAAAAGAGTACACATCTCCTCAGGATTTTGATAGAGCTAGCACAACCAATAACTCCCATCCCTCTGAAAGCTTCCACATCTAGAGCACCATTCCCACAGGGTGACATGGACGCACTGAGGAACATGAAAAATAAAGTACAGGAAGTCGATGACTGGGTGGCCGAACAAGTAGGAAATGTCCAGCATTTCCTAGTGGCAACATTCCTAGACCTATATGCAGCCGATAACATTTTTCACTGATTCAAAAATACCATTTCTCTCTGGGAAGGAGAGACCGATCAATACAAAGCATGGATGAGCAAGTTGGGAGAACTCATGGGTCTCAGAGAGGAAGCCGTCGCTGAGGCTAGAATTTTGAGGGAAGAGTCCTTTAATTTTGTCCAAGTCCAACACTCCAAACTTGATCTCAAATTGGAGATAAGCAAGCAACTGGTAGGGGCCCCAAGGGATAAAGTTCCGGAGGTTAAATATTCTTTAAATTTGTACAGAGCATTTGTTACAAGGATTTCAGGAGTCGATCCCTTTAGTACTGAAACATGTATGCTGGAGGAATATATTGTAGGGAAATTTGATGAGCTAATGGAGTCTTGATATTAGTCCACAGAAGGAATAGATGGAAAAAATATGTCACGCATATCCCGCATGATGCTCTGGGTCCATGATGTCGCAAAGATGGCCACCAAATTCAAAGAAAACACCCAAGATCTGGGCGAACAAATGGAGGCAGCCAAGTATCATCGGGCTGGCCTCAAGGACATTGATGAGGATGGATTTGCCTAGCTCCTAGAAGCATTAATTAAGGCATACAAGGAACAATAGAGTTCTCTAGACTCCAGATATTTTCACCAGCCGGGTGCATTTTTTAACGTTCATTATTCTTTGAGCATAAGCTCCTAGACTCTGAAATTATAGATCCAAAGTTTTGTATTCTTTTAGTGACCCGTGTCTAGGTTCCCCAAAGCCGACTAGTCATTATCCAACAGTTAATAAAGGGGTCAAAAGGTAGGTGATCCCGATAAGGCATGTCAAATAGAGGGATGGCTCTGACAGGAAATTTTCCCAAGGCACCACTCCAACATTAACTACATGGCGCATCGAAGATAGTGAGCCACATTTTTCATTGATGAGGCATGTAGCCTTGAACTCTAGGAAGATTGGATTTCTTTTATTCTCACTCCGAAACTCTTCTTGATGCTGATTCTTCCATCCTTTCTTCTTGTCTTCTTCCTCTGTCTTGTCAGACCTCTTCTTTTTTTGAGGTGATTGTATGTGGTGCAGGTAGTACCGACCACTAGATATTGTATTTTAATGGTTGAATGTACAGTTAGATTAGGTTAGTTTTAGGGCAAATTATGTGTATAAATAATAAGTTTGACCTCATTTCAAGGGTCGAAGAAATTGATGATTTTGCAGTCAAATACTATTAGCATTTTGTTTCTTAGTAATTGCAGAGCTCAATTCTCTGTAGTTCTTAGTAGTTAGATTCTCCCTTGGAGCCATTGATGTACACACCAGTGATGCTAGAACACCCTATTAATGAAGAAGGAAGAGTTTCTGGCAATGATGATTGTTGGTATTCTGATCTCTGAGTTAGCAATACATATTTTTTGTTGTATGTTTCTAATGTCCCTTTCTCTAATGTTTTGTTAGATTAGATGATCTCATTTCCCCTTGCTATTGAATATGTATGAACTGGTGGTTCTGTATGCATTCAATATTTAGTGTAGTTCATTAGAGCATTATTGATCTTGGAAATATACTGCGTAACTATAAGTAGAAGCAATGAACTCCTGACCCAGGCCTATCTTTTGTTGTTTATTTGGTAAACTCATTCCTTCTTTTAGGAAACCCCGACCTATCACCAAAATCCCCGAAGAAGATGAGTCAAAAACCAGCTATCCCCCCAAAAAAAATAGTCACTTGCCCAACTTAGCTCCCCGCACCATCGAGAACTGACACTCTGGTGCTTGAAGGCCCAGAGAATTTATTCCCTGGATAACCTTTGTAGGTGAAGTTGGCCGGTACCCCAGTACCCAGTGACAATTCTTCATCTGTTGATGAGACCAGTCACAAAGTCCCGTCAACAAAAATGAGTGATGTCATGAATGACCATCATGATGTTTGAAATCTGGTTGTGGGTTTGGGTGCCAAAGGCTTGGTCAAATTTATCGTACTCTCTTTCCACTTGCACTAGTTTAGTCTGGATATGTCACATAGCATACAATGAAGGTTTCTTAATTTTAACTTGGAGATTGACATGGCCAGATCCATTATGTTACCTTTTTGTGTCATTATTCCATTAAATGGCTTCTGTGGCAAGTGAAATTTACGGAGGATTATCATAGCTTTGGCCAGATTTTATTGATGGCTTTTGCAAATTACAATGCCACTCCCATATTTTTTCTCCCATTGCGGCTCTAGTGGTGATTTATGATGCACAGTGTAATTGCTACCCTAATTATGGGTTTTCTTATGGCACGATTACTTCTAAGCTAAGCCACAATTTTTACCTCACCATTTTTCTTACCTACTTGGTGATTCACTAGTGTTTTAGTAAGAGTGGGTTCTCTGGTTTTTCACAGCAACTCTTTGGCTACACATGACATTTCTTTGGCAAGCCACATTTTCTGTGTGTGGGTGCCCTTGTTGTTTTATTTATAAGAGTTGGAAATGGGAGGAGACAAACATAGAGTGGTGCCAGACAAGATTGAGGAGGAATTTTCCTCCGACCCGATGGTCATGTAATTCTGCAAAGAAGGTGGGATCCTTTCGTTCATGGAAAATTTGAAGGGTCATGATGAGATGATCTCCAAGCAGTTTGGGAGAACCTAGAATGAGAGGAGGGTTACTATTAATGGAATCTCATTTGAGATCAATGAGGAATTCATCGGGAAAGCCACGGGAATTCCTACTATTGGTTGAAAATGGAAAAATACTACCAAAGCCCTGGAAAAAATAGACTTTGTCCATCTTTTCAGAAATCCTGAGGAGAGTCCTGAATCTGAAAATGGGGGTCACAGTATTTTGGACCTCCTAGAATTCTAGCCGAAAATGTGCAAGTTGGTCATCAAATAATTCACGCAAGAGGGATAGTATGGTACCTTTTATAACTACCATCTGCCTTTCTTTAACTATCTAAGGCATAAAATATTGGTTTCCATTCGGTTTTATCTTTTACATTCCATGGAAAGCAATGTTGTAGATGTGGTTGAAGTCATCTCTCTGGGTAAAAAATTGGTTTTCCTCCACCAGCCGTTTATTCTAAGGTTATATAACATCCATCCTACCCTCTACCCTCCTCCCTCTATTGTAGTGACCCAGACTTCCCAACTACCTCTGTCGCCCTTGGTTTCTTTAAACAAAGGCTTTCCTATGCCCTCTAGTTCGATGGGTTGTTCCGCCCCTACTGCTAGCCAAAAGTCCTTGGAAACTCACCCTACCCCTGACTCTCTGGCTAGTTCCAAGCATGACCTTACCCCTAATGATTCCAACTTGCAACCCACCAAAAAAAGTAAAAGGATTCTTATTAACCTTGAAACCACTAATTCTGTTGATCCCCACCCTGGCCAAATCTGCTGCTCCACCCACCTGGTGAAGGAGAAGGGAAAGAGAACCATGGAATATTTGTTTGACCAGGAGGATGTCTTGGTTGGCTCACACAGCCAAGATGATGTTGAGAATATCCCACACCCAATGGAGAAAAAAGATAATAAATTGAACACCTTGGTTGAGGAGGTTAAAGAAAAAAATTTCCCCACTACTGAGGGTGCTAATATGGCTAAGGGTGCTAAAATTTCCAATGGTGGTTTGGTGGGAAAATTCAAACACTGAATTGCCAATTTGGAGAAAATCATGGCTTAGTTCAAAGTGGATATGGATAGTACCAACATAAGGCTTTTAGATGTCAGCAAATTTTCTCTTAAGGTTATGCGTGCCTCTTAAACTACTCTCTATTTGTTGAATGAGAAGTCTTCATATGGGAAGGTGCTAGAGGAGGATAACCCCTAGGAGCTCTTCAAGTTCCTTCATGAAGAGTGGGCTAACTTGTTGTTGTCAAAGTGTTTATGGGACGGGAAATGACTCTAATGTTGGTTATTAGGGATGTTGTGGACAAGCCTTTTGGTTGTGCTACTTTTATTTATTATAGTTTTAATTTTAAGACTTTAATTTTGGATATTAGCCCTGTGTGGCTTGTTTTTATTATGTTTAAACTTTATACTATCTGGTTATTGGTTTTTGGAACTAAGTACTCATGCTGGTACTATAGTTTTGTTATTTTTCTTTTTGATAGAGATAGATGATTGTGAATTGTTTGATTCCACTCTAGGTTGGATTAATATGATATTAATTCTCCTCTAGTGTGAAAATCACCCTCTTTCTTCTTATTTCAAAAACAAAGGGTTTTTCAAAATATTAAATATAACTTTATATTTTGTGAAGCGCACGAAAATAACTGTTATATTTTTCAAAAAAAAATAGGAACAATTTTTTGTGTGTGATATGTTTGACCCTCTTAATCTTATCCATTTATTTAAAACTTTAGTATTTTATAAACTAGATTCAAAGTACTAAAATTCTTATTCTTTGCACAACTCCTAGTTCTCAGTGCATGACCCTCAAGTTTCTCTATGAAGTTCAGGTTATCCCGATTTTAGGAAAAATAAGTGGCCACTTATACCCCCCTTTTGGCACACCATCGTGGTGCACTTAACTATGATAATTTTCAATGCTAAGAATAATTTTTTTATCAAGATGGAGTAAATATAGATAAATTTCTTATGGTCAGGATTGAAGATTAAAAATGGATTGCATCTTATTGCCTAGGATCGGGTCTGTCTACCAAGGAATTTGGGGGGTTTGGATATTCATAAGATAAAGGAGTTTAACAAGGTTTTACTTGCAAAATAGATTTTGTGAAGCCTCATAGTTAATAATTAATGGACCAAAATTATCCATGATAAATATTTTAGTGGCTATTCTCACTCCATGGAGTTGTTGGTCAATAACAAACCTATGGTAACGTGCTCTTCACTATGAAAATATATCTCTGCTACCAAAGACCTTCTCTTATAGAGATTGTGATTGTTTTTTGGTAAATATAAGAAGATATTGTTTTGGTAAGACTAGTGCTTGGGTTATGTCCCTTTGTCTTCCTTTCCAATTTTTGTTCAATTCAGAGTTGAGTGTATCACGAGATTTGGATGTTGGGTGGCTAATTACATTCTTGATTCAACCCAAGTGAATTTGAGGGAGGTACACCCCGCCCTCAGGCCTATTCAAGATATGTTGAAAAGTATCCACATCTTCATGTCTGAGATGGAAGATGATTTATTTTGGTCCCTTCTTCTGATGGAAATTCAATATGACCCATTGTATGTTATTTTAATTAGACTTTTATATTTCATGTTCATTTTTCTTAATATTTATAGGAGCATTAAGAATAGGTCATGAAAAGAGCATTTTAAAACCTCTTACATGATATTTTGAATTATTTTACAGTCTAATTACTCCTTAAAGCTGGAACATATAATCCATTCTTTGATAAACAAGTGTTTGAGTTTTTTGGTGGTTATTATAAGAAGACATTTGTCTTGGACGATATGCCCAATGTGTCATACTTATTTATTTTCACTCTACTTTTCCAATTTAAAGTCCATGTCTCACTACATATCATGTTGACCATACTTGTCGATATGGTAGTATAATATTTAAGGGTATTTTAGTAGTTGGGAAGCTCTCTTTCTTATTGTAGAATATTGTTTCTATTTTAGGCTTTCTAGGAAATCAATTATTTTTTTGTCTTGTGGTGTCCTAAATTTCTCTCTTCCGCCAATAGATGGTTTTTTTCTCGTTCTTCTATCAAGATTGGGTCAAATGAAATTGTTCTATTTTTTTTGTCTTTTTAGATCGATATGATACCTTGAATGTTTAAGTATTTCTTCCGCAAAAAAAAATTGTATTAAATATTTTTATAAGTATTCATTTTCTTGAAGTAGATTCCTATTAATGACATTGAATCTCATCAATGTCACATACAAAAAAGTCATAATTCATATTACCATTAAAATCCATTTGTTTAAGAAAGTATCAATTTTTCTTTTTTTTATAATGTTATTCACAAGTCCTCTATAATGAGTAAACCAGCTAGAATTTAGTCAATACATAGGTAATCAATCTATTACCATCTTCCTTAGGAGAAATATCAAGCTCTTCACATAGTACTGGAAAAAATATTTCTCCTAGATATTTTAAAATAGTGACTCCATGTGGATTAACCATTCCCCTCTATGATTCTTCTTTTTCTACCCTCTTCATGGTCACCATGAGTACTATTGTCCTTCCCATGTTTTCTTTTTTTGTTGTCTATTTTGGGTTTGAGCATACTATAGTTGTATAATCTAAGACTAATTTGTATTTCATTTTAATGAAGTGGTTTACTTTTGTAGTCATTTCTTCCTTGTGATATGGTTTATATTAGGTATGTTAGTGATGATATTATATGTTGTTGATACTTTTATGATACCTAGACTATTCTTTTGTGAGTATGCTTGGTACGTTATCTTTTTTATTTTTTCAGATGATATTATGGTGGTGTGCCAATGTTTTGATGAGTTTTGATTATTTTAGTTGTGTGTGTGTGTGTGTGTGTGTGTGTGATCCTTTGATGATGAGTGAATTGTATATTTTGAGGATATTTCATTATGTAGTGATGGTTGTGATTCCATCATGATGTGTTGATTTTCTGCCAATAAGTTGTTGAGATACTATAATTATTTTGTATTGTTGTTTATCTATGCATTTTATTTGTCATGTGTCTATTTATATTGATTGAAAAATGTTAATGTTAGTTGATGATTTTAATTACATATTTCCATATTGATGATGTTTGACAATATTAATATCTTATCTTAGATAAGATTATATAGGTGACGTTTAATGATAAATTATGGTGCTTAGTAATGAGAAATGAGTTTAATTAGATGAGAATGGCATTATGATGACTAAATGATAATTACCAATATTAAACTTTATTTAATGATGATGGTTGACAAGTAGTGGTAGCTAATGATTCTTGTTGATATTTCTTGTATTACTGATGGTTAAACATGGATGACTTGCTAACTTAGAAGAGATTACTATTCTGATGTTGGCTAATGATAAATGATATTAATGTAAGGTAATGTTTCTTGATTTTACATTATGTATTTAGTGAGATTATAATTATTTGTGAGAAGGGGTGGTGTCATAACACTCAATACATATTAATGATTATGCCGCTAAAGTTCCCTTTCATTGATATTGAATGATATATGCATTGTGGTTATTTTACTAACTTGAGAAACTACCAAACATCATCTCCACCTAGCTTCACAAGTCTAAATGTGCCTACAATAGCCCCAAAAATGGTTATTGGGGATAGCACATTGGCCAAATGTTCCTTATCCTAAATCAATCATTCCTATGTAAGGGTGATTTCCCTATTATTTTATTATTTGAGTCCCAACTACTGTCATTGATAGCATTCAAATACCCAATGTCATATGCAGTCATCCCATGAAAGACATTTATTTATTTTTAGTTATGTTGTATTTTTTGTTACTTGTTTAATTAGTTGTATGATATTTTAAATATTTATTTGGTGGGTTATGATTATTGACAACTATGTCATATAAGTATTTGATTTAATTAGAATTAATGGTTTATTGTATTTGGAGATTTTTGGAAGTTTATTATAAAGCTTGACTTAGTTATTTTATATTATTTAATGTTTTTCTAAAAGAGCCTCTTTTAATTGTTTAAAAGGTTCATTTTTTAGATCACTTGTAGTTTTGAGCTTTTTGAGGTTTTGCTAAAACCCTCTTGCCTAAATTGAAAATTTTCTAACTATGGGAGATTGAAGGGAAATATTTTTGTGAGGGATTTCTCTTGTCGAAATCTATTGGCTCTCTAATTTACGTTTAGTCAATTAAAAGTTTATTGTAATATAGTTGTTCGACATTAGTAAGCATCATTATTGTTTGCAAATTTGTATTTCATTTTGATATGAGAATTTTCCCCATTTGTGTGAGGAATTGATGGATTTTTTCCATTTTGGTTGGATGATTATATTGAGTAATTGATTACAATTTTGGGAAGTTGAATGAAAGAGAACCAATGGGTTTTCTCATATTTATATTTGAACATTGAGTTTGAAATTTTAGTAAATTTTGGTTGTATGGATTGTTTTGCTTGGTTTTGGGCAAGTTTATTGTGAAAGGATTTTGTAGATTTATTCTCGAGAATAGAATAGTTAAATGCAGAATTGATAGCCTTGTATATGTAAATATCATTTGTGGGAATTTTGTGAAATCGTGTTATGGTTTTAATTGATTGGCATTGTATGTAATTGAGGTGATGAGTCTTTGTTGTTGAAAATAATTTGTTTTGAAAAGATAGTTCTTACCTAGATTTGTGTCTCTTTCTTGCTTAATTTATTCAGCCTTTGGTAGGTAATATGGACAATGATGGGAGTGTTTTCAAATGTGGGGACTGAGGCACAAAGGGGGCCCAAGAGAACCCATTGGGAATTTTTTCAATAAGTGAAATATAAAGACACAATAATAAAATGAACCAAGATAATTGAGTACTACAGACACACCATGAGCACAATCATGAGGCTATGGGTGAAAGAAAAGGCAAGATCACACACTTATCCATGGACATGTAGTTGATATTATTTCTTTATTGACTTTCTCTTCTACATGAGAGGATTCTCAATACTAGGTGGTGGTGTCATTATTTTGAGAGAAACCAATGAAACTCCCAACTCGTGTTTCCTATGTTCCTAGCCCATATATTTGAGTAGCACCTAAAAGTGAATATGCTTTCCATGTGTCAATTCTCCTTAATGATGGTAAGTGTATGCCTTGATAACAACCATATCTTATAAGATCCATCATGGATTATTGATGATCTTTTTTGGGTTACATGATCAACCACTGTTAGGTACTAGTGTATGGGTACTCAAGTGGTCCCAATGCATATGATAACCAGGTAACATGATAGTTTTAGCATTGAAATTGTATGTAATTGCTACATTCTCATGTTTATGATCAATGGCATTGTATTCATTTTTTTATGTACATTTTGGTATGGGATAAATGGTAAGAAATTCTAAGATGTAGATAACCCACAAAGATCTTCCATACATTGGAATACAAACCCACTCTTAAGAAAAATAGGATTAGCATAACCAAAAGAAGGAAGGGTGATTACGCAAGATTTATGAATAAAGGGGGTTTTAGATTCCTAAGGGGATATATGTGATATGATAAAGTATAGATCTGATCTAATAAAGTAAGTGCAAAGGAAAAGAAGGAAGAATAAGTGCGTCTGGAAGCAAGATGAAGAAGGTAGGAACTTGAATCTAAGTTTGATTGTTGCCAAAATATCAAATCTTATTGTAACTGTAGATCTGGAAAATAGGGATCTAAATCTATCTGTCCTACAATTTTTAATGAAAACAGTAGGGAAAAGTCAATTTTTGGGGAACAAGTCGGCAGGTCAAATTATTCTTAGAAAAAACTGATGAAACTTTCCCAGATCCTGCAACTATACCTATACTGCCCATATCTAAAAGTGTAGCTCTACAACTTGTTCCTACACACATATAAATTTGGAAAAAGGATGTGGAAAGGGGTTTGCCTTGGTCAAACCCCTGTTTAAGAATCAACCTTGAAATTGCATAAATAAAAAGTAATGTAAAAGGTAAATTGTTGATTCACCTTGTATGAAACCCTTATGAATGGATGTAGTAATCGCTCAAATTCATCAATATTATTTAATTTTCTTGGAATCCAAAGATTTGATCTTGGAATGAGATATATACTCATAAATGCATAGATTTATGATTACCACTCCTAGAATCTTGGGTGTATATATGCTTGATAACCACATGCAAAGAATAAGAGTTAGAAGGGTGGATGAATGGATCTCCTTTCTTGATTGGTAATTCCTTAACTTGGTCATCGGCAAAGATAAAATTGAATAAATTAGAGAAGATTGACTTTTTTAATGGATCTTGAAGAAATGGAGACTTGGAGAGGATGCTTGCCTTAAAATATTGAATCCAAACCCTTAATTTCACTCATTGATTGCTTGAATGATTGAATGATTGCACTTGATTTTGATTTCTTGCAATTTGTTGTCTTATTATGTTATTGTATTTTTTTATATATAAAATGAGGAGATAGGAGGTCCTTTTATAATAAATCCTTGAATTCAGGATTCAAATTTGATCCAGGCTGACCATAAGTGAAAACCTTAGAAGAAGACCCCGACATCGGGCTCTGGGAAAAATTTGTACCCAAAATCCCAGGGACAAGTCAGCCAATCGACTTGTCCTAGGAAAAATGGGCTAAATTTTCATGGGGATGTCGGGGAAGATGAAAAGGAGAAGGATGATAAAATGCAGGCTATTGTGATTAAGCATAAA
This sequence comes from Thuja plicata, assembly GCA_018584345.1. Lineage (NCBI taxonomy): Eukaryota > Viridiplantae > Streptophyta > Pinopsida > Cupressales > Cupressaceae > Thuja > Thuja plicata. The sequence goes on from MU226284.1 coordinate 2,590,064, forward strand.
AGGCATTCAAACCTTGAAAGAACCAAAATGGGGTCTAATAGGTCAAAAAGACATCCAATTATGGGTGCTAACTTTATAGGATGATACATTTATCCCCCACCTTAGAAGGAGTAATGAGACAAGCTCATGCTCATGGTAAAGTAGATCGAATGCATAAGAATGATCTCATTAAGGTCAAGGAGAGAAAAAAACATCAAGCCCCCAAGGGACTCAATTCTTCATCAAATTAAAAACCAAGATAAGAGAGGAATCATTCAAAAGAGAGAGAAAGTGTGATCATTACCTAGTAAGAGATTATCTTACTATGGACCAGACAAAAGGAAAACACTGTAAAAGATGACATTGAATGTCAAGAAAGTTGTGATATGTTATTCAACCCATCAAAAAGGATCAAACTTTAAGTAAAGAATTATCTTCATTAAGGTATTTGACAAAGGAATCATCAAGCCTAAGGAAAGCATTGTCTCCTTAGGGATCAACGAAAGTGGGATCAGTCCTTTAGGAAAGATTTGTTTCCATTAAGGGATCTAATGGAAAAGGATAAATACAAGGAAATTATTGTCTCCTTGATCATCCGCAAGAGAAGATGCATCAAATCATTGTGTAAGTGTGTGAAAATTTTGAAACATAGAGAGGAGTGTACACCCCCACATTAAAGTGCTTACAAATGCCTTAAAAAGAGTAATGGATTTAATAGAGCATAAATTCACCCATAAGAAAAATTTCCGCTATGAGATGCCCCCAAGAAAGGATAGGTCAAAGAAAATAAACACATGACAAAAGAGAGAACGAAATAGATCTACTAACTTTGGGGTCAGTATGATCAGAAGATAATACATGAGATATTTAAATCAAAATGGCATGTCATCATTCCTCAAATGTAGTATAACTACAAGCACAATAGAAGAATGTCATGTAAGAGTTGTGAATAAGAGTCTTTTTGGGACAAAATCACGGAGAACAAAAAGAATACATAGCTACCACTTTGTATTATCCACAATCAACCAACACAAAGGAACACTTATGAATAGTAGCACATGCATGACATAACATGTAACGACATATAGAATAAGTGAGATACAAATAGAATAATTTTTACGATATTGCAATTCCTTTATCACCTTGCACCAAAAAAGTAACAAGGTTATTTTAAATAAATATAAAAAAAACATATAATAGGAGACACATCACAGGGGAAGCACATCATGATAAACAAGAAACACAAAAAACCCACCTCAAAAGAGGAGCTAGTCAAGTGTATTTCCTGCCCCCGCTTATCTCAGTCTCTAGTGTTTAGGGAACATGGGAAACTTGCAAGAGGAGAAACATAAAGAACAGAAGAAGGAAAAATAGCCAATTCCAAACAAGGACCATGTTGTAAAGATGGGTCACTTTTTTCATCACTAGGATTGATAGACAATATTTGTGAAAATATAGCTAGAAAATCACAATTAACAAAAATAAGGTCAAACATATCATCAGAATCACTAGCATGAATATTATTATTAGATGCATTAGGAAAATCAAAAGTATCATGGTCAAGAGTATCTTCTTCATCCAAATTAATTAAAATAGAATCTAAGGTACGAATAACATTATCATGTCTATTCAATTTAGTTTTGTCCTTGGGTTCAAGTATGGGTATCAAAGGGAATCAAAGCTTCAGTGGGTGTTTTAGGTGAAGCAATATTTTGGGAAGCACGCTAGCGGGATATAGCATAGTATTTACGATGGTGATAATGAGCATGATGGTTATTTTTGAGTTTTCCTATAAATTGGTTGAGGTTCAGGATCAATCAACATCAAGGCCTTTTCTTCTTTAGGAGGAAGAATGGAAGGAACCACACTAGTTTTCAAGATAGAATCGACAAAACATTTTTAAGATATGGGAGGTGGAATGGAAGCATATATAAGAGGTATAGTGTTGGTCCCACTGAGAGGGGGGTGAATCATACAAAATCAAACTTAAACACTTAAAACTTAACTCACTGATTCATTTGGTAACACTAAATACAATAATAACCAATTCACCAAATAACTAAATAACTTAGACAACCATACATCTCATAATATGAAAATCAATCATTCAAACTTAGTAAAAACATATTTAACTTAGTCGACACTAGATTTAACGAGAAAACCCAACATGGGAAAACCTCTCTATGAATTGTGACCCACAATAAAAATGTACCATTCTAAAGTACGCTCGGTTAAGAACTTAGCTTGTTAAAGATTACAAACACATTTGGTAAATGTGACCCTGTTAAGGGATTTACCTCATATCGGTTAAGATCTTCTCCCTGTTAGGAGTGGCCTTACTAGAGAACTTTAGACACTCTTTTTGAATGTCACCTACTTCTAGGATTTACAAATAGAACTGTTAAATCCACTAGGTTAAGAAATTTTCGCTGTTACAAATGTTAATAAGCAACAGTAAAAATTTGATATGTAAATATAGAAACTACCTTTTTCTGGTGTCATATCCTTTATGCTCACATGAATAATGGCACCACATACTCTATTTGTCTCTATTTTAGACTGTAGATTCTTCTCTTTCTTCTTCTCTATTCTGCTTGGTAACTCCATTCTTCAGCTTCTTCAGCTTCTTAATTCAATTTGTCAGCATCGTAATCTCTATTAATTTATCATCATTTATATAGACATACATTTTCCTCTTAATCTCCTTGCTTATGTTTTCCATAATTTATACTCAGTTGTTCGATCATCTTCTTCATAAATCTTAACTCGATAAACCGTTTCAATTTTACCTTGTAACTTGAACTTTTCTCAAAACTCTCACAATCAGGTTTAACCATTTTATCTTCTCTTTAGATCTTCTCATTGAATTTTATTACTCGTAGAAATTCTAACAAACTTCCTTTAATTATTATCTCCATCCACATCATAATATACTTGTATTAAATTTGATCTTATCGTCATTTGCAATCAATATCCTATACTTGGTAACTAACTTTGTTCATTGCTCGGTGCTCGGTGCTCAGTGCTTAGTGCTCGGTAACTGAAGATTGATCAACACAACTCTATACTGACTGACTCAGTCTAGCTCAACAGAGTAACTCTTTTTATTAATAACTCAACTCTTTGCAATTTCCAACTTAATCAATGAAGTGTACCGACTTGATAACATCAAATATATAGTTGCAAACAAATATATCCACATCACTTCATCATTTTATGATCTGTATTTGTCACCCATTTAACTTCTCTTCGTATGATATGGTAACTCAATAAAAACCAATAAATCAATTGCTTGACATCAATGACAAAATAATAATTTATCTAATTATTTCTACAAATATGTATACTCAGTATTATTCAGTCTTCATCATCTCCATTAGTTAATAAAAAATCTTCCTCTTTGGCATTAATGGAAACACTATAGTAGTAGTATAGAAATTGATGATGGAAACTCTCAATACTGTCAATCTCTGTCATTACTCCCTCTGAGTTGATATTATGTTTCTAATCTTCAAACTGTTCAATGTTCTCCCTCTTGGATAAATCTTTTGATATTGTAGCATACATTCTGATTCTCCTTCATGAGTAAATAGTAACAATCCATTTTCCCTCTTTCATCAATATCTCCCTTATGGATAAATTTCATTAATTCATTCATCAATTTGATACTCTCCCTCTTTGACAACAATGCCAAAAATTTATACTCCTAAAAAATCGTTTCAGCAATGGGTTATACCTTACATGTACAAATACTCATTACATATAGAAATTTATTCACAACTTTAGGAATCACCTAAAGTGAATCACACTAACATCAATTCAAGAATAGATATTCTAATAAATTATAGAATTGATGTAGCATGCCTCATGATACTTAGTGAATATTGGATAGGGGAAGAACCCCTAATTTACCTCTTGGATACTCAAAAGCATCCTTCGGTAGTGTCTTTGTAAAGATATCATCCGAATTTTTCCTTTTAATTTATATATTCCAATACCACATTCTTCTCTTGAACTTGTTCTCGCAAGTAGTGATACTTGATATAAATGTTCTTGGTCTTTGAATGCATAACTGGGTTCTTTGATATATTGATAGCACTTGTGTTATCACATAAAATAGTTATAGGATATGAGATAATCGCTTTCATAGCTTCAAGTAGTTATTTGATCCAAACAACATTTGCACAATTCATGGCAGCAAAAACATATTCTGCCTCACCAGTAGACTGTGAAAGGCAACTCTTCTTCTTGCTTAGCCATGTGACCAATCTTTCACCTAGAAAGAATGTGCCTCCACTAGTTTGAAATGCACACAATCAGTAAGTAACTGTGTATTATTGTAGTGAAAAGGACATTTGTATTTAGAGAGAGCATTTTTCGACATGGTTTTATAGATTTCTTTCTTAGAATTCATTAAATGGACATACACTTTCTTAGCCACATCTTGAGGAGTATCAAGGTGATCTAAGGAAGGTGTTGGAAGAAAAATGTGAAGATGAGGATGATATTTAAGATCATCCACCTTGAATTGAGAAGGCGGGAAACCTATACCATGCATATCTTGTTTAGGAGATGAATGAATCGGGTTTTTAATGCCTTGTTCATTGATACCAAGCCCTAAACCCTTATAGCCTTGTTTATCCACCATAGTGTATCTGGTAGTGTACATATCTTGCAAAGATTCTATAGGAGGTGATTGATTATGTTGTTCATGAGAAAATGTTGTGTATGGTAGAATGATAGTTTTAGAAGAGGTTTCTTTGTTTTTTTTTCTTTAATATCATCATGGATCGGATAGGAAGGGGAAGGTAAATGGAATAATTCTTGAAAATCTACATCATGAACCTTATCTTGAGCCCCATCATAGGTGTGAGAGGAACTAGGGATAGAAGATGGATAAATAGAAATAGGAATATTAGGAATTGGATTAGGATTGATAGGATGAAGATTAGGACGACTAGGAACTAGATTAGGAGTGATAGGATTAGGATTAGGAAGATTAGTAAATGGGGTATCATCTACCCAATTCTTCACATAATCCAAAAGAGCAATAAGTCCACTACATAAATCCTTGATGAATGTTTTGAAATTAGGAAGACTAGTATTAGTTAATCTCAAAATAGCATAAGCAAGTGAAACATGAAGATTAACAAACATGATGAAATGGATAATACTTTCATAAACATCATAAGTACTATAAAGAGATGCTAAAAGAAGCATAATGATAAAAATAGCCATACCCCAAAGCATCTTAAAGATCTTATTAGTGAATGAAATGTAAGAAATGTTTTTATATTTTTATGAGTGTGTAGATTTTTATGTTATTGTTTTAAAATGCAAGAGCATAAAAGAAAACTAATTTAGTATGCATGCAAGATCTAGTCTCTAAGGAAAAGAGGCAAGCATCGAACACCAAAAAGAAAGAGTTGTCTATCGTGGGTTCACCAAAATGTAACATAAAAAATATTACATTTTAAACATGTTTATTTTGAAATAGATGTATTCAAAATGTAGGGAATAAATAAGATGCTCTCCTTTTATCCTTAGATACACAAATGAAGGATCCAAATTGATTAACCCCAAAGGAAGGATCAATGCATAAATGAATCAATCATTTGGAAATAAGAGCAAAGAGGAAGATCTTAAATACCTGTTTATAGATTTGAATGTGTGATAGGTTTAGAAAGATTAATAACTTTAATTGAAATGAATAGGAGAAAAGTACTAACCTTGAAATGTTACAGATATGAAGAATGTTGTTTTTGGGGGTCTGCACTCAGTTTCTAGAAAATCTAAGATCGGATCTGGAATAGAAACACAGAGACAAAAAAAACCCAAAAATATCTTTCTGTTCTGACACAGTTCTAATTTTGACCCTCAAGTCAATGTCACCATTGACACAGAATTTCCAATTCTAACCTAGGGCAGAATCGACCTAAAAAGTCTCTGAAAGGAAATCTATTTCTAGATCCTAAAAGTTTTCCAAAAAGGGTATCCAAATCTGCACTTTGATCTGCTATTCTGAACCTGTACCAGCAAGAAAATGGATTTGTTTGTTGGGGGGAGGGGTTTTCCTTAGTCAAACCCCGATTTAGGAATTAACCTTGAAATCAATAATTGAAATAAAGAATGCTAGCAAGTAGTAGAAGTAAATCTAATAATGATATATGATATTCAATAGATATGCAATTATATTTCAAATGTAAAAAAGTATGTAAATAGGAAAGATTGGACTCAATATTAGAAACCATAAACCTCCATGATTTTATGCTTGGAATCCACCTTGAAGAGAGAATGAATGAGTCTTGAGGATGCACAAAGGATCTTGAAGGAAGATCACACCACCATGATGGATATATCTAGGGCTTAAATCTTGAATGCTTGAACCAAATCCCTTCAAAGGCTTGAAAGCTTGAATCCTTGATCTTCAATGGAGAATTTGAATGCTTGAGAGGAAGACTTGAAAACCTTGATTGAACTTTGAAATCTTGAGGAAATGTAAAATCATTTCTTGGTTGATAGTTGTTTGCTTGTGATTATGCTTGATATCACTTAGTGCTTAACATGACTTCTAAAGACTTAGAGAAAATGAGAGTAGAAAAACTTCCTTATATATGAAACTAGGGCACAATCTTCTAGAGAGGCCTACATAGGAGAATTAAATTCCAATTAGACCTATACCCCTAGAAGAGGACCTATATTAAATATAATTTAAGAATCATCACTTCGGAACCCAAAACAACTGACCTGAAAGCAAGAAATGAACTTTTGATGACCTTCGACAGCCGGTAGACTTTCAAACTTGAAAGGGGGACCTAGGTCAAGGTCAAGGTCATCCTTGACCTAGGTCAAGGTCAAGGTTGACCTTGACCCAGGGAGTCACAACCCTTGGAAAATATGCCAGATGGGATGGATGGTGCCCAAAGAGGCCCAATCAGGGTCCTAAATAGACACAGAAGTAGGAGAGGGTGTAGAAATGAGGGGACAATATGATGATAGTCAAAACACCCCCTAAGGAGGGCTAAACATTCTTAACATGGAAGTGATTCCATTTTAAGATGATACAAGCTATACTGGGAATGAAGAATCACCTAAACAAGCTGATTAAAAGAATGTCTATGCAAATCCAAGACCAAGAAAGATGAAATGCAGTCATTGTGGAAAGAAAGAACACACATAAAATGTATGCAGGAGAAAAATGAAAGGTATTCCTAACCCCACATCTTCATTCATAGGATTCTGTTACAAATGTAACAAGAAAGGACATAAAGCATATGAATGTAAGTAAGAGATGAAACAACCAAAGAAGGAAACCTGCATGGAAAAATATTGTCCTACTTCCAAAATGCATGGGCACACTACCCTTGAATGCTAGAAGAAGAAAAAGCAAGCATGGAAGCCTAAAGGTCAAGAAACTGCCTGTCAACCAAAAAGAGTCGGTAACCAGTATGTACAGGATTACAATACTTGGACTAACTGTACAACATGTGGAAGATTTGGTCACATTGCTGCAAATTGTATGAGACAGTGGACAAGAAAGTATAGAGGCTAAACTAACCCCAGAATGTAAGGAAACTCAGGTGTGGAAACAGCTTCCTACGCTAATCTCTAAAGGAAATTATTGTGCAAATTATTTTAAATCCTTACAATTACAGATTCGTTAACTACTTTAACAAAGATATTGCAACCACATACCATGCATATAGAAAATAGAGAATGACACAATGATATACCCTGGGGAAAACCTTTCGGTAAAAAAC
>MU226284.1:2597852-2615941 GCA_018584345.1 Thuja plicata
AATGACACAATGATATACCCTGGGGAAAACCTTTCGGTAAAAAACCCCAGCACTCCAAAACCTGCACAATGTATTGATCAAAACTATTACAACTTACAATACACTTGCAATGCAAGTTCTTTCAGAATATTTAAAAACCCTTGAAGACAAATCACGGCAGCATAAATTGTTCCAATAATACACTCGCATTTCTCATCTTTGCAACCCTAAAAAATGCTTATATCATGCGCTTCACTTTTTAGGGCTACTCCCAAAGATAATCGTAGTAGGGTTTTACCATTCTCCGAGAAAATAGGAAACCCATGATTGGGGAAGAGTGTACAGTACTCAAATTTATCAGTTGCCACATGTCTTCACCTATCATTGAATCTTCCTGACATAGATCTTACGTGTCATAGGAATCTGTCATAACCGTTTTAGCCATGATCTCCTTACACACAATTCAAGATGCCGACACATCAACATTATTTGCAAGAAATACATTTTTACAAAACAAATAATAAGAATAGGAATTATCCAAGGTTGAGACACCTTATTCCTAACACAGAATGTCATGTTTACACTGTCATAAAGTTGATCATCTTAAGAAAGACTACAAAGACTGAATGATAGAGACCAGCACCTTCCCCAATGGAAATACCATTGAAGACATCAGGAAGATGAGAAACAAAATGTGGAGGAAAGCTACAATTAGTGATGAAGTTGGACCAAGAAATGCAATTGGTGACACCCTGTCCTATGGATCTAGTGACATCACCACCTCCGCATAAGAAGAAAAATTATGGAACTGCATTACACCAAGTTATATTTTACATTAGTTCCATAATATATTGATGAAATGCCAAATTAACATAAGTAAAGATGCATCATGGTATTACTTGTTAAAATATGTGAAAAATAATTCATTAGGAAATACATACCAAAATACATTGATATACATTCAAAGCTTTATTGTCTGCACTTACCAAGAATCATCGGTTAATATGTAAAAGCTACAATTGCTAATGTAAACCAAAATTTGTCAGTAATCAAGCAAGTTGAAAAGTTGTCTTCGCCATACACAGAAACTCGTTGGTAAAAGGAAAGTTAAAAAGGACTTCCTGAAGCATCCCATTGTCACCGAAAGAGAAGTTAATGTCTTAAACTAATGACTACATCTTCACACACCGAGGAATAGTTGAGCATTAATGACTCGACTTAGGGAAAAAATTCTATAAAAGGTGATAGAAGGGTTTCATTTCTCACCAGCGATTTGAGCGAAGTGACCAAAGCAAAACCAGAGCCAGAAGCAAAAACATTATAGAGAGACTCCAACCTGATTTACTACACTCCTAATAGATCACTTATAGATACAGAGGTGAAAATTAAGTACCAGTATAAACTGATAACTTTGTTCATCATTTACAAGAAAGCCCTAATTTCATAAACAATGACCATGACACTAAGAACCACTAAACTGAAAAGTATCAAGAAGGATAAGGTCAAACTTATCAAGAATAGTGCATGTGAGGAACCACATTATAGGATATTCCCTAAGGTTGCATCTCAATCTGACAATGCTGGAGCATTCTCACGAATACCAACTTGGGTTTTGCTTATCGAAGATGTGCAAGCATACACACACGACAAGATTGTAGAAATTGGTGACCTGGAGGTTGAACAAGATTTCAAGAAGCTATGTAAAGATGATGGAACTATTAAAGATGAGCACAAGCACATAGAAGTGAAAGGGCTCACAAATGCCTTATTATTCTCGAAAGTGTTTAAGACCAAATGGATTCGGTTAGTACTGAGCAAGATCTACAACTACAAGTTATGGCTAGATGAGCCTAAACCAATAACCCGAGATGTTATTCATGCAGTCACCAATTATCCAGTAACCAAAAAAGTGAAGGCATTGAAGCACCCACTCAAGGAAGAAATTGAGAAGAATATAGGGGCTGCATGGGATGAAAGAGGACTGAGAGTATCCACCATCAATGATGATGAAATGAAATTTGGAGCATGTGTCCTAGGATACAAGTTCTTTCAAGCTATCAGATTGAAAAACATAGCATCTAGAGCATTGGATACAACATATAAGATTGTAAAGAAAGGAACTCAACTGGATCTATCAGAACTTCTACTCAATAAGCTAGAAGAGAACCTAAAGACAATCAGGAATGCAAAATAAAACTCATGTAAGTTTGGTTCACTTATCATGTGCATTTTCTTTTACTTCCAAGAATCCTTTCCATCAATAATAGATGTAAAATGAGATACAACTAGACCAGTCACCATATAGATCAGTGAGTTTATAAAATCACTGGGAGACAATTTTCAGACAGTTATTGATGAGTAATTTACTGGATTCAAGGAGAGAATGGAGAAAAGAGTAAGGATCCCCGAACAATTAATTGAGAAATTCAAGAATGATATATGTTTCAAGGTAGACACAGAATTCACATATATCAAACCTATTGTACCAAGGAAATCATGGCTACAACCACTTGACTATGAAGTGAACATAGATCAAGCATCCAATGCAATTGATGCATTGATAAATGAACCCTTAGATAAAACACAACCGAAGTTTAGAACTTATGAATAAGCCAGAAATAGAATCAAAACTGGCTTGGTTGTAAAGAAGATAGACAGGAAAAAGAATAAAATGGTCAATAATTTGAAGAAAATACTATCAGTAACAGAAGAAGAAGAGACTGAATAGATAGAAGAAACCAAGGGTTAGTCACCCATCGGTGAATTTGAGAAGGAGAGTGACTCAGAATCAACTGAGTCAGATACACCATTACCTCTAAAAGCTAAGAAGCCAAGGACTATAGTTGTAACATAGACAAGAAGTCAAATAGCCAAGGATGCAATTCCTTCACCATTCAAGAAAGATCAGGTAAGGACCTACAAGAGGAAAACCAAAACAAAAAAAAGAGGGCCAACAAAGAGAAGAAGGTTGATTAGAACTAAGGAGGATATAGATGACACCCAATAAGATGAGGGTGCAGAAGCTGAGAAGAGTAAAATTCTAGAGAACATTGATGAAATATGTGAATCTATTGCACAAAGAGGAGGCCTAACTGACACAAAGATTAGGAAATGGCTAACACTAGAGCCCAAGCACCAGAATAAGGTAGAAGAGGTAGTGTTAAAGGCAATGATAAAATTTAAATGTGTTCCAATGCAATTTGATGACAAGATGCCCAAGGAGATGAAAAAAAGAGTATCTACAAGATGGTCATATGCATTGAAGAATGAGAAAGAGATAATGTAAAGGGTACTTGTTTCTCTCATGCCTCCCGAATCCAAAATAGAGGAGATAGAAGAAATGTTACAGAAACATGTACAAAAGTTCTCACCAAAGTTACAAGCATATAAAGTTCTACAGGGAATTTTAATAGAACTTGAAAGGGAAAGCAATAAGAAATGGAGTAAGATACTCAACATACATTTTCAGGAGGCAAGCCCAAATAAATATTTACCTCAGACTGATGAAAATCAAAGAAATGACACTCAGGCTACTCCAGAGCACATTACTATCAATGATGAAGATGTCACAACTACTGGACTAGATAAGGAAGAAAACAAGAACATGGATGTGGCAGATGAAACATGGACAGATACAACTATGGACAAAATAGTTATTGACATAACCGATGACCCTGTCAATGAGATTAAGGTAGATGAGGATGTTACTATTGTAGCAGATCAACCAAAGGAACAAGATACATCTGTTGACACTGCATAGGTAGACACATCAGGATAGATTCCATTATTGATACATGCTATCAATATAATCTCAAAAAAGGAGAAGTCACCTGACAAAGACTCAAGCATTCCCGAGGATGCAGGGGATGAAGGGAAGAAACACAACGCCGATGACTATAATTTCATCAAAGACACTCAAAATGTAACCAATACTAACAAGGTTGCAAAAGGAGATTCAAAGAAAATAGATGGAGACAATAATGAAAAGGATGCACAGACAAAGGAAGATGAAGTACATAAGGATACCGATGGAGTTAAACCAAAAGATGGCACTCCTGAGGAAACTAAAAATGTTGCTACAGATAATGTCAAGGTTGATGTGGAGATGTCCACTCAAAACCAACAAGCTGACACCAAGGCACAATATAAAAAAGAGACAACACCTCCAATCACTTCATCTAGCACATCAGACAAAGTTGAGAATCTGGCTATGATTCTAAATTCAAGTGCATCTCAGAGGAAGAAGAACAAAACCAAGAAGACAAAGTTGGAAGTCACTCTAGATGAGATAATTGAAATACCTAAGTGTGACCCAACTACATTAGAATATGAATCACTAAAAGAGTATGGTGAGATATGCCAAAGGAAGGCACTACAGGAGAAGCTAAGAAAGGAGCACAAAGACTCCATGGTACTAGAGACAACTAGAGACATCTTGAATTAGATTGTACTCAATTTTGATGTTGATCACAATAAACCTATCCTTGATCAACTAGCCACTCCACCAAGGCCATCATGACATAGAATGTTGATGCAGAAAAGGAAACTGAGGAGAGAGCAGAGAAAAAATATCAGTACAAACTTATTGAAAAGATCATCCAAGAGGTGGAAAAAAACAAGGTAAAGCTTTCACAATTAGCAAGTGAATTAGATCCAACAATTTCTGAAGCTATTTCCTTGATAAAACAATTGAGCACACTTGATAAATTCACTAAAGAGCATAGTGATAAAATAGAAAAGTTAGATTCTGATCTAGCTACAAGTGCTAAAGGCTTAACCACCAATGACAAAGAAATAAAGTTGCATTATGAGAAAATTGTTGAGATCAAAAGGTTAAGACAGGAACTGTGGGAAGAAGAATCACAATTTTTTTTAAAACCATTACTTAAGGGACATGGAAGTTTATTGTAAGTGTTGTAATTAGTTGAATTTATTTAAAACATGCAGACTAGGAGATCAAGGTAAAGTTGTAAACTTGTGATCATAGAGTTAAGTTTGTTTTACGTGAAACTACATTAGGTCAATCTATCTTATAAATAGATGTTGTAATCATTCTTTATCAAGAATGAGAGGATGAATGTAGCTAACAAGCACATCTATGGATCAGACTGAGAGTTTCAAGAACGATAACAACAAAAGGTGAACTTGGTTATCAAGAACCAAGATTAGAGGCTACCGAGAAATAGAGGTATTACTCAATCACAATAGGTGATATATTTATACATGTAATCTTGAATGGATTTTTAATCAGCAATATTAGATTGCATACACTCAGGTCAATGAGTAATTTTCTTTCTTTCTAACAAGTGAAGAAAAGTGTAAAAATCCTTTCAAGGAAGGTGGATTTAACAATCCAATTGTAAATCTCTTAAATGAGTGCACACTAAACAGTGTTGCTAAATCCCTTAACAGAGTAGACTTTAATAGGTCTGCAAAGATACTCCTAATAGAGTAGATCATCAGAAGTGATCAAATTTTAAGCCTTAATCGGCCCCTTCCAATCTACAGATAGTGAAGAATTTGTGGGTGTCATCCCCACTGCAGTTTTTACCTTCTTAAAGAGGTTTTCTACGTTATCATATCTTGTGTTATGTGTCAATTACTTTCATGAATATTTCTATGAATGTTCACATGTTTCTTAAGTTTATGAATTGATAAATCTTACACCAATATAGTATAGAAAAGATGGTTGGTTATATAATTGATTACGCAATGGATAAAGGTTAAAAGATATAAAAGTTTTAGAGGTACTGATTCACCCTTCCCCTCTCAGTACATACTTCCCATTAATTCCAACAAGGAGAAGATATGTTTGAAATGTTTGGAGCATTATGAGAGATGGATGGAATGGTTGAATAGGAAAAGTGCACACTATGGTAAGTGGGCATGGATAAAGGTAAGGAAAAACATGGTATACTCAAAGGAGTAGAAGGGGTAATAGGATTAGGAATTATAAGGTGTGTAGGATTGAGATTTTGAGTGGAGGTTGTTATGATAGGTGGATCATAAGTAGGGAAACTAGGAATTGAAGTAGAAATAGGTATAGAGGTCTCAACACTAGCATTCAGTGGAATAAGACCTAATTCCTTAGCACAATCTTGAAGAGGCTTAAGATTGTTATCAATGAGATGAGATATACTATGCAAGATATTAACAAAATGTTAATCATTATGAATTAGCTTCCTTAAACCTTCTACAAAGGAAATGAATTTGGGATTAGGTTTTTCTTGTCCTAACCATTGTTCAAATTTCTCAAAGTCATTTGAAATCTTGTGAACTTGCATAGGAGGGACTCTTAAAGCTTCATCTTTTTCATGAGAAGAATCGGAAGATTTTTTTCTCCATTATAGAATTGATGTCACTAGTATGGATGTTGGTCTCATCAAGACTCCTAGGAAATAAAGAAGGCTTGGGATCAAAGGAACCCATAAGTCTATGACTTCTCCTAACCAGAATTCTATAAGTACTAGTAGGACTCAAAGTGATAACACTCATGCACAAGGGAATGAAAGGGAAGATGTATACCTAATCCAATTTGAAAGGGATATGTAATAATAATGTTGTTATGAAAAGTACATTTAATTAAAATATACAAAGATGTAATGTAAATTATACACATGTAGATCTAGACACTAAATAGGATTTATAAAGAAGTATACCTATAGATCAAGATGCATATAATGAAGATCATGCAAAGAGAATCTAACTACCCAATAAAAACTATGTAAGATATTCAAGTTCACAAAAATGTATGGGGGAAAATGGTGAGCAATGCTAAGATGTATATCACTCACTAAGGTCTTCCATACATTAGAATACAAACCCACCCTTATGTAAAATCTGAATAGAAACCCCAAAAGGAGGAAGGGTGCTAATGCAAGATTTATAACCAAAGAGGGTTTTGGACTCCTAAGGGGATAAATGTTATATAATAAATTAGAGATCTGATCTAATAAAGTAAATGCAAAGGAAAATAAGGAAGAATAAGTGCACCTGGAAACAAGATGGAGAAGGTAGGACTTTGAATCTGAATTTGACTATCACCAGAATCTTAGATCCTGTTGTAACTATAGATCTGGAAAATAAGGATCTGAATTAGCCTGTATTGAAATTTTTATTGAAACATAGCAGGGACAAGTTGACTTTTTGGGAACAAGTTTATTGGTTGACTTGTTCCTAGAAACAACTAATGAAACTTTCCCAGATCCTGCAACAATACCTATGTTGCCTAGATCTAGAATTTTAGGTTTGCAACCTATTATAGCACACATAAAAATGGGGAAAAGGGTTGTGGAAAAGGTTTTCCCTTGGTCAAACCCCTATTTATAAATCAACCTTGTAATTGAATTAAAATTTCATAAAGGAAAGTAATGTAATAGATAAATTAGTGATTCACCTTGTATGCAACCCTCATGAACAGATGTAGTAATCACTCAAATCCATGAAGCTGCTTGAATGTTCTTGGAATAAAAATAATTGATCTTGGAATGAGATTTAGAATCAGGTATTATGTCATAAAAACATGGATCTATGATTTCCACTCCTAGATCTTTAATGTACATATGCTGGATAACCACATGCAAAGAAGAAGAGAGAGAAGGGTGGATGAATGGATCTCCTTTCTTGATTCATAATTCCTCTACTTGAACATCATGTGAGATAAACTTACATCAATTAGACAAGATTTATTTTTCTTGAATGGATCTTGAATAAATAGAGACTTGGAGAGGATACTTTCCTTCAAATCTTGAATCCAAACCCTCAATTGCACAGCTTGATTGCTTGAATGATTGCACTTGATTTTGATAGCTTGCAGTTTTTTCTCTTATTATGTTATTGTATGTTTTTGTATATAAAATGAGGAGATAGGAGTTCCTTTTATAGTAAATCCTTGAATTTGGGATTCAAATTTGATCTAGATTTACCATAATTGAAAACCTCAAAAAAAGACGACGACATCAAGCTTCGGGCAAAATTTGGGCCCAAAATCTTGGGGACAAGTCAGCTAGTCGACTTGTCCTAGGAAAAATTGGCTCAAAATTCACGGGGATGTTAGGGAAGATGAAAAGAAGTGGGAAGAGAAAATGAAGGCTGCTATGATCAAGCATAACGGAAATTCAGACCTATAAATTACCAAAATGTGGTCTAATAGTTCCTAAAGACATCCAATTATGGGTGCTAAATTTTTAGGACAATACAATTATAAAAATGATTATTTTACATATTCATGTTTATTTTGTGATTATCAATTGGATTTGAACTCCATTTTATGTATCTAGCACTCCCCTATGTGGAAGTTACCTTTATTTGACTATATGTAGGTGTCATCGTGTCATTTTCATCAATATTATTCTTTTTATGAAATTGCACAAATTTGTTGTACTTTTATGCAAATGTGCAATTGTGATGCACATATGCGCAATCTTGTTGCACATTCAGTCTTTTATGTTCCACATGTGTCCTTTACAAACTTGTGCATTCATCAAAATTTGATTATCGCTTGGGTCTATGCAATGAACATATAGGTTTTTGGATATTATTTATTTTAGTGACAGTTTTGATATATTCTCAATCTGGTTTCAACCTCTCTACATATTCATTTTGTCTGGGTGAATTTAAATGAACCTAGTCTAGTTGGATTTGAAGATGGATCTAGTCACCTTGACTGATAACCATGAATGATTTTCCAAGTTCTATCTCATGGAATTCATTGAATTTATTCTAATCTCTTGCAAGGTGTCTCATAGAAGGTGTTCATTCATTCTTTTATTTTTTCTTAGGTTGTCATGGAACCCTTGGAAGTGTTGCAAACTATCACTTGTGCTTGATCATGTATTGATAATCATGTTCTTATTTTTGTTTTTTTTTATGCAATGCACATGACTGGATGTTGTTTAAAAAAATATTTATGTGCATGTTTTACCCTTAATTCTGAGGGTTCCTTGGTGGGGTGTTATAAGTACTTTGAAGAAATAATAAACTATAGGAAAAATATATGATAAGAAAATGATCAGAATATTTATCATGGTAGATCTCTAACTCTATTTGTCAATAGAGAAGATCCAAGAGAATGTAAACAACACTCTTCCCTAGGTTTTGTAAGTTTAGGAGGACACCCTTCTCTGGTTGGCGTAACTTTGACTCTCAATTGAGTAAACATCATTAGTGACATTTTCCTTATAGAAAGATCAAGTAATTGTACTAGCAGTGGATTACACATACATCAACTTGGTAGTCCTAATATTTTTAGTGGAATACAAGAAAATAGTGATGACGTTTTTCTTTCTAATGGAGAAAAAAAAACATGTTTTGTATCTATTTCTTAAAAGAAAAATTTGTGTGCAAATAATATGCCTTTATCAAGAAAGAAAGAAATAAATGCATGATGCAAAAAAAAACCATTAGTAAAACACATTTGGTCAATTTTAAGGCAGGATAAAAAATAGTTTATGTCTTCAAAAATGTATTTTCTCAATACCAACACTATCAAATTAATGCTCAAAATTATTAGTTCCTATTGATGACTCTATTAGAGTCTTGTCACATCAACTAGTTATCAAACTGAGTTTCAATAACCAATTAAGATCAATCCTTTCTAAATATTTATCTTTCTTTTGTGAGTTTCATTAGTGAAGCTGCATATTTTTTAACAACTATATGAATCCAAAGGTTTTTGCACTTTTCTATTGGCTATGTTTATGATTGCATCATGTTAAGTATGTTCACAAGATGATAAAACAAATGTCCCTCTAAGAACTTCTGTATTCAAGATGGGCTTGGACTTGGTGCTTGCACATTTAACAATATAATCTAGAATGTGGTGGTGAGGAATAGCTTTCTTTTTTGTTGGTAATTTCATTGCCTGAGATGTCCATTTATCCATTACTGAAGATTTTGATGTTTCTACATGTACCTATGGACTTGTTTGACTATAGCTATTGATAATTTCTAATCAAATAAATTTACTTCATTAAATTGCATGTTGGATTTGCTATGAAATTTTGAATTATTTTTTCCTTGAGCAATTATCGCCACAACTACTGCTAAGAAGAACAATGGGTTCATCTTAAATAGCAGTGGATCTGGGGGATACTCTCATGGCTGAATTTTCCTTTTACCATCACTAACATAGCCTCAAATTCTTTCTCTATCAGGCTTGTTGATGACAATTATTCAATTGTGTATTGTCATTGATGTTTACACAAATATAGTGATGTTTACACAAATGTCTAATCCTATCTGAGCACAGTCAGTTTATGCCAAGCATTCTCGGGCATTGAAGAATACCAAAGTTATTTTCAGTTCTAATCGAGTTCACTCGGGCATTACAGTTTTGGTCAGGCATTGAAGGATTTCAGTATTAACCGAGTTATGCTTTTAGTGACAACCAACTAACAACAGTTTATATTTTATGGTTAATTGGTTATATGAAGCTGAAAAACTTAAGTTTTATTTATTATTTGGAAGGTTATTAAGGTCAAATTGGATAAGGCTTATTATATATATAAGGTCAAGTTTGGATTGAATATGGTGCAAGAAAATAAGAAAGTGAGATATGTGTTTATGACATGAAGTGTGAAGGCAAAATCAGATGGGATTCTGATGGAGAACAGAACATACAGAGTTGCAACAGAATATCTGATCAGTAAGGATCAATTAATTAAAGCTAGAGAAGAGATCTGAATGAGAAAAGACAATTGCTTCTCAAACAGGTCAATCCATTGTTACTCTCTAACAATTGTAGCAGTGATCAAAATCTCGTTACAGAGTAGACTTAACTATCTTTTGTAAATCCTCTCACAAGGTGACATTTCTACATTGAAGTGTTTGAAGACCTATAAAAAGGTCACTCCTTATAGGGTGATTAAATTCTCTAACAAGGTCACACCTAACAGTGTGTTTGTAACCTTTAACAGGGTTGGCTCCTAACAGGGCTCACTTTAGAAGAGTGAAAAATAGTGACTAGTTGTAATTGGTGGTTTTTCCCATATTGGGTTTCCACGTTAAATCTAGGTGTTATATGTTTACATGTTATTTTCTTTATGGTTTATTTTTCTGAAATTAATTACTAAAGGATAATCATAGTTAATATCTTAAGATTTTCTATGCTAACTGAGTGAGAGTAGAATATTTGTGTTAACCAAGCAACAATGATAAATTTGTTTAAGACATTTAAGGGACTTGGATTTGTTTTTGTGGTAACTGATTCACTCCTCCCCTCTCAGTTACTCAACTCATTTAAAAAAATTGTTATCAGAGTACCAAGTTCTTACAAAGAAGGTTTCAAGGCCTAAGCTAAAGATCATAGATGTATTACAAAAGGGAGATCCCCAGGCTCAACAAGAACAAATTCACTGCACAACAAGATTTGATGAGGCTACATCTATCTACTATTGGATACACTCATTTGCAATTCCTAGATCACAAGTATGTGTAACTTTCGAGACCTATGTCTTTGGAATAGATGGTGGACATGAAGCATCATAACATAATGATGATTGATATTTCTTCTTCACTCAGCTATTCCAAATTTGATGAATTCAAGGATTGCCCTACTGCCTATGATATGTGGAAGAAACTACATGACATACATGGAGGAGATTTCAATGTAAAGAGAGCCAAAGAATAAAGTCTCAGAGGTCATTTTGATCTGATGAAAATGAAAGAAGGGGAAGACATTATAAAGTACAATGAAAGAATCAAGAAAAGTGTCAACGCAATCAAAGCTTCCAGTGCAACAATTGAAGACAAAACATTGGTCAGCAAGGTATTGAGAACTTTAATTCCTATTATGAAATTAGAGTTTCAGCTATTCAAGAGATGAGATGTAGTGATGTAACTCAAGATGGATTGGTTGGAAGACTTACAACTTTTGAGTTAGACAACTTTGAAAATTATTATCCTAATCCTAGCAATCTTGAGTCTGCATTCAAAGCTAAATTAAACCTTGGAAAGATGAAAGGAAAACAAATCAATTGACAATGAAAGTGATGATTAATCTGATGATGAAGATATGGAAATCATTGAAGCATTACTTGCAAGGAGAGCTGCAAAAGGAAAAGGACAGTACAAAGGGAGAATACCATTAATTTGCTTTTCATGTGATGAGGTTGGTCACATTGCTGCTAAGTGTCCAAACAAACAAGACAAAGGTGAGAGAAAGTTCAACAAGTACAAAGGAAAGAAAGATTTCAAAAACTACAAAAGCTATAAGGATAAAGGTAAGAAATCTTGCTATATAGCTAAAGATTCTGATAGTGATGAAGATGAAGATGAAATGGTTTACATTGCTATTAAGGATG
This sequence comes from Thuja plicata, assembly GCA_018584345.1. Lineage (NCBI taxonomy): Eukaryota > Viridiplantae > Streptophyta > Pinopsida > Cupressales > Cupressaceae > Thuja > Thuja plicata. Next base: position 2,610,134 of record MU226284.1, read on the forward strand.
AGTCAGATAATGAAGATAATAAAAAGACTGCACTTTACTCTCATATTAGCAAGAATGACACTTGGATAATTGATAGTGGTTGTTCTCACCACATGATTGGTGATAAAACCAAATTTGAATATCTTGAGCACTATGATGGTGGGAGTGTCAGTTTTGGGAATGATGAACCCTGCTATGTGAAAGGTAAAGGTTGTATTTCTCTAACTGAAGGAATCATAATGCTTATTGTATTGAAGGACTAAGGTGTAATCTACTAAGTGTGGCACAACTAAATAACATTGGTTTCAAGGTATAATTCATGAATGGTAAGGCCAAGATCCTAGATGGTAAGGGAAACCTAGTTGGACTGGCAGGCAAACAAAAGGTAATCTATTTTATCTTGATCTCAATGAAAGTTCATATTATATTGCACAAGTAGAAGAAAGCTGGTTATGGCATAAAAGGTTGTGTCATGTGAATTTTGATAACCTGATCAACATAATAAAGAACAAAAGAGTAAGAGGTATTCCTATTTTGAAGAAACATGAATTAGCAATATGCAAACAATGTCAAATTGGGAAGATGGGCAAAACTAGTTTCAAGAGAAAGAACTACAATATAGAAGAAGTCTTGGAATTAGTGCATACTGATTTGTGTGGACCAATTGGAACAATAAGTTACACAGGTGAGAATTATTTCATTCTATTTGTTGATTACCATTCCAAAATGATGACTGTTATGTTCCTTAAGGAAAAATCAGAAGATTTTCAGAAAATAAAATGGTACCTTGCCAGAGTTGAAAAAGATACAGGAAAGAAACTTAAATGCCTAAGATATGACAGATGAGGAGAATTCATTTCTAATGAGTTAAATGAATTCTGCAATGAAAGATGAATCAAGAGACAATTATCTACTCCAGGTACACCGCAGCAGAATGGTATAGAAAAAAGAAGGAGCATATCCATTATGGATTGTGCATGAACCTTGCTGATTGAAAATAATATTGCTACCAAATACTAGAAGGAAGCCATTAGCACTGTAATTCACACATTGAACCGAGTTCAACTGAAGAAAGGTACTGAGAAGACACCTTTTGAATTATGGTATGGATATAAACCTAATGTTCATTATTTCAAAGTATTTGGAAGTAAATGTTACATCTTGAAGGAAGCAAGAAATGGAAAATTTTATGTAAAAGGTGATGAAGGTATATTCCTAGGCTACTCCTGAAAAATCAAATCATATAAATGTTTGAATCTTACTACTCATAAAGTCATAGAAAGTGTGCATGTAAAGATTGATGAGTTTGTACAGAGAAATGAAGAACACAACAATAAAGAGCTTGAGGACTACATGAACTTTGTGTATTATGAACCTGATACTATACCCAAGCCACATATAATGGTAATTGGACAACAACCATGTCAACCACTAAATTCATTAGTACAAATCTTGTTGCAACCAGTGTTGCTAACTGAAGGAACTGAGTCTTGAACTGAAGGAACTGAGTCACAGACAGAGGCACCCAAGTCTTAGATAGTGGAACCTGAGTATCAGACAGAAGAACATAATAGAATATTTGAGCATGGTGAACCTAGTTGATCAAGCCCATAATCAAAGAGGAAGGAATCTATACTTGCAAAGTATGTCAGAAGGCATCATGCACCTGAACAAATAATTGGAGATCAGACAAAAGGTATAATGACAAGGAACAAAATAAAAGGTACATGTTTTCAAGTAGTGAAATTGAACCTAGAACTATTAAAGATGAATTGTATGGACTGAAGGAAGCTCCTAGAGCCTGGTATGAAAGATTGCATGGTTACTTGATAATTATTGTATTTCAAAGAACTAACGACAATAGTAGCTTGTACATCAAAGAAGGGCCTTAGAACAAGATACTATTAGCAGAGATATTTTTGGATGATATATTGTTTACTGGTTATGATGATTTATATAAAAGCATTCTCTAAAGCTATGAGTAAGGAATTTGTGATGTCTATGTTTGGTGAAATCAAATTCTTTGTTGGTTTACAATTTTATCAGATGAAGCATGGTATCTACATTACCCAGTCTAAATACATCAAAGAGATACTAAAGAAATTTGGAATGGAAGATTCCATACCAGTTGGAACACCTATGCCTACTAGACATAAGTTGTCTAAGGATGATGATTCAAAGGAGGTAAATCAAACTACCTACAGATCCATGATTGGTAAACTTCAATATGTTGTTCACACTAAACCTGATATTGCATTAGCAATTAGTATTGTTGCAAGGTTTTCAACAAAACCTAGAGAGAATCACTTAATGGCTATCTAACAGATTCTAAGATATCTTAAGGCTACTGAAGATTATGAATTATGGTATAAGAAAGGAGGAAACTTTGACTTTTATTGATGCTGATTGGACAGGAAGTGTTGATGATAGAAAGAGCACAAGTGATGGAGCATTATTTCTTGGAAATAGATTAGTCTCCTGGACAAGTAAGAAATATAATTGCATTTCTCAATATTTAGCAGAGGCAGAGTATGTTTCTATAGCAGTAAATTATTTGAATATCATATGGTTCAAATAGTTGTTGTCAGGTATGAAGGAGGAAATCAAAGAACTAGTTATTATCTATTGTGACAACACCAATGCAATTAACATTTCAAAGAACCCTGTGATGCATACTAAGACTAAACATATTGCAATAAAGTATCATTTCTTGAGAGAATTGGTTCAGGACAAGGAAGTAATATTGGAATATGTGAATACTAAAGAAAAAATTGCAGACATATTCACAAACCATTACCTAAGGATGCATTTTTGTATCTTAGAGGAAATCTAGGGGTGATTCCCCTAACTGATGCTCACTAAAACGCAATTTAGTTATGTATCAACCGAGCTACAGAATAGACTTAACATGTTGATGCAGATATTCAGATCCTATTACATATGAATCAATACAAAAAGGTACATTACAACTTCATTGGATGTGTATTGGATGGTGTCTTTGGCATTCATTTCCAAAGAGGGAGAGATTATTGATGTCATAAAGATTACTCAGGGAGAGATTGATGGCATAGGGACAAATTTTATCAGGAACAAAGATTAATGTAAAAGGGATAAATCTGTACTTTAGTGATTCTAAAGATAGAGGGATTTTTTGGATGAGAATTAGAATGAAGCTAAGGACATTAATAAAATTTTATTCTTATGTATGTTTCTCTATAATTCTTTGTATTATGACATGTTGTGTTTCCATCAATGCCAAAGAGGGAGATTGTTGATGAAAATTATTCAATTGTGTAATGTCATTGATGTTTACACAAATGTAGTTATGTTTATACAAATTTCTAATCCTATCCTAGCGCAGTCAGTTTATGTCAAGCTCTCTTGGGCATTGAAGAAGAATGAAGTGATTTTTAGATATAACTGAGCTCACTTGGGCATTATAGTTTTGGTCAGGCATTGAAGGATTTCAGTATTAACTGAGTTATGCTTTTAGTGACAGCCGACTAACTGTAGTTTATATTTTATGGTTAATTTGTTATATGAAGCTGACAAACTTAAGTTTTATTGATTATTTACAAGGTTATTAAGGTTGAATTGACAAGGCTTATCATATATATAAGGTCAAGTTTGAATTGACTATGGTGCAAAAAAGAAAGAAAGCAAGATATGTGTTTATGACATGAAGTGTGGAGACAAAATCAGATGGGATTCTGATTGAGGATAGAACATACAGAGCTATAATAGAATATATTATCAGTGAGGATCAAGTAATTAAAGCCAGAGCAGAGATCTAAATCAGAAAAGATAATTGCTTCTCAAACAGGTTAATCCATTGTTACTCTCTAACAATTGTAATAGTCATCAAAATCTCTTTACAAAATAGACTTAACAGTCTTTTGTAAATCCTCTCACAAGGTGACATTTCTACATTGAAGTGTTTGAAGACCTCTAACAAGGCCACTCCTTACAGGGTGATTAAATCCTCTAACAGGGTCACACCTAACAGTGTGTTATTGTAACCTTTAACAGGGTTGGCTCGTAACAGGGTTCACTTCAGAAGAGTGAAAAATAGTGACTAGATGCAATTGGTGGTTTTTCCCATGTTGGGTTTCCATGTTAAATCTTGGTTTTATGTGTGTACATGTTATTTAATTTATGGTTTATGTTTCTACAATTAAATAATAAAGGATAATTACAGTTAATATCTTAAGATTTTCTATGTTAACCAAGTGACAGTAGAATATCTGTGTTAACCGAGCAACAGTGATAAATTTATCTAAGACATTTAAGGGACTTGGATTTGTTTTTGTGTTAACTGATTCACCCCTCACCTCTCAGTTACTCAATACATTTCCAAAATTAAAGGACCCCTTCATGTCAAATAAGAAGAACAAGGAGAATAGAATTTCACATCTAGGGAATGTCACAAACAAATTTCAATAGTAGCAGTTATATTACTAACAATAAATAGAGGTCTTCGGGAAAGATGGGATATAGGAGTTGGATCTCAATGCCTTAGGATGTGACCATAGTTGAATGATCCAATAGAGGCTCCAATAAGACAAATTCCTTTGGCAGCCTCACTTCCATTCCTCTTGGTCTCCCTAGACTTCAAACTTAGTGTGAAGGTCAATTTTCATTCATAGGTTATTGATTATTACCTTATATTTTATTTTTTATTTATTTATTTATTATTTTAATACATTATTTTGGATCTAGTTTGGTGGGTATGTGCAAGATCATGATGGGCCAAACTATGCCCTTAAGTGGCAATGAAAAATCAGGGTTAGTAAACTTGACGTGAAAATTTGAACTAGCTATCAACCTAATATAGAAAGGTTGTAAGAATAGAATCTGTAGTAAATTGAATGTAGTTTCTAAACCACTAGGCCTTTTCTAAAAAAAATTTAATATGATTGGTGAAAAGTATAGATTTCAATGCAGCAGTACAAAAATTTCAGGAAAAAAATAAGAAGTAGGTGTATATCTGACCACCTTAATCATAATCAAATGATAATATTTTTTATAAGATTTTATATATAAGTAGTAGACTCCAGCCTGAATGTGAGGCATATTTTTGTATAATTGTATTCCAAAAAAATAATTAATTATGAATTATCTGCTACAACATTTTCAAAATAAAACAACTCCCAAGTCTGACCACCTTAACTCATTGAAAACTTTACCAAATTCAAAAAAATAAATTTTTTCCTTATAGTAGGCGAAGCATAGAATGTGACACATTTTTTGGATTTCAAAAATGTTATACCATCTAAAAATTAAAGCCATTTTTCAATCAGTATATAAATCAGCACTTTAGAGGTAACTCAATTGGAAAATAACTAATAATCACTTACCGAATTCAAAATTTAACAGAAATTATATCGATAGAAAGCTGATAATCTCCTTAAGATACCCTTTTTGTTTCATCAAATTTGGGTGAAAAAAAGTCGTCAGCTACATGGTCGAAGTCTGGAACTTAGAGAAACAGGGGTAAGACATGTTTTTGAGACATTTGAAGAGTTGACCAGGTAGGTATGGTGCACAAAGCAATACCGAGCCTAATCGGGTACACGAAAAACCCAACAGAATTTTGAATTTTGAATTTTCCCTCCCCTTTCTCCCTCCCATTTCTCCATACTTCATATGATATTAGATGATATATTATATATATTAGATTATATATTATATATATTAAATAATATATAATATCTATTATATATTAAATTATATATTAGATTATATATTATATATATTAAATATTATATAATATCTATTATATATTAAATATTATATAATATATATTAATATTAAATATTACATTATATA
>MU226284.1:2622334-2632997 GCA_018584345.1 Thuja plicata
TAGGATTAACAAAAAGGGAGGCTATATCTTCCTTAGTTATATTAAGGGTAGCAATCCCATCATGGTCAAGCCCATCATCAAATTGGGTGTGCATATCATCACGCCAATGAAGAGTAGCATTATGTTGTTGTGTAAGGGTGTCAATGTTTTCAAAAATGGTATTTAGGGTGGCAAGCATAGGAGATAAAGTAGGTATATTATTATACGTGTTTTTGAAGCCTCGTATAGTGTTCAAATTATCTTGTATCAAATCCTCTAAAGATTGAGGGTTTTGAAGCGGTTTTGGATTGTTTTGGGGATCATTATTAGGCGGGGGAGGGTTATTATCTTCATTTTTGTCAGCCATGCCTAATTAAATAATATACAAATATAAATTTCAAATTGATTTCATATATTATTAAAAAAATCAATACAAAACCCCATTTTTACCAAAAAAACTACATTTTACATGAAAATGAAAAAAATTAATCCAGATATAGCAAGAATTTACTTAGCGGATAAACTGTGGAGTCAAATTTGTTGTAGGAGCAATCAGGTACCTAAAAAAATTGTGTATAGGATATTTCTAGCCATTTTCCAAACCTAAAACGATGAGAGAAATGAGGAAAGCAGCTCGCAGGTTTTGATTTATGTCACAGGTTTCGGGTACCTGATATTTTCAGGTACCCAAAAATATCATGTACCCGATTAGGCTTGTGCTTTGGTGTCAGGTTTGTCCAGGTGTACTGACACCCAGGCCTACTAAAAAGTCAACAAACATTTTATTGCGCTTTTGGACAAGTGAAAAGTGAATTTTTTCACATCGCCACTTTTTGGCCCCCCATGATCTTGCACATACCCTGGTAAGAATACATTGTGCTTGTTAGATTTGGAGGTTTGATAACTACTTTTAGTGCACTTGTATTACATTTTGGGTACGCCAAGTATTTGTTTCATTGATTTTTCCTTGCCAGATGGAAAAGATAGAAGTGAACTTTGACCACACACCATGATATGTTTGGTGCATAGTATAGTACCATTTGTAGAATATATCAAATTGTTTCTCTATACATATGGAAGCACCTATTTTATAGTCAAGTGTTTAGATTACTTTGTAAGTCTAGGCTTTGTTTTTTAATCTCAGTGTTTGATGCATGTTGTAGTACCCATTTTTAAGTCATCATTTATTAAAATTATTTGGAAAACTAAGGTTTTTATTTGTAATATCTAAAGTCAGTTCTATCATAACACACCTTGCTAGACGTATTTGACTCTCCTTTTTCTAACATGAATCATAGTAATAAACACCTTACTAGACCAATAAGTAATGTCTCATCTCTTCTTTTCTCATATGACTCATAGTAAGTAACACCCTACTAGAACTAGGACATTCTTTTCTTTTCTCTTGCCTTCCCCATATGTGTGTAACATAAGTTTTCCATAATTATCCTTTTATCATGATATTAGATTGATGAGATCCTAAGTCCCTTGGGGCTTGGTTCTTATCTCTTTAGTATCTTGGTGAAAGTATTTTAACACTATCTTGTACTTTATTAACAGTATAAGCATAAGGTCATGCTGCAAATAAATTTGGGGATAAATATATAGTGTTGAAAATTATATTCATATAAATTCATGCTCATTTAGGATTCACTATGGTGATTCTATTTCCATGTGCCCAAAAATTTGACCGATCTCAAGCTTAATCTAGTTTTTGATATACAAATTTCAACATCTTTTCTAGCTCGTCAACCTATTTCTAGCCCACCAAGACTAGTCTAGGATTCCTGGCACCATATTCGCCCTAGACTACTGTGCTAGGTGTCACAATCTAGTAAAAAGGGGCCAAAATTTGAACCTCTAATAATCAAAAAATGGCGAGTGATAAAATATTCTCGATGTTGGCCTTCTGAATTGAATTTATCAACAATGTTTCATGAGGTTGATTATAAAAGAAAGCCTCACACCCTCATTTGTATATCTCATTCTCACATCACATTATCATAATTCACTTCTCTAATTAATTAATTGAACACGTATTTTAGTCATTTTCAAGATGGAGAGGAAGGAGATATATCATTCAAGGAATCAAGCATTGAATATGGCACCCATGATCCAAGTTCATATGTTTCTTCCAAGAAGGAATGCATGAACAAACTCTCGAGCTTAATATCATCAACCTTTCATGAAGGCTCCAAGGCAAGGAAATTGTATAAAAAAGGTATAGCATTTTTTTTTCAATATTAAATTACTTTAGATTCAAGCTCTCTTTTATACATCATTTGTTGTAAGGAAGGACGAATCCTTTGTGGCTTGTCATAGACAAGCCCCTCTATACCCCAACATGATTTTTTTCTCCTCTTGTGTGCAGGAATTCAAATCTAGTAGAAAAGAATTGTAGATCCAAAAAGGGTAGACTTAGACAAAGAGATTTTTTCTTTAGAGGAGTGAAAATTCCTTGATGTTGTGTTTACCCACATTGTTTGACACTTTTTCTAATAAACTTTAAGAAGATGATCAAATCAACATCCTGGGTTAGAATTCATTTTTGATATTTGAAATAGAAACCTCTAGGACTATGTCACCTCACCACATAGTACCACATTTTAGTGATAGATTCCTTTTTTCCCCTTTTCTAGATTTGTACTAAGAGTTTGTATATGTGATTTGTAGCTTACTATTTATGCTTATTACTGTTAAACTTATATCTTTAGACCTAATTCTTAATATATCTTATCCAAACACATTGAAAAAAAATAACAAAGAATAATCCAATCACATCATCATTTGTGTGTGTGTGTGTGTGTGTCCTCTACCTTTAGATTTGATTTATATCAATATTTTCTCTTGAGGGATTTTGCATCTCTATACTTTATGTGCTTGCAATTTTTCTACCAACAAGATATTTTTTCTTCATAAGATCTCACTTAATAAATGATTAGTAAAAGAATCCCTTTTACTTAATAACTTAGAATTGGATATGATTGGGTCAAGTACCAAATAAAATAAATAAAATGGTGTGGAATATTCATCTTACGGTAACCCATGAGAGGAGGTATTTGTAAAAATAAAACTAATAACTCAATTGCAATAAAATAAAGATAAAAAAAGAGGTCATAATATAATGACTTACATGGGAAAAACCATTTCAAGGTACATAGCTTAAACACTCTAAAATTAAATTAATGTAATATTTAGTAATCAAATGTTAAAATACACTTGGAAAATCAAGGACTTTGCAGGAGTATTCTCAACTAGAGATTTAAAGTAGTTTATGGTCTAATAGTTATATAGGTATAGAACTCACTAGTCAAATGTGCATCTCAAGCACCAAATAATAGAAGTATGTGAAAGTATAGTATAATACTGAGTAATCTAAGAGCCACATTTTCCAAAAATATTGCACCCAAATCCCAGTTCAAGAATCTAATGATCAAATCCCAAGAGGCATCTGTAGGCTAACATAACATATTCCTTCCAACTATTATAAGATCATTATATTCCACTGATGAAATCCAGGGAATCCACTTTGAATTCATATACGCATTCAAATATACATGATGATGTATCATAGAACACATCATAAGTTGGTTAGGAATTGTAACTCCCTCTCATATCTTTTTTTTGTTGTAGATGTATTTATATTTCTAATCTAGAAGGTACAACTTCTAAAGGCCTTAAATTTTGATCAGGATCCTAAGTAATATTTACTCTCACTACATAACTCAAAGAGATCTATGTATACGTCTCAAAGATATTTATGTAATGGATGTCTTAGAAATAATGTTGAATGACCTCTGTAGCTTATAAATTTAATTAATTTTAATTTTATAGGCTAATCATCATATTTTGTAATGTTAAAAGTAAATTGAACATTGATTAACCTTCTCCTATAAAAGCAATGATTATTTATTTTTCCCTGAATATATTTCTACATATTGAACTTTTCCAATTATGATTTTCCCTTAAAACAAGTCATCCCAAATTATTTACAATATAACTTTATTATACTATTAAGCACCATATCCCTAGATAGAATCTTATTAAAAATATTTCCACATCTATTTCATTATTTTCTGCAAACATAAAAAAAAATCTTTTAAATACTAAGAGTCATCCATCGAGACTTTGTTGTTTGACTTTGTTCTGGGTAAGTCAAACTATGGAGCCCCAATTCCCAATAAAGACCTTTTGGACATCAGGCATCAGAGGTTCCACATTTTTCAGAGCTGGATGCCAGACCTCTACATTGTCATGTTTTCCTATGTTTAGTTTTCTTCTCGTCAAACCCTCGACCCCTGACCCTTGATTATTCTTTGAACATCAGAATTTGGGATTCTTTATTCAAATTACCCTTATTTTCTAAGTAAGGTAAGTTGAAATTCTCACTGCAAACCTGGATAGGAAATTTTATTAGATTTTATTTAAACAGGTTTTACCCTAACTTCCAAATGTCATAACTCCTAGCTCGATGATCAGAATTGATCTTTCATGTCTCATCAGAAAGAGATAAAAGAGATATAGAATCAATCTTTACAAACACTTTCTATGGAAATGGTGCTAAGAGACTAGTTGAAATTGAGACTCCTAATTCCATGGGAGACTTCTAAAAATGTAGCTTTCTAAGACATGGAAAATGCATAGAAAATTAAACCTAAATAATGCATATCTCCTTAATGAGGGATCCTTCCTAGGATATGGTCATGCATTCATGGGTTTTCTTATCCACTCTCTAATTCTCCCTTGTGTTTAAGATTGTTTGGGAAAAGATCTATCATCCACTAGTACTAACTTTCTTATACAATAATGACGATTAATGTTTCCTTAACTCAATCATGTGGATATTTTATCTCTATTTAAAATGGCTATACATAATTCTCTTTCATATGGTATTAATTTATCTTTAACCTTATATGAAGCATGATATGTTAATCTAGTTATTTAAAAAAACTACTATCTCAACTTTTACCTTTGTCTTTCAAATAGAGCATTATAGAATTTCTTGTAGTTTTTCTCCACTCTATCAAGGTTATTTTTACAATATGTGTTGCATGGTGTTGTCATTTATCTCAACTCAACAAGTTTTTTCATTGATTTCAACCTAAGATCATTAAGTTTAATTGGAGATAATGGCATATGTTGTGTAAGGAGACATTTGAGAGCGATGATTTATCATTTTAAAAGAGATAGTGTTGGCAAGAGACATTGATATCAATATTTTATGTTGTCATTGATGGCAACCATACATGATTCATATGGTCACTTGTCTTATTTTGTACTTACCAAAGGTTATATTTCTAAATTGGCTAAGTTTTGGAGATAAAAGACAGTGTACATGCTATAGTCAAGTTATGGAGTTCTAAGTGGAAAAACTCAGTATTTAGTGAAGAATAGTCATAACCACCCAGTGGAACATTAAGCTATTCTATTAGATTGGTTAATTGATCGGTTTATCCATTTGTTCTAATTGAGATGACATATTAGAAGATATTTATAGAATTTATCAAGGTTAGCATGGATATTTCTTAATGGATTTTGCCAACACTTTACACACTACATTTTATGTTCTTGAGGCTGACTAATTGAGATATTGATTTTGTAGTTGGGTATATAAGATCAAGCTTTTTTGATGATTTATGTTCAAGTTATGGTTAGATATGATATGGTTGGATATTGTACATGCAAATTTGATATGAGAAGAAGTGAGATTGCAAATTAATCATAATTTTATGTGGTTTTTACATGGAACTGTATAGGCATATGAGATGCTAACTACTAGTGAACTATTTTGGATTGTAGTCCAATATATATTGTAAATAATTGTCCTTTCCTAAGGGTTGTAGCCGTCTTTTGTAATTGAGCAGTGAACTCTAGGTTGTTAGCTTGAATGCATGTGCATTCCACTTGTACTATACTCAAACTTTTTTCTTCTTGCATACAATCTTCTCTCTTCACTAGACCACACCTTGGCATCCATGATCTACACTTGCATAAAGAAATTAATTACATATATACATTACATTTCCATTAGGGCATTAACCACCTTAAAAATTATATTACAATCTTTCCCGCTCGATCCTTGAACCCTAAAATGTATTACTACTCTAGAACATTCAATTACAAACTCAGGTCATCCATAAGATTCATTACACATCGATTTGAATCAAGAACATTCAAACATTTTTTACCTCTTACCACGCTTCCAAAAATTGATTAAATCCGATCACCTCGAGCAATGAAATAGAAAATAATAATTACAAATCTGTTATTCCACATCACCTTGACATATGGATCACGAAAACATCCATTGTGTAGGATATATATATATGAGACCTGTTAGGATTTTGATATGTGTGGCCTCCTAATCCAAGACAAGGAGATCCCAACTGATTAATTGAAAGAAGACGATCAATGCAAAATGGAATCAACTAGTTATGGATAAAGAGGGGAACAGGATCTAATTTCTTAATTATAAAGTAAAACAATAGATCTAAAAAACCTTAATTGAAATGAAACATTTACCTTGGAAGGTAGCAGATCTAGAAAAGCTTTTCTTCTGACGTATCTGTTGAGTTTCAGAAAATTCTACAACCAAATCTAGAACAGAAACGCAGAGACAAACAAAACCTAGAAATATTTTTATTTTCTGACTTAGGATGACCTTGACCTCTTTACGGGGGCGCAATTGAACGCCAAAATGTCAACCTCAACCTACACTACTCCGACAAAATTTTTGTTTGCGTATCCCAAAAGTTGGTCGAAAAGGGTATCCAAATCTGCTCTTAAATATGTTGTCTTGTACATGTACCTATACCTACAAGAAAAATAGTTTTGTTTTTTGGGGGAGGGGTTTGCCTTAGTCAAACCCTGATTTAGGAATTAACCTTGAAATCAATAAATGAAATCGAGAATGCTAGCAAGTAGTAGAAGTAGATCTAACAATGAAGCTATGATATTCAATAGATATGCAATTATATTTTGAATGTAAACAAGTATGTTAACATGAAAGCTTGGACTCAATATTAGAAACCATAAACCTCCATGATTGTATGCTTGGAATCCACCTTGAAGGAAGAATGAATGAATCTTGAGGATGCACAAAGGATCTTGAAGGAAGATCACACCACCATGGTGGATAGATCTAGGGTTTGAATGATGAATCTTGAATGCTTGAACCAAATCCCTTCAAAGGCTTGAATGCTTAAATCCTTGATCTTCAATCAAGAACTTGAATTCTTCAGAGGAAGACTTGAAAACCTTGATTGAATACTCAGAAGCTTGAAAAAATGTAGAATAATGGATGCTTGAAATCTTAACCTTGCTCACTTGAATTCTTTCTTATTAAAAATGAGAGGAGGAAAGCTTCCTTATATACAAATCTAGGGCACAATCTTCTAGAGAGGCCTACATAGGAGAATTAAATTTCAATTAGACCTATACCCCTAGAAGTGGACCTATCTTAAATATAATTTAAGATTCGTCACTTAGGAACCTGAAATAGCCGACCCAAAAGTGGGAAAATGAAGTTTTGAATGTCCCTCGGCAGCCAACAAACTTTCCAATTGGAAAGGGGGACCTGGGTTGAGGTTGAGGTCAACCCTAACCTAGGTCAAGGTCGAGGTTGAACCTAACCTAGGTTAAGGTCAAGTTCAACCTTGACCCAGGGAGTCAAGACCCCTAGAAAATGTGTCAGGTGGGATAAACAGTGCCCAGAGAGGCCCAATCAGGGTCCTAAACAGGCACAGAAGATGAAGAAGAGGAAAAAATTAGAGGATAATATTATGATGGCTCAAAAAACCCCCTAAGGAGGGCTAAACATTATTAACATGGAAGTGCTTCCATTTTAAGATGATACATTAAGCCCCCACTTTAGCGGGAGTATGGAAATCGAACATAATCGCAATAAAGTTAGAAGAAAGACTCTGGTGAATAGCAACAAGGTAGAAAATCACTTAGTCAAGGACATGAGCCCCTAGGCCAAGGATTCTAACTCAACATACATTCACAAGGCTATGAAAGGAAAGAGAAAATTATCATAGAAAGCATAAATGACTACATAAGCAAGACAAGAGAAACACTAGAAACAACATAACTTCATGATCTAATCCTAATAGCATGAAAGTGAAAGAGAGAAAGGAGAGAGTGATTAACTCACCTAGTAAGATGCCCACCTTACCATTGAATCACCAAGGAGGGATATCCCAATAGGTTCACCCGTAAACTGTGTTTTATCATTGTAATGCATCTTTTGACAGCTTTTGGATACCCATAGATCCACATTCTTGTATCACTATGGAATATAAAATGCGTGTCTTTTTAGGATTTAGCAACTTATGTGTATTACCTTCCAAGGATTTAGCATATTTGAATATTAAAAATGCGTATCTCTTTAGGATTTAGCAACTTATGTGCGTTACCTTCCGAGGATTTAGCAAAAATTAAAAAATTAAAAAAAATGTGTCTCTTTAGGATTTAGCAACTTATGTGTGTTACCTTCTTAGGATTTAGCAAAAATTAAAATTAAAAATGTGTCTCTTCAGGATTTAGAAACTTATGTACGTTACCTTCCAAGGATTTAGCAAAAAAATTTAAAAAAAATGTGTCTCTTCAGGATTTAACAACTTATGTGCATTACCTTATGAGGATTTAGCATGTTGTAAAATATAAACTATAGTATAAGGGATACCCTATATATTCCCCCCTCCTTATCATGGCTACCTAATAGACAGGATAAGGAAGAGAAGGAGGATACCTACTTCACAAAGTAAGGAGATATCCTATTAGCAACAATGTACACTATAATCTTAGCGGAGAGTATTGACCCTTACATCTAAGAGTATAGATAATCGTAAAAAGGATATGTCACTTATGGAAAAAGGAACATCAAAGAGGAAGTGATCTTATCAACATGATGCCCACCATAGAGGATTGCTTAGGATAAAATATCATCTTTCAAATAAAAGTAAAGAGGGATCAAAGACTCAATCATCAAGCTCCCTGCGATCAAGAAGAAGAGGAATCTTAGAATGAAGGAAGCAAAATATAAACCAAAGCAAAGGCAAGAGTGTATAAAGAACGTAATTTGCAAAATAAAGAAGAGTTGATGACCTAGGATAATAACCTCTCATATAAGAGGGTATCCATAGCCAAAATATAAATCTTTATAAGGAAATAATGTTGTAGAATAAACAAATGCCACTAAGCTTAGGAAAGTAGATCCTTAGATAGAGATAAAGAAGGAAAACCTTGCCCCCCAGGGATGAAAGCAAGGGATATACCAATCATATCAAGAGATATTCTAACAAAGAGATATCTTTACAAAACAAATGTACTATAAAAGATATCATGAATATTAGAAGAGAGCCATGGATGATTATGATCAAAGGAATAAATGTATCATAATACAATACCATAGGGATAGAATATAGAAAGAATAACCAATTAAGATTTATTTATTTTTTAAAAGATTCTAAGAGCATAATAGATCCTAGAAAAATGGAAGAATTACCTCTTTCCCCCGAGTGAAGAGACAAGAGGGAGAAAGATCTATATTATAGAAGAACGAGGGGTATTCCCTGTATGGAAATTATGAAGAAATTATAATACTGCATGAGAGTGAGATATAATTCCTAAAGAAGCTCTTTCTCTAACATACATCTTGAGATGCACGCAATCAAAAAGTAAATGTGTATTACTATAATGAATCTAAAATGTGTATTACTATAATGAAAAGGACATTTGTACTTGGAGAGAGCATCTTCCGGTATAGGTCTGAAGATTTCTTTCTTAGAATTCATTAACTGAACATATACCTTCTTAGCCACATCTTGAGTGGTATCAGGGTAATCTAAGGAAGGTGTTGGAAGGAGAATATGAAGAGGAGGGCGATGATCAAAATCAACCACCTTAAATTGAGATAGCGGAAATCCTAGACCATGCTTATCTTTTTTAGGAGATAGATGAGCCAAATATTTAATACCATATTCATTAACACCAAGCCCTAAACCCTTATAACCTTGTTTAGCCACCATATTGTATCGGGTAGTGTACATATATTTTAAAGCTTCTACAGGAGGTGATTTGTTACGGTGACTATGAGAAAATGTTGTGTAAGGAAGAATGATAGGTTTAGAAGAAGGTTTGTTTCTCTTCCCTTTAATATCATCATGGATTGGATAAGAAGGGGAAGGTAAATCAAATAATTCTTGCATATCTGCATCGTGAACCATAGTTTGAGCCCCATCACGAGTGTGGGAAGAACTAGGGATAGAAGATGGAGAAATAGGGGTGGGAATATTAGGAATTGGATTAGGAAGGATAGGATTAGGATTAGGAATATTAGGAAATGGGGTATCATCTACCAAATTCTTCACAGAATCCAAAAGATCAATAAGTCCACTACACAAATTCTTAATGAAAGTTTTGAAAGTAGGAAGGCTAGTATTAGTTAATCTCAAAATAGCATAAGCAAGTGAAACATGAAGAGTAACAAACATAATGAAATGGATGATACTCTCATAAACATCATAAGTACTATAAAGAGATGCCAAGAGAAGAATAATGAGGAAAATAACCATACCCCAAAGCATCTTAAATATCTTCATAGTGAATAAAATGAAAGAAAATTTTTTGTATTTTGATAAGTATGTAGATTTTTTTGTATTTTAAAATGCAAGAACATAAA
>MU226285.1:0-39327 GCA_018584345.1 Thuja plicata
AAAATGAAGAAGGACCTTGTGTAGTCCTTAGCAATTAGGCTTTTCTTGTCTCTGAATCAGGAGTAAAGGTTCAAGGTTCACATAGACATTTCAAGCATTGTGATTCATACAAGAAAAATCCCTAACACATTGCTGGAGAAAATGTAAAGATCTTGAGGGAGAGAAGAACTTCCAACATGATAGAAAAATTTGAGGACACCAATGTTAACTATTGCATTGACATAGACATGGAGAATTTCAGAATGCAAAAGGATGAACTCTATTGTCAGGATCAAGAAGCTGACCCTTTGAACAAAGAATTAATCTTGCAAGAAGATGGATTATGGAAAATGTACTTTGATGGTGCTTGATCTAAAGAAGGATCAGGGGTAGGAGTATTGTTGATATCCCCATCAGGTACAACTTTTAAGTATTCATTTCTGTTAGCATTCCAATGTACAAACAATACTGCAGAATATGAGGCTTTATTCTTAGGACTTGAAATTGCTATCAAACATGGTATAAGAAGTTTAAAGGTTTATGGTGATTTTGAGTTGGTGGTAGCACAAGTCAGATCCAAATATGCTATAAACAATGATAGATTGAAAATGTACAAACATGCTATTTGGGATCAACTTGAAATGTTTGATGCTTTTAATATAAATTGGTTAGAAAGTTCAAAAAATATTATGGTTGATTTTCTAGCAAATGTTTCTTTGAAAAATGATGATCTGACCTTACATGGAGTATCAATACTCGAATTCAAAACTAGACCAGTGGTTCTGGACAACATATACAACTGGTAGGTATTCCAGGATGATCAAGATATTTTGAGATTCATGCAATGTTTAGACCATTATGAGAACCAAAGTATAGATTGTAGCTCCTTAATGGAACATGATGATGAAAAATATTACATCTTTGGAAATGAAGTTGTCCAGCTAAGTTCTAATCAGATTCCTAGGGTTCTGGTGGAGCTTGAAGCATTGTTTGCCAGTCAACAAAATGATTCATCAAAATTGAGCAATGCCAATATTGAGGATCTAGAAGAAATAAACTTAGGATCTGAAAATAACCCTCAAATAGTTTACATTGGAAAAGGTTTGGACTCTCATGTAAGAATAAATCTGATCAAGTTACTAAGAAAATACAAACATGTCTTTTCTTGGTCATATGAGGACTTGAAAGCATATAGAGAAGACCTTTTTCAGCATGAAATTCCTTTGAAATTAGATGTGAAGCCATTTAGGCAGAAACAAAGACCTATTAACCCCTTGTTGGCTCCCAAGATGTAGCAAGAGTTGATGAAACTAAAGGATGCTGGGATATTCCAGCCAATCAAACATTCAACCTGGGTATCAAATCTAGTGCCAGTTAGAAAGAAAAATGGTGACATCAGATTATGTGTTGATTTCAGAAACCTTAACATTGCTTCATTAAAAGATAACTATTCACTTCCCAATATGGAAGCAATGTTGCATAAAGTTACTAGTTGTGAATTGTTGTCAATGATGGATGGTTTTTCAGGTTATAACCAGGTTTTAGTTAAAGAGACAGAGTAGTATAAAACTGCATTTACTACTCCATGGGGAACATATGTGTATATCAGAATGCCTTTTGAATTAATAAATGTAGGGGCAACTTTTCAAAGAGCTATGGATGTTGCTTTCAAAGAATTCATAGATCTATTTATGGTTATTTATCAAGATGACTTGACTGCATATTCTAAAAGGGTAATTGATCATTGTGATCACTTGGGTAAGATTTTTAACAAAGCATTGGAGTATGGTGTTTCACTAAATCCCAATAAGTGTCATTTTGTAGTGAAAGAGGGGAAGTTGCTTGGACATATAGTGTCCAAAGAAGGGGTAAGGATAGACCCTAAGAGAGTGGAAGCAATTCAAAGAGTGACTACTCCAAATCATTTAAAAAGTGTGCAATCTTTTTTAGGAAAGATAAATTTTGTCAGAAGATTTATAGCCAATTTCGCAAAAATTATTAAACCCATTGTAAAATTGCTAAAGAAAGATTCCAAGTTTGTTTGGAATGAAGAGGCTCAACAAGCATTTGAAAGGATAAAAAAGGCAGTGCAAGAGGCTCCAGTGTTGAAATATCCTGATTATACTAGGCCTTTCTCTTTGTTTTCATTTGCATCATTTCACACAATTGCTACTATATTGCTTCAGAAAGATGAGCAGGGATTTGAACATCATATAGCTTTTTATAGTAGATCCTTGCAGGCTACAGAGCTTAACTATGAAATAATAGAAAATCAGGCTTATGCATTGGTAAAGGCTATAAAGTCTTTTAGGCCCTACTTGGTTTGTGCTAAGGTGTAGGCCTATGTTCCTCATTCAGCAGTAAAGGATATTCTTACACAGTCAGAGGTAACTGGTAAGAGGTGTAAGTGGATTACAAGAATTCAATCTTGAAATCAATATCACCAAATTGATAAGAGGACAAGGCTTGGAAAAGCTTATGACAAAATAGAACCTGGATTTAGTACAGCTAAATCAGATAGAAATACATGACCAAGTCATTACTAGTACAGAAAGGCAACCGTATTATACAAATATTGTTTTCTTCCTCAAAAATGCTAAGTGTCTTGATCAGTTGTATAAAAATCAGAAAAGGATTCTGAAATTACAAGCTCAAAGGTATACTTTTATCCAAGGTAATTTGTTTTGGAAAGATAAAAATGGTGTACTATTATTGTGCCTCGACAAATACCAAGCTGAGAAAGTTCTGATTGAGATGCATGAAGGAGAATGTGGAGGTCACTTTTTTTCTAAAACCACTACCCATAAGATTTTGAGGGCAGGGTATTATTGGCCTACTTTGTTCAAAGATACTTATACACATGTCAGGAAATGTGAACCATGTCAAAGGTTTTAAAATAAACTGAAATTTGCAGGTGCTCTGTTGCTGAATCCAGTAAGTACTGAAGCTCCTTTTGCTATGTGGGGGATTGACTTTATTGGTGAATTTCAAGAAAAATCTAGTGCAGGGCATAGTTGGATATTAGTTGCCACAGATTAGTTTACTAAATGGATTCAAGCTATCCCTACAAGGAAAGCAACAAGCAAGGTGGTCACTGAGTTTCTCTTGGAGAATATTTTAACTAGGTTTGGTGTGCCTAGGAAGCTAGTAATGGGCAATGCCATGAGTTTCAGATCAGAAGAAATGACATGTTTCTATGAAAGGTATGGGATTACCATATCATACTCATCCCCATATCACCCACAGGCTAATGGACAAGCAGAATCTAGCAATAAAAGCATATTGAAGATACTGAAGAGGACTCTGGAACAAAATAAGAGAACATGGCACACAAAATTGAAATTAGCTCTTTGGGCTGATAGGATAACACTCAAGAAGGAAACCGGTAAGTCTCCTTTTGAGTTGGCATATGGTTTACAAGCAAGGTTTCCAATTAACAATATATTACCTATTTGCCAATTCATACAAGAGGAACATCTAGATGTCTCTGACAATATGCAAAATAGAATGATGAAATTGATTGAATTGGATGAGACAAGGAGAAATAGTCCGAGAGAAAATGTGAATCTACAACAAAAAATGAAATATATGTTTGATAAAAGGGTGACTGAGAGAAATTTCCAGACAGGTGACTTAGTTCTACAATGGAATGCAAGGGCAGAGGACAAAGGAAACCACAAGAAATTTGTGTCTTTATGGCTAGGACCTTCCATTAGTGTAGAAAATTTTGGTAAAGGCTCATATTTGTTGAAGAATATGGAAGGAGAAAATTTTGAGTTGCTTGTGCATGGGCATTTCTTGAAGCCTTCCTTTAAATAAAACAAAGGTGATGCACAAGTAACATGTATTATATTATAAATATCTTTCCCTGTTTTAAGTTTTGTAGGTGTTTCCCTTTCTGTTTGAGGTTTTTCTCCATTTTTGTTGTGGTTTGCAACCAGAGATTCTATGGTTCTTTGTCATAAACTATGTTTAGTCAATCCTCATTAGAGCCACTATTGGTTGTATTTCCAGTTTTGGTCTGTTTCCCTAGTTTCATGATCTTCACTCTGGTTTCGTGCTTAGAAGCAGAGGTCTCTCAATTCTAGTGCCTCTTCCCTATCGAAGTATTCGGGTTTTCAAATATAAATTTATGATAATGTGCAAAAAACCTTGAAACCCTAAGTCTTGTTTGGTGTTCTAAATTGAAAAGAAACCCTAAGGCATTTTTTGCTTATGTTTTACTGTTACTTTTTGATTCACTTAAGTCATGTGTTACATTCTGATCACCTAGTCGCATAACTTGAATGGAATATTCCCTTTTTCTTCCAGACTTGGTGATTAGCTTGTGTCGCATAGTCTCACTCAAAATTAGAATATTCCTTTAGCATTTCCAGACTTCGCGATTAGTTTGTATCACATAGTCGCGGGATAAATGAATAGGTTAGCAGTATATGAATGGACCCAAAGATAGGTCATGATGTCACAGGAAATTATCAGTAGTTAAGGATTTGTCACAAGACATCACAATCTCTTTATGTCACATAATCACTAGATTGGTTTGAGGTTAAATAAGTTGTGCAAAGCTTTAGTCGCATGGTCTCTAGAAAGGATGCTAGTAAAGTGCAAGTTGCTGAGACTTTGCGACCAACCATATGCGGTTTGAGATGAAGACACAGTTGAGTTGTTGCTAGATTGATGTGATGAGTCAGATTTTTCATTCTATGATAAGGAAACAAGTAAACAACTAGACATGTGTCAAAAGGTAGGTGTATTTGAAAGACTTATCGCATGGTCGCCAAATGGTAAGAATTTATTCAGGGATTACGAGACTAAGTTAAGGGTTTTTGTTTGTTGCATAGTCTTTGAAGATTTTAAGGGTATGACAGATTATTTGGTGATTAAGCGAGAGCTGTTAGATGAAGTGATTAAAAGATCCTATGGTAGTTGCAAAGTCTGAGAATAAAAGAGTCCAAAAGGAAAAGTGCTCGCGAATTAGAGCTAAGGGTATGTCACGAAGTTGTTAGATGAAGAAAAGGGTAAATTGCTTGTCACGTTGTCTCTAGATGTTTTGACACTTAGCATTTATGTCCTGCGATGGGGCGACTAAGGGTAGTCGTGGGGTCTTGTAAAAGAAATAAAACATTTGTGACTGGGAGATAACCATAAAGGCTAAAAGTGATGGTTAGTTGTGTAGTCTCCAAAAGGGATGTGAGTTAGTGCTAACCATTTGCGACTTTGATTTCTTCACTGTTGCGTGATCGACAGATGGTAACATTGGTTAGCTAAAGTAGAGAAAGTTGTAGTCATTGTGTCTCTAGAAGAATCATGGGTTAAAGACTTGGGTCAGCGACAGAGAGATTGTATGCAGTCGCATAGTCACTTGATATCAAATGTTAAGAAAAGGCGATAGTATCTTATAAGAAAATATGAATTGTTCGTTATCCAATAAAAGGCTTGGATATTGATTACTGTGCAAAAGGGGGTAGCTGAGATGTATGATAGAGAGCCCGTTGCATGAAGATATGTCATCTCATTTGAATTCTATAAGGTTTTTCTGAGGATTCAGTTTTATGAATTTTATTTCTTGTCACGCTCATGGAACTACGGCTAGGTTTTCAATTAATTTTGCAGTATGTTGAATTGAAGACAGAAATAATGTTTTTCAAATGATGAGCCATGTACTCTGAAGGGTAACCATAAAGAGCTGATTGTGTATTCATTTTCATTCATCTTGCTTTCAGAATTTTAGAATGAAGAAGAGCTAAGTATTCTAAAACAGAGAAGAATCAGAGAATTGCAGAGTTTTCCATTGATTCAAAGTAGTGAATTCCTGAGAATTATGCACACAAAAGTAAGTGAGTTTTTGAGATAGATTTGTCTCAATATCGATAAAGAAAGAGTGATTTAGCATAGTAAACATGAGCAGAGCAGTCAGTGTAGCTTCGACCAGTGGTAGGAGTGAGAAGGCAGAAGAGGAGGCAAAGGGAAAACCAAATTATTCTGATGATTTCCTCAAGTTGCTTCCTGGTTTGACTCAGAGCAAAAGAGCAAATGCAAATGTGCTCATAGATGATTATTCTAGTAAAAGGGATGCTAATACTGCGGGAACAACAGGTTTTCCACTCTTTACGTACTTCTACAAGAATTCTGATAAAGCCATCCCAGTGTCAAACCCTTGGACTTGTGGTTTGGCTAGATTAATTGTTCCTGATGTCTACATAGATGTAGATTTGTTCCTAGACCTTGTCAGCCATTATGATGTTTTTTCCAAAATAATTAAAAGGAATGATGGCACTGCCCTACTCATCCTTAAAAGAAATTCATTCATGCAAGCATTTGGCTTATATAGCACTATGTCTACCAAGATTGACATGACAAAACAGGAATAGAGATATGTATTAAAACTTGGTATGGCCATAGGACTGTTGCAGAAGCATATGCTCAAAGAGGTAACAAATTATTTGGATCCTATGTCTGGGACAAGCCCATACTACTACAAGGATTTACATTTTTACATAAAATATATCGCCTATGCCCTATGTAGAGTGCTAGGGATAGATGGGGAAGCAGAGAAAATCAATGCTGGCATATTGATGATGGTGCTGGACTTGCAGGAGGTGCATTCAAGCACAAGTTATGATTACATATAGCACATCATAGATCAAATGCATGAGGGATTCATTGCAACTCAGAAGAAGTTGAAGGACCCTAAGGAAAAGGAGCCCATGTTTTTTCAT
Source organism: Thuja plicata (assembly GCA_018584345.1). Classification (NCBI taxonomy): domain Eukaryota; kingdom Viridiplantae; phylum Streptophyta; class Pinopsida; order Cupressales; family Cupressaceae; genus Thuja; species Thuja plicata. Next base: position 6,699 of record MU226285.1, read on the forward strand.
TACTCCATCCTCATGCATTTGTTGTTATACTTTAATTTTATGATCATGGATGTGAATAATTTGGCTCCCCAGAGGTTTTATCAGGATGGACCTAATCCTATCCAATTTTGGTTGAGGGTTTGGAATTATACCTCAAAGGATTGTGATTATTGTGCCTTTCAGAATTGGATTGTGTATCCAATAGTGAAAATTTTGGGTATCAGCAGGACAAGGATTCCCCTTAAGGTCATGCAACTATTGAGGCCAAATGAGTACCTAGATAAGTGGGAAGGAAAGCATAATTGGGGTGATTTCTTCCTGGAAGAAAATTATACCATTATTAGGGTATATGGGTGTATTCATCCACCTCATCTTTTACCTTACTATGTGCCAGTGAGGGTGGCAACAATGGAATTCATATGGCAGCTATTGTTAACAGACAATGAGCATTTTGCACTACATAAAAAGGGAAATTTGACCCCTAGATAGTTCAGGATTTCCCATTTTACAATTTCTAAAGGTGCTATTGATGAGGTGAGTCAATGGTTGGAAGGGCGCAGAATGGGGGCAGCTCCTTATAGATATATTGACCCAGAGGGCTTCATGGTAGGAATGAGAAAATTGTATACTCCTACAATCCCCAATACCAATGTCCACTGTGAGTGCATAGAGGAAGATGCAACAAGGAACATCCTTGATGAAGATGACATCAAGATGAGAAGGACTAGGATTCAAGAGCTGCTAAATATTGAGAGACAAATCAAGAGAAATGGGTTATCTTTTGGGGGTTTTTACCCCGATCTCCCATATTTTGACAAGATTAAGGCCATGATAGATAATTATTATGTGCTTACTGAACAACTTGAAACTATCCTTGATAAGAAATGTGCCTAGGAGTCAGATCATTCATAATTTGAATATGATAGTAGTAGTGACAGTGATTATGCACATCCCACTAGATATGTTCCACCATAGCAAGATGTTGCTGAAGTACCACAACTGCAGGGAACAAATGGCCACATTGTTAACTTGACAGTGGTGACACAACCTGATGACATAGAAGAGCCTGCTGCTAAGAGGCAGAAAATGGAAATAGGTCAGCCTTCAATTGAGGGACAGGATAAGAAAAAGGATAAGGCTAGAGCCCTAGCTCCTGGAAATAGGTTATATGATCATAACCTAAGGAAATTAATTAGGGAAGGCAAGAAGAAACATCCTGATTTGGAGGACAAGGTTGAATTGCCTCTTAAGGGCTGTGTTGATGAAAGATTGATCCATCAACAACAATTTTTGAATGATGACAACTTTGTCAAAACTTAGGAGTTTTAAGACTTCCTAAGATGGTATAAGAAGGAGCAGATAAGAGCTCAATTGACAATTGATGGCAAGGAGACAATAACAAATGAGGCTTTAGTGGCTCTACCGTCTTATGATCCTTAAAGTGAGGACATTTCACCTAAGGAGGCCAGGAAAATGGTGTTAGGCAGTGGTATATTATTGGATGAGGGATGGGATTTAGCATCTGCCTTTATAATTGACCAGATAAGAAAGCAGCTAGATCTCAAAATGGCCAGTGAAGTTTAGATGGGAGATATAATCAAAGGATTTGGGTATAGCCCAAAGTCTCAAGCTTTTACAATGTAGAGCCTATGCCCAAAGGATCAAAAGCCTCAGCTAGTAAACATCCAGGAGAACATGGTAGGCAACCAAATGGTGTGGACAATGTAGAATACAGGGGATTTGGAAATATCCCAAATCATGACACATTGGGCACAATTAAATGAGGACAAAACTAAGCAGTTGTCTGATAAGTGTAGCACATTGTTAGAGGAGACAAGTGCATTGGCTAAAGATCAAGAGATGTGCCACATACAAATACACCAGCAAGATCAGGTGATAAAAATATTGATGAAGGAATTGGAGGAGAAGCTTGAGGTGGTATATGTGCCTACACAACCACAACCATTGCAGATTGAGGATAAAGCCAGATTAGAAGAGGTGGTTGAGGAAAAGGTTGAGGAAAAGGTTGAGGGAGAAAAAGGAAATGAAATTTCTTTGAGAGCATTAAAAAAGTATTTTACAACATAGAATTGAAGTCATAAAGGATAAGACTGATGTTGTACTTAATGCCTATAATAAGTTGCCAGTTTTACATACGGAGGTGATGGGGTATCTTGCTATCTTGAACCCCTATTTTACTAACTGGTGTACCAGGGTACAATTATTTGAGAAGCTTGCATCTTTACAAGCCCTAAGGATAGATTTTCCAGTGATAGTGACAGAAGTTGAAGATGAGATCAAAAGGGTCAATATTTCTCTCTCATTCTTTAAAGGAAAATTGAATCAAATAGAGGTTAAATTAAGCCTCTTTTTTGATGAATTTAATAGATTTGTTCCTTCCTAAAGGGGAGATGATGATCAAGTAAAAGCTTTAGATACCTGGAGAAATGAATTTGATAGCAAGATGCCTAGTGATGAAGCATTCATTGTGGGAGCATATGTCGATATAGAGGGATTCAATAAGATATTGGATGAAGCTTTCAAGGAAGAAACTAACATCAACAAGTTTCTAGTAGATGTTAAGAACATCACTAATCTTAGATGGGACAGGCAAAAGGTAAAAGTATAGAGTACTCAGGACTTCAAATGGCCATCAGATGATGAAGTGGCAACATGAGAGTTAATCACTAGGCCCAAGAAGAAGAAGCCAGCAGTTGAAGAAGAAATCTTGGATCAAGAGTAAAGGTGAACACTTGGTGCTTCAATATTAGAGATGAATAAATCAGTTATTAGTAAAGGAAAATGTAGGTGAATATGTAAACATGGTCATCCAAACTTGACATCAATGTTACCAGCTAACATTTTTACTAACAGTGAAGTCACCAGATCGGGGAAGAAGAAGAAATATTTGTTTTTATTTCTTGACTTGGTCATTCCACCGCTTCTTTTCTCTCTCTCTTTTGTCTCTTCTATAGTTTTAGGGTTAGGTTTTCTAAGACCATCCAAAGCTTGTAGAATCCTTTATAAAAGGATTCTAGGATGGTAAAGAACATATATATAGAAGAGAGTTGTATTTTTCAAGAAGAGGATGAAATATAATGTAAAATTAGACTTTCTGAATTTTTGTCTGTGTTTTCAAGCTTCAAAGCTCTTTCATGTATGAAAGAGGAATCATATCAATAAAATATGGTGCTATTTTACTCTTTTCTATTGTTGTCTCTTTATTTCCTGTGTATTTTTTTTTATGTTTAAGTTTGCAAGGCATTCTGAAGCATTTTGGTTACAAGGTAACTATTTGATTACTTAGAAGTTTCTTTCACATAAATAACTAAGTTTTGTGAGTAGTTTTATGAAGCATAGTAGTATTCAAGGATTTGGTAACACTATTTTAGAGGTAACTAGATAATTTGTAAGGAAACTTATTGGAATTGCATGTAGGTTGTAAGGCAGCTTACATTATTTTGTTTCTATGAGACTTTAAGCTTATTGACTCTGAAACCCAAAGGATAGGCACTGATCTAGATCTTGGTCTAATAATCTATCATTATCCAAGTTTTAAAAATTATTTCAATCAAAATACTTCTGTTACTAAAACAAACAAACTAAACTCAATAGGGACTCATGTCAGTAGGACAGTGTCCATTTTAGTGATTCCTTGGAGAGTGAATCATTAGGTTATCCCTCCTACAAACAAAAGGAAGAAGGATGAAAATCCTTGTCTCATTGGTTCATATTATCAAAACCATAGCCTAGCTTATAATACTATGTTTCAAATCAATCATTGCAATGTCTAAAGTATTCTATAAGTTGTTACAGTGGGGTTTTAGGTGCATAACCAGTGAATGAATTAATCCACCAAATACATGGGCTAAAAGCATCAGTAATATTTGAAAGGTAATACCTTCCTGAGTTTATGGAGCTCAAAAAAGAAGGAGGATATTATCCACTCCTCATCAATTAGCTTTTCTCTTGCTTGGAAAGAGGTTGTAGTCAAGTATACAAAGTATATTGTCATCACTAGGTAAATGTTGCAAGAAAAAATGCTAACAAGAACCAGTGTTAAATCTCACTAGTAGCATTCACGATGCTAAGCTCAATGCAACTACTACTAGTTCTTCTAAGAACACCCAAGGCCCTCAGAAATATAAAGCACTCTGGACGCCATGACCTAAGAAAATTTTTACTCCCCTTGGAGAACCTCTTTAAGATGCATTAAAAATGTTGGTTTCCCATAAGATCATCATGATACCTGACTCAAACCTTCAGAACCTGAAGTTAAGCCCAAGTAGTAGAATGATAACCACTACTATGAATTTGATAGGAACAAAGGGAATTGGACAAATGATTGTATGAATTTGAAACACATGATACATGATCTAATTGTAAATAAGACCATTACAGTCAATATCCATAGATTGAATGATGACCATAAGGCCTTCAAATAGCCTTTACCCTCCTATGAGAATGGAGAATCCTAAAAAACTCAAGGAGATATGGTGAACCATACCTACGCAAAAACTGACAATGTAATTCACATGCTTGAACCCTTTGATCGGTCAATCAATTTCATTATTGTCTAAGATAAGGAAGTTGAACCTGCTAACATTGTCAATCACAACCAATCCAAGGTTACTCTTAAGGGGGTAGCATCTTCTTTCAAGTAAATTGTTGCACCAACAAGTAAACCCTCGTCATCAAAACAAGCTTCTATATCACTCCCTGCTATAAACTATAACCTAGATGATGAATTACAATTCACTCCCACTCAAATCTCCATTCTATAATTGCTCAAACTATTGCCATCACACAAAGAATTTCTTGAGACTACACTTTTGGAGATAGATGTACCCAAGGATCTTGATGTCAGTCGATTGTAAACAATGATAAATAATCTAACTTCCCCACATTACCTATCCTTCTCAGAAGAGGATGATAAAGCTCTTAGTCACATGCATAATAAACCTTTGCATATAGAGGTCTTAATACATAAGAATAGATTCAAACATGTTTTGATAGATGGAGGCACCAGTTTGAACTTCTGTATTCTCAAGCTCATGAAAATATTAGGTTTCTCCAAACATGCTACTGATACCAGAAATAAAATCACTATAAAATCATATGATGAGGAGGAAATATCCTCAAAAGGAGTAGTAGTGCTACCCATGAGAGTGGGGTTTCTCAAATGAGATTTTATCTGTCAGGTGTTAGACTTACCTTTGGAATATAATATCCTTCTAGGGAGACCTTGGATTCATGACATGCAAGAAATTCCTTCTACGTACCACCAATGTGTGAAGTTCCCACACAATGGGGTGGAGATCTCTATCTCAGCTTATAACACCTACTCTTGTAATGCCTTGAAGCAAGCATAAATTATTTTCCCTCATAACAAAGAAGCATCCCATTGGCCAACATCTGAGAATTCTCACATAGCACTTATGAAGAGTTTTGGAGAAAAATTACATCAAAAATACAAGTATGGGGGAGTACCAATTATCCATGACTCACTTCCCTACATCTCCTAGGTCTTACAGAATGCCATCATCATCCTTTAAACCATCAAGTGCTTAGAAACTAGAAATACATGAGTGACCGACATGATCAAGGCTCGTGTCCCTCTCTTTGAAGAAAATGAGGAAAAAGTCATCCTGTCATGGCTTTATAAAGCCAAAGACCAACATAAATAATTCAAGCATGTTGAGATCTATCTAGAGAAATATGGAAAAGGCTATGATATTTCTAAACAAATGGGTTATAAAGTAAAGGGACCCCTGGGAAAAAATAAAGGATTGCTAGAACCTATACATATTTAATTTTTGAGTCCTATGAATAAAATAGGAGTAGGATACTATGAATAGAGGTTCCAACCTTCAAATAGAAACATCCATACTAATGCTCGCATGGACATATCTAAGGAAGAGAGTGAAGAGGAAATAAAACTCCTCCCATGGTCTTTCAAAAGGATGATTCACATTCAAGATCCAAGATATAAAGGGGAATCATATATCCCACAGTCATTCGTCAATCACGCTAGAGCTCACTTTGAGCCAAATGAATCCTCATTTCCTCTTTTATAGGAACACACTCAAATGACAAAAGTAGAGACAATGAATCACACCCAACAAGATGACCTACCTATGAGAGAGACTGACCTAGAGAAAGAGGCATAAATTGAAGTCAGACATCCAAACTAGGGACAACTGGTTCCTATCTCTCATGTACTAGATCTCCCCCATTTCTCAAATGAATGAGTGCATGCTCCTGAGGAGGCTCCAAATCCTACACAAAATGGTGAGATTAAACAAGATGGAAGTTCCAATAACTCCAATGATAATACAGCTACGTCAGTGACACTCTCTTGATATTTGGAAACACTTGACCATAGTCACATTCAATATGACTATGGGGGAAATGCAAGAAATTATTTAGAGGAATGACATCATAACTAGGGGAAAAATGTGGCTCCTACCCATGTGTTAAAATTACCCCACTCTGTTGAAATTGACTCTAATGAGTACGAGTGGGATTATTTGTCTGATGCTACTAGTGATATTGAAATTGATGTTATCCACAAGTATGCTCCACAATTCGAGCTAGGTGAAATTTCTAATGCTGCTCAAGATTTTGAAGAATAATTTGACTCAGATTATGAAGATGATGACAAACCTCCCCTCCCTCCTAATATAAATTGGAACTTTGGAGATAATAGGAGAAATACTCATCCTTCAGCACTTTGGAACTTTGAGGAAGAAGCTAGAACAACTTGGAGCCTTGCAGATATTGATCTGGTTCCTAATTCCCAATTCTAGTTCTTAATAGTCAAAATTGTACTGCTAAGTACTCTTATAGAATGGGTGCCTACTTGTGAAGCTAGTTATAATGCTAATTCTAGGCCGGTGGGTCAAACTTGTGTAATACTAACAATGACTCCGCTAGTGCTGCTAGGAAAATTTGTGGTCTAGGTAGTCCTTTAGAGACTATCGTAATATATCTTCTCTTACCTGTTGAGAACCTTGATCTTGATATCTCTGTGCTATCCTTGGAACCCATTGAATATTTTCCACTTTTCCATCCAAAGTTGATTGAATGGAACCTGGTAGAGCCCTTGAACTTGATTTCTGCACCAAATGACTACACCTTGGCATGCTACTTGAACGCCATTGAACCCTTCACCTCTTCCACCATTGCAACAAGTGTAAACATGATAGAGGGAAACATCAAGTTTCTTAGCCTAAAAAGGAAAAATAAAAAGAAACAGAGGTCTAACAATGAAAACCACTTTGTGGCAGGGTCAGAACCTAAAATAGTAAAAAAAAAATGGCGTATCTAACGATGAAAACCTTTCTGGGGAACCAAAGGATGGGAAACTTGTTCTCCTTTTGAATCACTTTCAAGAATGATCCTTGGTGTTCAAAGTGTTAGAATAACTAAGAGGGGGGTGAATAAGTGGCCTTAACAATCATTCCAAAAGATCTAACCAAAAAAATTATATCTCAAATATAATACCTTTAGTTATCTTAAAGTCCCAATTTCATCAAGATGTGTGTCACAAGTAATCTTAACAGATATAAACTACTCGATAAGATATGTTTTTTTATCTTTTCTAGACTTTAACAAATAGAAGCAAATAAACTTAGAGTTAATCGACCAATCTAGTTTCAATAATGTGTAAAATAAAATATCAATGCAATGAAACTTGTACACATTTGACACATATATTTTAATGTGGAAATTTAATATGGGGAAAACCACTTGGGATCGATAACCCAAAATATTTTCACTCTTCTCAAGTGACCTCAGTGAAGAGTCATTCCTGTTAAAGGTTATAATACACACTGTTAAGTGCAACCTTGTTACAGAATTTAAAACCAACACTTTTTATTTTGACCTAGCACTCACTATGTTGTCAAAAAGAAAACCTTTTGATACTCTTAAGTATCTCAATACAATAAGGACTGTTAAATCCCACTTGGTTAAGGGATTATCTGAATCAATGTTTAAACTCATATACTAAATGATCTGTTCAAAATACAACTTTGGTTTGGAAATATTTAGATCTATTGTTAGTTCTATAATACCTCTCTGATCAATATACACTTTAGTTCCTTTTCTTTATTTCTTTATTCTTCTTGGTGAATGTTATGTCCTTTGTTGCTCGGTGTCTGAAAAATTCCTTGGCTCTGTTCTTCAACCTATATGATCAGATGTGCATGAAGAATTCTATCTCCACACAAAATATATTCAGCATCCCTCTCTTTGATAATGAATTCCTTGTCTCTTTATATAGACATGATTACCTACTCAATCACCTTGTTGTTGTCATAGACCTTTTCTTGATCCATAAAACATGCCATGCTTTTCTTTATCCTGTAAATCTCTCCTTTAGTTTTATTCTATAAATATCTCATTGATAATTGTGAATAAAATGTGCTTTAAATCTCCTTCCTTTCATTAGTTTAATTGATCATTGAAAATAAAACAATCAATCAGTTAATCCCTAGATTGTAGCTCTGTCAGCTAAGAAATTTTGTCATTCTTTAACTCCAGATATGCTCGGTCATCAACTTCACTTTTTCTCGGTCATCAAATTTAGTTATTCTTGGTCATTAACTCTAGTTACTGCATTCTAGGTTGCAGGTCCTTGTAAAACCTATTGAACTCTTTGGTTTCTTGTAAAGGCTTCGAGTCCTTGTAAAACCTATTTTTTACTTAATCAGAACTCTAGTTACTGCATTTCTTAGTTTACACTTTCTTAGTAACACTTGCTCGGTTACTGTTGTGCTTGTTATACACTGTGAACTACTCGGTGTTCACTATCACTTGGTGTATACCTAATTTTTATGTTTTACTAACCACACAAACTTTTTCTCTTTAGATCTTCAAGGTTATGATAATATGTGTATGAAAAATCAAACCATATCAAGTTGACATCAATGACAATACAATACATTAACTGATTTAATGTCTTGCATTCACTTTTGTAGCTTAGTGATCATCAACTTATCATCTTAAAACATTCAATCAGTTATAGTTCATCAATCTCTCCTTTTGGCATTTATGGAAACACAATATGAAATATGTTGTATAGAACATGCCATAACATACCAAACTTATTGTTATATAACCAATTCAAATATCTGAATCTCGGTAAGCTCTTCTAGCTCAGATTTAATATGTTCAATCAAAAGAAATGTTTACCATACAGATCTCCCTATAGATTTTATTATTTTGTATGCTCTCCCTTTCTTCATTCCCTTCAATGGATAGGTGTAAAAATTTTGCCTTCTGATTTTGTCTTTCTCTTTCTTGTAGAATCTCTTCTCACTTTTCTGGATAGATATGCATCGTTAACTCTCTCCAATTCTCTCCCTTTGATGGATGATTATTTCATTGAATCTTTCTCTCCATTGAATCTTAATCTCTTCTCCCTAAGGGATATTTCATTTAATCTTTCTCTTCTCCCTGATGGATATTTCAACCCTGATGTAAATTTCATTGAATCTTTCTCTCCCTTTGACAACAATGCCAAAAAAAAATACAATCTGTCTTTCCCTTTAGTGGACTAATATGTCATTGCAATAAATATCTCATCTTGCATCAAAATGATTAATCTCCTAATAATGTGTAGGCTGATGCAACCTCTTAGTCAACTTAGTGACCAGTAGACAAGGGACAAACCCCTAGTCTATTCCTTAGGTATTCAAATGTGTCCTTTGGCAATGGTATTGTGAATATGTCTGCTAGTTGTTCTTTGGATTGTACATATTCTAGTATTACCTATTTCTCTTGTACTTGTTCCCTCAAGTAATGACATGTAATAGATATGTGATTTTTCTTAGCATGCATCACAGGGTTCTTTGAAATGTTTATAGCACTTGTATTATCATAATAGATAATTAATGGGTCAAGAATTTCCTCATTCATACCTTTCAACAATTTCTTGATCCATGCAATGTTAGAGAAATTTGTAGCAGAAGATACATATTCTACTTCTGTAGTTGATTGAGATATGCATCCTTTCTTTTTACTTATTCATGAAACAAGTATATCACCCATAAAGAATGATCCTCCTATAGTGTTGTTTCTATCATCCGTGTTTCTAGCCCAATCAACATCAGTATAAACTTGTAGCTAGAATTTTCCTTCTTTAATGTACCACAAACCATAGTCTTCTATAATCTTCAGATATCTCAAAATTCTTTTAACAACAATCATGTGTGATTCCTTAGGTTTAGCACAGAATCTTGCAACTATACCAACTGCATGTGCTATATCAGGTCTAGTGTGTACAAAATACATTAGTTTACCAATCATAGATTTGAATAAGGTATGATTTACCTTGATTTTCTTGTCTTCCTTTATTAATTTGCATCTGATTTCCATAGGTGTTCCATATGGTTTGGAGTCCTCCATCTTGAATATGTTCAAAACTTCTTTAATGTGTTTTGATTGTGTGATGTAGATTCCTTCATCCTATTGTAGAATATGTAGACCAAGAAAAATTTGATCTCTCCAAACATTGACATTTTAAATTCTTTTCTTATTTCATCAGCAAATGACTTTCATAGCATATCATTACCTCCAAATATGATATCATCAAAAAATATCTCAGTAATCAAAATCTTATCATCAGTATCTCCTTTCAAATACTAATTACTATTGTCACTTGTTCTAACAAATCCAATACTAATGACATAAGAGTGAAGTCTTTCATACCATGCTCTCAGTGCTTGTTTCAATCAATACAAGGCTTTATGTAGTTTACAAACCATGTTCCTCTTGTTAGGATCAACAAACCCTTTAGGTTGTTCAATGTATACCTCCTCTTCTAGTATTCCATTCAGAAATGCAGATTTAACATCCATTTGGTATACTTTGAATCCTTTAAAAGAAACATAAGTAAGTATAATTCTTACTCCTTCTAGTCTAGAAATGGGTGCAAAGGTTTATCCATAGTCAATACCTTCTTCTTGTGCATACCCTTTTCATACCAGTATTTCTTTGTTCCTTTTGACTTCTCCATTCTCATTAAGTTTGTTTCTGAAAATACATTTGGTGCCAATGATATTTTTGTCACTTGGTCTAGGTACTAATGTCCATGTTTTATTCTTCTTAATCTTTTCAATCTCTTCATTCATTGCACTAACAAATGAAACATCTATTGTTAAGTGACTTCTTGTTCTCATTCCTTCTCTTTTGTCCCCAATTATCTGGTCATGTGGATGGTGTTTTCTGAAATATTTAGCAAGTACAAGTTTAGATCTTTGCTCTCCATTTTGATCTTCATTTTGATCTTCATCACTTAGTTCAGCATTGTGAGAATTTTCTTGATTCTCGGTGTGTACATCCTGTTTCCCAGTTGCATTGTCCTATCGCTCGGGCAAGGTATCAGGTTCTTCAATGTAGACAAATTTGTTGTAATCTTTAGGTTCCTTTCTACTTTCCTCATCATTTTTCTTAGAAAATTCATCCACTTTAACATTTTCACTTTCAATGATTTTGTTAGAAGATTTTTTCAAACATTTATAATCTTTGCTTTTAGTAGAATATCCTAGAAATATTCCTTCATCACTTTTAGAGTCAAGTTTTCCATTTCTATCATCTTTTAGTATATAACATTGACTTCCAAAAACTCTAAAAGTAACTCACATTTGGTGTGTATCCATACCATAGCTCATAATGTGTCTTATTTGTGTCTTTCTTCAATTGAACTTGGTTCAGTGTATAGAGAGTAGTACTTATAGCTTTTCTCTAGAATGTTTGTGTGATGCCTTTTTCAATCATCAGTGTTCTAGTACAGTCAACAATTGATCTATTCCTCCTTTCAACAATCCCATTTTGTTGTGGTGTTCTTGGTGTATAAACCTATCTTTTAATCCCATGCTCATTACAAAAGTTAGTGAAGTCATCAATAATAAATTATCCTCCTCTATCTAATCTTAAACATTTCAGTTCTTTTCCACTTTGTTTTTTGACTTTAGCTTTATACCATTTGAACATCTTAAATGCTTCAAATTTCTCTTTTAAGAACATGACAGTCATCATTCTTGAATAGTCATCAACAAATAAAATAAAGTATATGTCACCATAATAGCTCTTTGTTGTCATTGGTCCACATAAGGCAGTATTGACTAACTCCAGAATAACACTAGATGTGTAGGTTTTTCTCTTGAAAATAGACTTTGTCATTTTTCCTATTTGACAATTCTTGCACATAACATGGCCGGGATTTGAAATACTTGGTAAGCCTCTCACTTTTCCTTTCTTACTTATCTTAACCATGTTGTCAAAATTTACATTACATAACCTTTTATGCCACAACCAAGCATCTTCATTTCTATCCAATAAACAAGTGGTCTTAGTATTATCAAGACAAAATATATTACCTTTTGTTTGTTTACCAGTACCAATAATTTTTCTTGTTCCATTATAGATCATTTCCTTTTTGTTCTCAAATGCAACTTGGTGTCCTGTGTTGTTTAGCTATAAAACACCCATCATATTATAGTTAAGTCATTTTACCCAATGTAAGATCTAAAATGTAAGTCACCAAAATGTAACATAAAAGATCTTACATTTTAGAATTTTTTTGTGTTTATGGAGGATTATAGATGTTTAAGTGTGTGAGGAGGGTAGGATTGTCCTCTTAATCCCAAATTTCTCAAAGGGAATATCCAAATTGATTAACCCTAGAAAAAGGATCAATACATAAAAGAACCAGCCTATTAAGGATATGGATTAAAGAGAGAAACCCTAATTCCCATTTTATAGAAACATTAGGAACTTTGATTGAATTGAATAGGAGAAATGCGCTAACCTTGAAATATTGTAGATCTGAAGAATGCTATTTTCTGAAGCCTGTGTTGAGTTTCTGGAAAATATGAGACCAGATCTGGAATAGAAACGTAGAGGTGAACAAAACCCAGAAATAATTTTTAGTTCTGAGACGGCTCTAATTTGTACCCTCAAGTCAATGTCACCATTGGCCAGAATTTCTGATTGCTCCCTAGGGAATAATTGACCTAAAAAGTCTCTGACTAAAATTCTATTTTTGAATCCCAGAAGTTTTCCAAAAAGGGTATCCAAATCTCCATCCCGATCTGTTGTTCCAAACATGTACCTGCAAGAAAAATGGATTTGCTTTTTTGGGAGGAGGGGTTTGCCTTAATCAAACCCCAATTTAGGAATTAACCTTGAAATCAATAATTGAAATAAAGAATGCTAGAAAGTAGTAGAAGTAAATCTAATAATGAAGCTATGATATTCAATAGATATGCAATTGTATTTTGAATGTAAACAAGTATGTAAATATGAAAGCTTGGACTCAATTAGAAACCATAAACCCCCATGATTTTATACTTCGAATCCACCTTGAGGAGAGAATGAATTAGTCTTGAGGATGCACAAAGGATCTTGAAGGAATATCACACCACCATGATGTCTAGATCTAGGTTTTGAATGATGAATCTTTGAATGCTTGAACCAAATCCCTTCAAAGGCTTGAAGGCTTCAATCCTTGATCTTCAATGGAGAATTTGAATTCTTGGGAGGAAGACTTGAACACTTTTAAATCTTGAGAACATGTAGAATAATGGATGCTTGAAATTTTTTCTTGATGACTTCTTATCAGTTAGTTGATGGTCTTCTTGTTGATGATCATGGTTAGAGAAAATGAGAGGAGAAAACTTCCTTTTATATGAAACTAGGGCACAATATTTTAGTGAGGCCAAAATAGGAGAATTAAATTCCAATTATAACCATTCCCTTAGAAGAGGACCTATATAAAATATAATTTAAGAATCACTGCTTTAGAACCCAAACCAGCCAACTCGGAAGTCAGAAATGAATTTTGGATGACCTCCAACAATTGATAGATTTCTAGATTTGAAAGGGGGACGCAAGTCAAGGTCAAGGTCTTCCTTGACCTAAGTCAAGTTCGAGGTCTACCTTGACCCAGGGAGTCAAGACCCCTGGAAAACATGCCAGTTGGGATGGAAGGTGCCTGAAGAGGCCCAATCAGGGTCCTAAACAGGCAGAGAAGAAGGAGAGGGTGTGGAAACAAGGGGAAAATATTATGGTGGTCCAAAACACCCCCTAAGGAGGGCTAAACTTTCTTAACATGGATGTGCTTCAATTTTAAGATGATACATTAAGCCCCCACTTTAGCGAAAGTATGGAAATCGAACATACTTGTGGTAAAGTTAGAAGAAAGACTCCGATGGATAGAAACAAGGTAGAACATCACTAATTCAAGGACATGAGCCCCAAAACTAAGGATTCTAACTCAACATACATGGATAAAGATATGAAATTAAAGATAAATTAATCATATAAAATATACATGACTTCATAAGAAAGACAAGAGCAACACTATAGATAACATAGCTTCATGATCTAATCCTACCAGCCTTAAAGCAAAAGAGAGAAAAGAGATAGTGATTACCTCACCTATTAAGATGCCAACCTTACCATGAATCACCAATGAGGGAGAGACCAATAGGTTCACCCATAAACTATACTTTGTAATTGTAATGTGCCTTTCGACGACTTTTGAAAATATCCATAGATCCACATTCTTGTATCACTATGGAAATATAAAATATGTGTCTCTTCAGGATTTAGCAACTTATGTGTGTTACCTTCCAAGGATTTAGCATATTTTAAAATTAAAAATGTGTATCTCTTTAGGATTTAGTAACTTATGTGCGTTACCTTCTGAGGATTTAGCAAAAAATCAAAATAAAAAATGTGTGTCTCTTAAGGATTTAGCAACTTATGTGCGTTACCTTCCAAGGATTTAGCATGTTGTAAAATGTAAACTTAATGTAAAATATAGTACAAGGGAGACCCTATATATGTCCCCCTCCTTATCATGACTACCCACTAGGAAGGATAAGGAAGAGAAGAGAGGATACCTACTTCACAAAGTAAGGAGATATCTAGCTTAACAACAATATACACTATATCCTTAGCAAAGAGTATTGACCCTTACCTCTAAGAACATAGATAATCATAAAATGGATATGTCACATATGGAAAAAGGATCCTCAAAGAGGAAGATATCTTATTAGTAAGACCCCCACCTTAGAGGAGTGCTTATGATAAAATGTCATCTTCCAAAGAAAAGAGGGACCAAAGATTCAATTGTCAAGCCCCTGCAATCAAGAGGAAGAGGAATCTCAGAATGAAGGAATCAAAATCTAACCCAAAGAAAAGGCAAGAGTTTATCTAAAGCATAGTTTGCAACATAAAGAAGAGGTGATGACCTAGGACAATCACCTCTCATATAAGAGGGTATACATAGTCAAAACATAAATCTTTATAAGGAAATAATGTTATATGATAAACAAATGTCACTAATATAAGGAAAGTAGATCCTTAGATAGAGGAAGAAGAAAAAATACCTTGCCCCAAGGGATGAAAGCAAGGGATATATCAAATTATATCAAGAGATATTGTAGCAAAGAGATATCTTTACAAAAAAAATGTCCTAGAAAAGATATCGTGAATGATTATGAGCGAAGGAAGTATGTATCATAATAGAAAATTATAAGGATAGAATGTAGAAAGAATAACCAATTAAACTCAAAACAAGATATATGATAATATAAAAATGGATCCTATAAGACTGGAATGAAATACCTCTTGCCCCCCAGTGAAGAGACAAGAGGAAAAATATGATCTTAACTTATAGAAGAACGAGGGGAATGCCCTATATGAAAATTATGAAGAAATTGTAATATTGCACGAGAATGAGATATAATTCTTAAAGCAGCTCTTTCTCAAACATATAATTTGAAATGCACACAATCAGCAAGTAAATGTGTATTACTATAATGAAAATGAAATATGTATTTAGAGAGAGAATTTTTTGGTATGGGTTTAAAGATTTCTTTCTTAGAATTCATTAATTAGACATACACTTTCTTAGCCACATCTTAAGGAGTATCACGGTGATCTAAAGAAGGTGTTGGAAGTAGAACATGAAGAGGAGGATGATGGTTAAGATCAACCACCTTAGTTGGAGGAGGTGGGAAACCTATACCATGCATATCTTATTTAGGAGATGAATGAATCAAGTTTTTGATGCCTTGTTCATTGATACCAAGCCCTAAACCATTATAGCCTTGTTTATCCACCATAGTATATCTGGTAGTGTACCTATCGTGTAAAGCTTCTACGGGAGGAGATTGATTATGGTTCTCATAAGAAAATGTTGTGTATGGTGGAATGATAGGATTAGAAGAGGTTTCCTTTTTTTCCCTTTAACATCATCATGGATTGGATACGGAGGAGAAGTTAAATGAAAGAATTCTCAAACATCACTAGCATGAACCCTAGCTTGGGCCCCATGATAAATGTGGGAAGAACTAGGGATAGAAGATGGAGAAATAGAAATTGGAATATTTGGAATTGGATTAGGAGGATTAGGATCTAGATTAGGAATGATAGGATTAGGATTAGGATTAGGAAGATTAGTAGATGGGGTATCATCTACCCAATTATTCACATAATCCAAAAGAGTAATAAGTCCACTACACAAATCTTTGATGAAAGTTTTGAAAGTAGGAAGACTAGTATTAGTTAATCTCAAAATAGCATAAGCAAGTGAAACATGAAGATTGAAAAACATGATGAAATGGATGATACTCTCATAAACATCATAAGTACTATAAGGAGATGCTAAAAGAAGCATAATGAGAAAAGTAACCATACCCCAAAGCATCTTAAAGATCTTCATAGTGAATGAAATGCAAGAAATGTTTTTATATATTTTTATGTTTATGTAAATTTTTTTGTATTTTGAAATGCAAGAGAATAAAATAAAACTAATTTAATATGAAAGATCTAGTCTCTTAAGAAAAAGAGGCAAACCATCTAACACCAAAAAGAAAGAGTTGTCTATCGCGGGTTCACTAAAATGTAAGATCTAAAATGTAAGTCACCAAAATGTAACAAAAAATATCTTACATTTAAGATTTTTTTGTGTTTATGGAGGATTATAGATGTTTAAGTGTGTGAGGAGGGTAGGATTGTCCTCTTAATCCCAAATTTCTCAAAGGGAAGATCCAAATTGATTAACCCTAGAAAAAGATGAATACATAAAAGAATCAACCTATTAAGGATATGGATTAAAGAGAGAAACCCTAATTCTCATTTAATAGAAAGATTAGTAACTTTAATTGAATTGAATAGCAGAAATACACTAACCTTTAAATATTCTAGATCTCAAGAATGTTGTTTTTTGAAGCCTATGTTGAGTTTCTGGAAAATCTAAGACCGGATCTGGAATGGAAATGCAGAGACAAAAAAAACCCAGGAATATTTTTTTGTCTGAGACAGTTCTGATTTGTACCCTCAATTCAATGTCACCATTGGTCAAAATTTCTAATTGTTCCCTAGGGAAGAATTGACCTAAAAAGTCTCAGACTAAAATTCTATTATCGGATCCTATAAGTTTGTTGAAAAGGGTATCCAAATCTCCATCCTGATCTGTTGTTCCATACCTGTACCTACAAGAAACATGGATTTGTTTTTTTGGAGGAGGGGTTTGCCTTAGTCAAAACCCAATTTAAGAATTAACCTTGAAATCAACAATTTAAATAAAGAATGCTAGCAAGTAGTAGAAGTAAATCTAATAATGAAGCTATGATATTCAATAGATATGCAATTGTATTTTGAACGTAAACAAGTATGTAAATATGAAAGCTTGGACTCAATTAGAAACCATAAAACTCCATGATTGTATGTTTGGAATCCACCTTAAGGAGAGAATGAATGAGTCTTGAGGATTCACAAAGGATCTTGAAGGAAGATCACACCACCATGATGGATAGATCTAGGTTTTGAATGATGAATCTTTGAATGCTTGAACCAAATCCCTTCAAAGGCTTGAATCCTTGATCTTCAATGGATAATTTGAATGCTTGGGAGGAAGACTTGAACACTTTGAAATCTTGAGAACACGTATAATAATGGATGCTTGAAATTTTTTTCTTGATGACTTCTTATCAGTTAGTTGATGGTCTTCTTGTTGATGATCATGGTTAGAGAAAATGAGAGGAGAAAACTTCCTTTTATATGAAACTAGGGCACAATATTATAGAGAGGTGGACATAATAGAATTAAATTGTAATTAGGCCCACTCCCCTAGAAGAGGACCTATATTAAATATAATTTAAGAATTGTTTCTTTGGAACCCAAAATAGTGGACCCAGAAGCGGGAAATGAATTTTTTATGACCTCGGCAGCGGACAAATTTCCAGATTTGAAAGGGGGACTTGGGTCAAGGTTGAGGTCATCCTTGACCTAGGTCAAGGTTGAGGTCGACCTTGACCTAGGGAGTCAGGACCCATGGAAAACATGCTAGTTGGGATGGAAGGTGCCAGGATAGGCCCAATCAGGGTCCTAAACAGGAAGAGAAGTAGGAGAGGATACAAAAATGAGGGGACAATATGATGATGGTCAAAAAGCTCCCCTAAGGAGGGATAAACATTCTTAACATGGAAGTGCTTCCATTTTAAGATGATAAACCCAATATGCATTTTCACATCTGATCAGATTATTTAACATGATGGTGTTAGTAATAACTGAGAGGGGGGGGTGAGTCAGTGGCCTCAAAATTTTTTCCTTAAAACTTATCCACTACACAATAGAACTCAGATTATTATGTCCCTACAAGATGCATGCCATGAAATACTTTATAATGATTAACTGTCTATCAGTTTTCCTTGTCTGTCCTTATTCTCCTTGATTACCGATAAGGAGTATAACTATTTACTGAAACTCAGTAAATAAGAAGAGTATACCAGAAAATCCAGAATTAACTATGTGAGATGCAAAATAGTAAAGAAATGAATCATACACACATAACACATGGATTTTAATGTGGAAACCCTGTTAAGGGAAAAACCACTGGGACTGGTACCCCAAATTTTCACTCTTCTAAAGTGAGCCCTGTTAGGAGCCAACCCTGTTAAAGGTTACAAACGAATGGTTAAGTGCAACCTTGTTAGAGGATTTTATACATAGATGTTGTCACTTAGTATCGGGCCTCCATTTTCTACCATCCTTGAATCAACCTCCTTCATAGACTATCAATAGGTATTGGGAAAATCTTGCTACCATCATTGAATTAGACTCCTTAGACTGTCAATAGGTATCAAACAAGTTCAATGCTACTTTCATGAATCAACCTTTTTGGCACTCCTTAGGATGTACTTTAATATATAGAAGACTCTTAAGTCCTGCTCAGTTCAGAGAATTATATGTTTCAATGGTTGAACTGAAACACTATGACCTATTCATGATGCAACTTTGAATTCCAGATTTTTAGATCTATTTAACTACATTACCTCTCTGATCAATATATCAATTCAATCTTTATGCTCCACACTTTCTGCTCTATGATGCTGTGCTCACTATTCGTCAGCGTCTGCAGAATTCCTTAGCTCTCCTTCAACTTGATTCATCAGGACTGCATGAAGTTGTTCTTCATCAGTTTGTCTTCAACATCCTCTTTCTATTCACTCCCCTTAATCCATTTTCCATGAATGTAATAATGGAAATGAATTAAGCTTGTCTCTTATATAGACATAATATTCATTTTCTTGATTCTTGATTCTTGGCATGATAAACAATCTAGCCAATTTGATTTAAAGAATAACTCCTAATTTGTCTAGTAGAAATATTTTTTACCAACTGTACAAATCATTTAAATCAATCACTTAACTCAGGTCAAATAAAACAAAGTAGACAACCAGTTAAGTCTATCTTTTAGCTCTGTCAGCTAGATATTTTGTCATTTTCTAAACTCTCTATTCTGTTGGTCACAACTAATTGAACCATTGGTGAGAACTGTCAGTTCCATCGGTTAGACTCTAGTTATCTTCATGATCTCCATCTATTGGGCATCATTGGAAATTTACTCATCGGGCTACCTTCTGACTTTGCTTGCTGGGCACTCTGTGGTTCTACTTCATCAGGCAACACTGTTCTTCTAGTCGTTGGGTATTACTGTGAATTTTCATCTTTTCTCTGTCTGTCAGTGTGCACTCCGTTGGTGTTGTTTGTCACTTAGTGAATACATGACTTTTATGTATTGCTAGAAGTATAAAATTTCTTCCTTTGGTTCTATGAAGTCTTTGGGATTATGTACATGACCGTATAGATGATATCAAGTTGACATCAATGACAATACAATCCTTTAACTGATTTAATGACTTGCATTATCTTCAAATTTAAATTGTCACACATTCAATCAATTATATGTCATCAATCTCTCTCTTTGGCATTGATGGAAACATACTATATTATCACACTATTATATTTCTAATACAATATAAAATACAACAGTTGAGATTTATCAAACTACCTATCATTTTGTTCTGATAACCGATAAAAATGTCTAACCGTCGGTAAGCTCTATTTAAGATTAGATTTGATTCTTGTAGCTTTTCCATCTTTCTTCTGATGTGTTGTGTTCTCTTCTTGTGTCAATTTCTCCTTTGACTATTCTTTTCTTTTGATGTCTTTTTCTCTTGTCATCAACTCTCCCTTTGTATACAATCTGACATTTGACAATCTCTCCCCAAGGATATAATCTCTCCCTGTTGGAGTAATCTGATAATGGATAATCTTTCTCTTCCTTTCTGAAAATTGTGATAATATGGATAATCTCTCTCCCTTTGAAAACAATGCCAAACATAATCCTTTATAGATATCTTACATTAATGTCAAGTGAACTTTTCTCTCCATCCATAATATATTCCTTGAATTTCCTTTATCCATTAGCAATACATCAATATGGTCTGGTGCTCGTGATGATATATACCTATATGTATATAGATGTAGCTTTGAAGTGCATCTTTTTTCTTGCATCAACATGAATGATTTTCTGATACTATGCAGGCTGATGCAGCCTTCTAGTCATATAAGTGACTAGTAGACAAGGGTTTGACCCCTAGTCTCTTCCTCAAGTATTTAAATGTATCTTTGGGCAATGGCTTGGTGAAGATATTAGTCAATTGTTCTTTGGATTGCACATACTCAATTATCACATCCTTTTTTTGAACTTGTTATCTTAAATAATGATACTTGATTGCAATGTGTTTAGTGTTAGCATGCATGACTAGATTCTTGGAAATGTTTATTGCAATTGTATTATCACAATAGATAATTACTAGTTCTACGATCTTCATATGCATACCTTCCAGTGACTATTTGATCCATGCAATATTTGAGCAATTTGTAGCAGTAGCAACATACTCTACTTTTGCAGTAGACTGAGAGATGCATTCTTTCTTCTTGCTAATCCATGTGACAAGTCTGTCACCCATAAAGAATGCTCCTCTAGTTGTGTTCTTTCGGTCATCAAGATTTCTAGCCCAATCAGCGTTGGTAAAGACCTTAAGTTCAAATTTTCCTTCTCTTCTATACCATAAGCCATATTCCTCAATATTCTTTAGATATCTTAGAATTATTTTCACAGTAGTCATATGTGATTCCCTGGGGTTAGCAAAAAATCTAGCAATAATTCCTACTGCATGTGCAATATCTGGTCTAGTATGGATAACATACATGAGTTTACCTATCATTGATCTGTACAAAGTCTGATTTACCTTTAGTGTCTTTTCCTCCTTTGTCAACTTAAATCCAGTAGCCATCGGTGTTCCAACTGGTTTGGAATCTTCCATCTTGAATATTTTCAGGAGCTCTTTAATGTATTTGGACTGTGTAATGAAAATACCTTCACATTGTTGCATGATTTGTAGCCCAAGAAAGAACTTGTTCTCTCCAAACATGGACATCTCAAACTCTTTGCTCATCTCATTAGAAAATGATTTTCATAGCATATCATTGCCTCCAAATATGATGTCATCAACAAACATTTCAGTAATCAAAGTGTTAGTATCAGTATCTTCCTTCAAATAAAGATTATTGTTTTCAATAGTCCTTACAAATCCAATACTTATAAGATAGGAATGAAGTTGTTCATACCAGGATCTAGGAGCTTGTTTCAATCCGTAAAAGGCTTTGTGAAGTCTACATACCATGTTTCTCTTGTCTAGATCTACAAACCCTTCTGGTTGCTCAATGTATACCTCTTCTTCAAGTATTCCATTTAGGAATGCTAACTTGACGTCCATTTGGTATACTTTGAATCCTTTGAATGCAGCATAAGAAAGTAGTATTCTTACTCCTTCTAGCCTAGAAATAGGTGCAAATGTCTCTCCATAGTCTATACCTTCCTCTTGTGCATACCCCTTGCATACTAGTCTTGCTTTTTTTCTTGTGACTTCTCCATTCTCATTCAGCTTATTCCTGAATATCCATTTTGTACCGATGACATTCTTGTCATCCGATCTTGGCACAAGTGACCATGTCTTATTTTTCTCAATCTTCTTAATCTCATCATTCATAGCACTTATCTATTCTTCATTATCAAGTGCAGCATTGACAAATTTTGGTTCAAACTCACAAATTAAACAATTTGAGTTTAGAGACTCACTTCGTGTTCTTGTACCAACTTTCTTATCTCCTATGATCTGGATCTTTGGATGGTTCCTTCTTACATATCTGGAAAGTACAAGTACAACTCTTTGTCTATCATCATGATCATCATTTTTTCCTTCATTCTATTCTTCATCACTCTACACATTATTTTGATTATTATCCAGACCATCGGTATTTGTAGCCTGACCGTCTGTTACAACATTCTGTTGCTTAGGGATTAAGCACTATTTCTCGGTGTTAGGGTCTTCATAGAATACAAACTTGTTGTAGTCCTTTGGTTCTTTTTTTCTATCCAGCTCATTCTTTTCTGCAAATTCATCTATCTTTACATTTGCACTTTCAATAATTTTGTTAGAGGCCTTGATAAGACATTTATAAGCCTTGCTCTTGGTGGAATATCCTAGAAACATACCTTCATCACTCTTGGCATTAAGCTTTCCATTTATATCATCCTTTAAGACATAACATTGACTACCAAAGATTTTGAAGTAACTTACATTGGGTGTTTTACCATACCATATCTCATAATTTGTCTTGTTTGTGTCCTTCTTCAATTGTAATTTGTTTAATGTGCAAACAACAGTACTGATAGCTTCCCTCCAGAATATTTGGGTGATTCCTTTTTTCTATCATTTGTGTTCTTGCACAATCAATTATGGATATGTTCCTTCTCTCAGCAATCCCATTTTTCTGTGGTGTTCTTGGTGCAGAAACCTGTCTTTTATACCATGCTCATTACATAAATTAGTGAATTCATCTGATATAAATTCACCTCCTCTATCTGATCTCAAACATTTCAAATCCTTACCACTTTGTTTCTCTACCATAGCCTTATACCATTTAAACATCTTGAATACTTCAGATTTATCTTTTAGAAACATAATTGTCATCATTCTAGAGTAATCATCAACAAAGAGAATAAAATATCTATCTCCATAATGACTCTTTGTCCTCATTGGTCCACATAGATCAGTATGGACTAATTCTAGAATATCATCAGATGTATGGATTTTTATTTTGAAACGAGACTTTGCTATCTTGCCTTTTTGACAATTCTTACACATGATGTTGTCAGGCTTGGTCATCGTTGGTAAGCCTCTTACATTTCTCCTTCTACTTCTTTTCATCATGTTGTCAAAATTCACATGACACAATCTTTTGTTCCACAACCATATGTCTTCATTTCTAGTCAATAAGCAAGTGGTGTTAGTATCATTAGGATAGAATAAGTTACCTTTAGTCTGTTCATTGGTACCAATTAGTCTTCTTGATTCATATAAGATCTTTGCCTTCTTGTTCTCAAATGCTACTCTATGACCTGAATTATTCAGCTGAGAAACACTCAATATATTATAATTCAATCCTTTTACCCAATAAGAATTTTCACATTTAATCAAGTTATTCAACATTATAGTTCCTTTACCTTCAATTGGACAAGGTGTATCATTACCCATTCTTACTGTACCACCATTATAATACTCAAAAGTGTTAAAATTTTCTTTGTCACCAGTCATGTGGTGAGTGTAGCCACTATCTATAATCCAGATATCATTCTTACTAACCTTAGATATGAGTGTAGTTTCTTCATACCTTTCATCTTCATTTGAATCATCTTTCACAGCCACAAACACTATCTCGATGTCTGCTTCAAATTTGGTGTCAGTATCTTCATCTTTTCAAGTAGCTAGGTAGCTAGCATTCTTGCCTTTATCCTTGTAGTCTTGGGTATCTCTTCTTTCTAATTGTCAGTAACTTCTATAATCTTTGTTATCACCTCTATCAAATTTATTCTCAAAAGATCTATCATTAACTCTATCATCTTTTCTTCTATTAGGACATCTTGCAATAAAGTGTCCAATCTCTTTACAATTAAAGCATACAAGTGGTAACTTGCCTTTGTATTTACCTTTTCCTCTCTGCATTCTTCTAGCCATAAGTGCTCCTATTTCATCTAGATCTTCTTCTTCACTTTCACTTTCACTATCTCTTCTAGATGTGTATCTATGACTTGATTTGCTTATTCTCATAGAATATTTAAATATAGACTCTAAGTTTGGTAAGAAACTATTATCAAAGTTATTCATCTCAAATGAAATCAGTTCACCAATTAAACTATCAAGAGTAACTTTATTGTTTTCTACTGCTCTCATTTCATGAATAGAAGAAACTTTAATAGCATATACAGGAAGTAAGGTTCTTAAGATTTTACTTACCACTGTCTCCTCTTCAAGTGTACCTCCAACTCCTCATATAGAATTGACTACTTCTTGGATTCTTGTGTTGTACTATGTGATGTTTTCTCCTTCTTTCATTCTAAGATCATCAAACTTTCCTCAAAGGCTTTCTTCCTTAGCTCTTAGAACATTTGTATCACCTCCATGTACAAGCTTCAGTTTGTCCCACATCTTCTTTGCAGTTGTGCAATATTTGACATCTTCATATTCAGCATCAGAGAGAGAGGAAGAAAGCTCTATGACCATGCGGTTGTGCTCATTCTTTCTCAATTGATCTATTGTTAATGCTCCTATGGGAAACACATATTCAATATCTAAGTATTGAGTAACATCATTACCAATACCTGATACATGGAGTCTTATCCTACTCTGCCATGAAGCAAAGTTCTCTTTGTTCAACTTGGGCACATCTCATCTATTCATCTTGTGATCTTGACTTAGGTCTTGAAACCTTCCTTCTAAACACACAAGCTCTGATACCAATTGTTAGTAATAACTAAGAGGGGGGGTGAATCAGTGGCCTCAAAAATTTATCCTTCAAACTTATCCACTACTCAATAGAACCCAGATTATTATGTCCCTACAATATGCATGCCATGAAATACTTTATAATGATTATCTATCTGTTAGTTTTCCTTGTCTATCCTTATTCTCCTTGATTACTGATAAGCAGTATAACTATTTACCGAAACTTAATAAATAATCAAAGTATGCCAGTCAATCTACAATTAACTATGTGAGATACAAAATAGTAAAGAAATGAATCATACACACATAAAACATGGATTTTAACATGGAAACCCTATTAAGGGAAAACCCACTGGGACCGGTACCCCAAATTTTCACTCTTCTGAAGTGAGACCTGTTAGGAGCCAACCCTATTAAAGTTAACAAATACATGGTTAAGTGTGACCTTGTTAGAGGATTTTATACATAGAGGTTGTCACTTAGTATCGGGCATCCATTTGCTACCATCCTTGAATCAGCCTCCTTCTTAGAATGTCAATAGGTATCGGGAAAATCTTGCTACCATCCTTGAATCATCCCCCTTCTTAGATTTTCAATAGGTATTGGGAAAGTTCAATGCTACTTTCATGAATCAACCTTTTTGGCACTCCTTGGGATGTACCTTAATATATAGAAGACTGTTAAGTCCTACTCAATTAAGAGAGTTATATTTTTCAATGGTTAAACTGAAACACTATGACCTATTCATGATGCAACTTTGAATTGTAGATTTTTAGATCTATTTAAGTACATTACCTCTCTGATCAATATATCAATTCAATCTTTGTGCTCCACACTTTCTACTCTCTAATGTTGTGCTCAGTATTTGTCGGTGTCTGCATAATTCCTTAGCTCTCCTTCAGCTTGATTGATCAGGACTGCATGAATTTTTTCTTCATCTATTTCTCTTTAGCTTCCTCTATTCACTCCCCTTAATCCCTTTTCTGTGAATGTAATAATGGAAATGAATTAAGCTTGTCTCTTATATAGACATAATATTCATTTTCTTGATTCTTGATTCTTGGCGTGATAAATAATCCAGCCAATTTGATTTAAAGTATAACTCCTAATTTGTCTCATAGAAATCTTCTTGACAACTGTACAAATCATCTTTAAATCAATCACTTAACTCAGGTCAAATAAAACAAAGTAGACAACCAGTTAAGTCTATCTTTTAGCTCTGCCAGCTAGATATTTTGTCACTTTCTGAACTCTTTGTTCTATCGGTCACAACTGACTGAACCATCGGTGAGAAATGTTAGTTCTGTCGGTGAGACTCTAGTTATCTATGTGATCTCCATCCATCGGGAATCATTATAAATTTACTTGTGGGGCAACCTTCTGACTTTTCTCATCTGGCACTCTGTGGTTTTGCTTCGTCGGGCAACACTATTCTTCTAGTTGTCGGGTATTGCTGTGACTTTTCATATTTTCTCTGTCCGTCGGTGTTGTTTGTCACTTAGTGAATACATGAATTTTATTTGTTTCTAGAAGTATAACCTTGGTTCCTTTTATTCTATGAAGTCTTTGGAATTATGTACATGACCATATAGATGATATCAAGTTAACATCAATGACAATACAATCCATTAATTGATTTAATGACTTGCAATATCTTCAAATTAACATTGTCACACATTCAATCAGTTACATGTCATCAGATGGTACCTTTTCCTTCAACTGGACAAGGTGATTCATTACCCATCCTAACTAATCCACCATTATAATATTCAAAAGTTTCAAAATTTTCTTTATCTCCAGTCATGTGATGAGTGCAGCCACTATCAATAATTCAGACATCATTTTTTCTAACTTTAGATATGAGTGTTGTTTCAACATACCTTTCTTCTTCATCTGAATCATCCTTCATAGCAACAAATACTACCTCAATATCTTCGTCATAATCTGTATCAAAATTTTCATCTTTGTTCTTAATTAGGTATCATGCCTTCTTGCCTTTTTCCTTGTATTCTTAGTTATCTCTTCTATGAGAGTGTCGACTGCTTATGTAGTTTTAGTCATCACTTTTGTCATACTTCTTTTCATAGGATCTGTCATTATCTCTTTCATCCTTTCTCTTGTTAGGGCATCTAGCATTAAAATGTCCAATTTATTTGTAATTAAAATAGACAAATGGTAATTTACCTGTATATATTCCTTTACCTCTATGTAATCTCCTAGACATTAGTGCTTCAAGTTCATGAAGTTGTTTCTCATCAATATCACTATCACTATCATTTCTCATATTGTGTTTTTTACTAGATTTGCTTATTTTTAGAGAAGACTCAATAGTAGGTAAGACAATGTTGTCATAGTTTTTCATCTCAAATGAAATAAGTCTACCAATCAAACTATAAAGAGTAACATTGTTACTAGCTACTGCTCTCATTTCTTGAATTGCAGATACTCTAATAGCATAAACATGTAGTAAGGTTCTCAAAAGTTTACTTACAACGGTTTCTTCATCAATTACTCCTCCTACTCCAAGGATAACATTAACTTCTTTTATTATGTCACTGTACTGAGTGATGTTCTCTCCTTTCATTCTCACATCATCAAACTTTACTCTTAGGCTTTCAGCTTTAGATCTTAGAAAATTGGCATCTCCTCCATGTACTAGATTGAGTTTGTCCCACTTTTGCTTTGCAAAGGTGCATTATTTCACATCTTTAAATTCAGCATCGGTTAGTGAAGAAGCAAGTTCTATCATCATAGAATTTTTTTCATGTTTCTCTCTTAATTGATCGACAGTTAGAGGTCTAGTAGGTGCAACATATTAAGTATCCAAGTGTTGTGTAATATAATTTCCAATACTAGATAGATGAAGTCTTATCCTGATTTTCCATGATGCAAACTTGTCCTTATTCAACTTAGGCACATCCCTCTTAGTAATCTTGTGATCTTTAGCTTAAGTCCCTTTAAAATTTTCTTCCAAGCACCAAATTTCTAATACTAATTGATAGAATAACTGAGAGGGGGGGGATGAATCAGTGGCCTTAACAATCATTCCAAAAGATCTGACCAAAAAACTTATATCTCAAATATAATACCTTCAGTTATCTTACAGCCCCATTTTCATCAAGATGTGTGCCACAAGTAATCTTAACAAATATAAAATTCTCAGTAAGATATATTGTTTATCTTTTCTAGACTTTACCACGTAGCAGCAAATAAAATTAGAGTTAACCAACCAATCCAGTTTCAATAATGTGTAAAAAAAATATCAATGCAATGAAACTTGTACACATTTGACACAGATTTTAATGTGGAAACCCAATATGGGAAAAACCACCTGGGACTAGTAACCCAAAATATTTTTAGTCTTTTGAAGTGATCTCAATGAAGAGGCAACCTTGTTAAAGGTTACAATACACACTTTTAAGTGCGACCTTGTTAGAGGATTTAAAATCAACAGTTTGTCTTTTGACCTAACACTCACTATGTTGTCAACAAGAAAACCTTTTATTACTCTTGAGTATCTCAATACAAGAAGGACTGTTAAATCCCACTTGATTAAGAGATTTTCTAAACCAATGGTTAAACTTGTACTATAAATTATCTATTCAAAATACAACTTTGATTTGCAAATATCTAGATCTATTGTTAGTTCTATAATACATCTTTGATCAATATACAGTTCACTTCCTTTGCTTTCTTTCTTTTTTCTACTCGGTGAATGCTCTATCCTTTGTTGCTCGGTGTCTGTAGAATTTCTTGGCTCTATTCTTCAACCTGTATGATCATATGTGCATGAAGAATTCTATCTCCACACAAAATATATTCAGCATCCCTCTCTTTGATAATGAATTCCTTGTCTCTTTATATAGACATGATTAGCCCCTCAATCACCTTGTTTATGTTGTAAATCTTTTCTTTATCTATAAAACTTTCCATGCTTTGCTTTATCCTGTAATTCTCTCCTTGATAACTGTGAATAAAACATGCTTTAAATCTCCTTCCTATCTTTAGTTTAACTTATCATTGAAAATAAAATAATCAATTAGTCAATCCCTAAATTGTAGCATTGTCAGCTAAGAAAGTTTGACATTCTTTAACTAAAGATATGCTCGGTCATCAACTCAGTTATTCTTAGTCATCAAATTTAGTTATGCTTGGTCATTAACTCCAATTACTGTGGTGCTTGGTATACACTTTCTTAGTAACACTTTCTCGGTTAATGATGTGCTCAGCATACACTATGAACTGCTTGGTGTTCATTGTCACTCGGTGTATACTGACTTTTTATGTTTTACGGACCACATAAACTTGATCTCTTTAGATATTCAAGGTTATGATAATATGTATATGAACAAAAAAACCATATCAAGTTGACATCAATGAGAATACAATACATTAACTGATTTAATGTCTTGCATTCACTTTTGTATCTCGGTGATCATCAACTTATAATCTTCAAACATTCAATCAGTTATAGCTCATCAGAAAGAACCGACACAATCGGTTAATCTAGGAACAATAGAAGCACCTCAGTTGATCTATTTGGCACAATCTCTATCTGAACAAGAGAAACAAGAATTCATCCATTTCTTCATGAGAAATAAAATCAACTTTGCATGGTCCTACTCAAACATGTCACGACTCGATACAGATTTGATCATGCATCACATGTCGATCACTCTAGGGGTCAAACCAATCAAGAAAAAGATTTGAAAGATGCATCCTCATGTGGCAGTGCTCATCAAGGCTGAATTAGAGAAATTATTGAAAGTTGATTTCATTCATGCTATAGAATATGCCAATTGGATCTCCAACATTGTACTTGTAACTATGCATGATAAATCAATTCGGGTTTACACAAACTTCAGAGATTTAAAGAAAGCTTGTCCCAAGGATGAAATTCCATTGCCTAATATTGACATGATAGTGGACCTCATAGCAGGATATGAGATGTAATCCTTGATGGATGTATTTTTAGGTTACAATCAAATAAGGATAGCTTCTGAGGACAAAGAGAAAACTGCTTTCACATGTGCTTGGGGTACTTTCTGCTGGAATGTCATACCTTTAGTCTCAAGAATGTTGGGTAAAAATACAAACTAGCTATGACTACCATATTTCATGACATGATGCATAAGAATATGTAGGACTATGTAGATGACACTTTGGAAAAATCATCAAGAAGAATTACTCATCTAGTTGATCTAGAAAATATTTAGGATCAAATGGAATAGTTCAAGCTTAGGTTAAACCCTAAAAAGTATATTGCTTTCGGTGTGACCTCTAGTAAGCTTCTTGGATACATTGTCTCATCTAAAGGAATTGAGGTTGACCGTGAAAAGGTAGAAAAATCATGGAAATGAAACCACCTCATATCATTAGTCAGTTCAGGACTCTACAAGGAAAGCTCCAATCTATCAGACGGTTTATCTCCCAACTTGTAGACAAGGTACAACCTTTCACAAGGACATTTCATAAAGGAGTTACGTTCAAATGGGATGAAGGCTGTGAGAAAAAATTTCAACAAATTAAGGAATATCTGGCTAATCCACCCATGTTAATGGCACTAATACTAGGAAAGCATCTCCTTCTCTACATTTCAGCTATAGAAATATCATTGGGAGATTTGCTAGCACAACATGATGAAATAGGAAGAGAAAGAGCCATATACTACATAAGAACTATGGTTTCATATGAGTATAACTAAACCAATTTTGAAAAATATTTTCTAGCTATAGTGTTCACTTCCCAAAAGATCAGACACTACATGATGATACATTGTGTCAAGATAATTGCTAAAACTGATCCTCTAAAGTACTTATTCAACAAAGCAACTCTCACTGGAAAACTGGAAAAATGGGTAATGATTCTTAGTGAGTTTGATATTGAATATGTGGATAGGAAGGATATTAAGGGACAGTTTATTGATGATCACCTATAAAATACTCCTCTCATAGATAATCAACCACTGCTTATCAAATTTTCTAATGAAGTCATTTTACACCTCACAGAGCATGCATGGAAGATGTTCTTCGATGGATCTTTCACACAACAAGGGTCTGGTACTAGAGTAATTTTCATTACCCCTCAAGGATATAATATTCCTAAGGCATAAAAAATGATGTTCCCTTGCACAAATAACATTTATGAGTACAAAGATTTGGAAAATAGATTAAAGATATCATTAAGTGGAAGATTATAGAACTACACATTTACGATGATTCTCAACTAGTAATTAACCAGGTCAATAATCAATATCAAATGAAATATGAGAATCTCATGATGTACAAAAGGATGAATGATGACCTCAAGAAGTATTTCATGTTCATTACCTTCCAGGAAGTGCCAAGGGAAACAAATAGAGTTGTTAATGCTATGGCTAGTTTAGCCTCGATGTTACACTTGGAAGAGCATCAGTTTCTCTATGAGTTCCTAGTGGAAGAAATCTTTGCCCTGTGTATGACTCTCCTAAATCTCAGATTGTCCACTCAAACATGGGAATTGAACCTTCCCGCTATAGCCAAATCTACTCATATCTCTGTGACCAGATTATCCCTCCTGAAATATCCAAAAATAAAAAAAGAAACCTTATAAGGAACGCCTCACATTACTTGATCATGGCTAATGACTTGCATAGAAGAGGTCTTGATGGTACTCTCCTTAGTTTTCTATAACATGACAAGTTAGAAAATGCACTAAAGGAAGTCCACGAAGATATTTGTGGGTCTCAGTCGAACACTCTCTCATTAGCTAATAAAATCCTATGGGTAGGTTACTATTGGCTCTGCTTGGAAAAAGATGCTATTTAGTTTTCTAAAAATTGTAAGAAATGTCAAACTCATGGTAACTTGATTCATGCTCCTACACATGAGTCATTGCCTCTTATCACCCACTTGCCATTTCAGTAATGGGGCTTTGATCTCATAGGGAAAATATATCCCTCTTCCTTTGGCAGACATAAGTTCATTATCACTACACCAGAATACTTTACAAAATGGGTTGAAGCATTCTCTCTCATTAAAGAAACTAGAAAGCAAGTGTCCATGTTCATCTTGAACTATATCATCTTCTAGTATGGGATCCCCTCCTCTATCATCATAGACAACAAAGGATAGTTTAAAGAAAAGGATATGGATGAATTATGTGAAAAGTTAAAGATTACTTAACATTGTTGTAGATGTCCAAAAATATTAATATTATTATTAATATTAAATTCCTCTTATTCCTTGAACTATTTAATTCAATCAATTAAATATTTTCATTGCTAGTATTTATCAATAATTTAAATACTATTCTAGTGTATTTTATCTAAATACATTTGTCTCACAAAAATCCCCTCTTTAATAAATTTATATTTATTAAAATACCTACATATTCCTAATTCTTCTAAACTATGATTTATTCAAATCTAATTTGAATTATAATCTAAACCCTAG
>MU226285.1:39434-50943 GCA_018584345.1 Thuja plicata
CTCACCCACATGGGGAAATTCTCTCCAAAAAGGTCACCCATTCCTCTTAAATTCCTCTTACAAGTTTGTCTCCCACTTGGAAATCTTGAGCCACTCAACATTTAATGCCAAGTTTGACTCAAATTTGACCATCCCTTCCAAGCCCATGTGTCCAAAATGGACACCCATTTCTCTTAAAATCTCTTTACTCCTTTGTGCCCCCACTTGGAAATCTTGAGCCACTCAATATTTATTACTATATTTGACTCAAAATTAGCCATCCCTTCAAGCTTATGTGTCCCTTATGTGGCTCTTATGTGGATGCCACATAGATGACACCTCATCCAATCTCTCCTCTTCTCTCCCAAAAATCTATAAATAGAGGCCTTCTCCTCTTCAATTTTCATCTCTCATTGTGCATTGTTATTATGCTAGAATTGCTCTAGATTTTTAGAGTTGTTTTCATGCTCATAGTTTTTATGCCTAAATCACTTATAAATCACATGCTAGGATAATCTTGTTAAATGAATAATAGTTCCTTCTTGTATTTCATATCATTTGTAGTTTGAACTATCATATTGAAGAAGATTTGAGACTAGTTCTTCATACTAGCTCTTGAATCTCTCTTCTTGCCTATCAATCTTTCATTGCATTGGGGATTTGATCCATTTGTGTTTGAGAGAGCACACCTACATCCAATCAAAAAGAGAAAATCAAATAAGTATAATAGGTTGCAATTTACTTTTTTTTTAATCTCAATCTGATGTTATGTTGAAGTCTTGTTTTGTTTCTTGCTTCTTTCATGAATTCTATGTGCTAACCCACTAACTTGTCATGTTTGAGCTTGCTCCCAACAGATTGAAGATTTCCTCATACACATTCTGGCATGCCCGGTGGGACCCACATCCCTAAACCTCATCAAAATATCTTCATTCTTCTCAAAAACACATTCAGATTCACGGACAGGCGTCTCCGCTTCTACAGAGGCAGCTCCAACAAATGGGCGGCTTTGCTTGTACACAGGCGGCTCTACCTACAAACAAAAACACTGTCATGAAAACATCCATAAATTTTGCATACAAACTCCATTTTTGATGATTTGAAAAGCATTGGAAAGATGACTCAGAGAAATTTTTATATTTTTAAGCTATTAATTCAGATTCCACTTAAAAAGTTTGGAGCACATGTTAAAATTTACTCTTTCATTTTCAATTTCAAAAGTTCATATCTTATGCTAATGAAATTTCTTTTTTAGTGAATTCTTTGTGAAGATCACCTTTATCACTTGTCAAATATTTGAAAAATCTCAAATTACTAACCATTTGTTTTGTAGCACCACTTGTCAAAGAGACAACTTCAAAATTTCTCACATTTGTCTTGCAGGTTGCCTCACATCAAAATTGACCAAATGATCATTTTTGTGTTAATCTTTTTTAGGCACATAGACTAATTAGTTAGATTTTTTTGTCTAATCCTATGTAAGTGTTAGGGGATTATGCTCTCTTCCCTTTTGGGAAGATAAAAAACCTAGACACACTTACTTTGTGTTAAATAATTGAATCTTTTGGGAAAAGAACAAACTTTGTCTTGCGTGTTTGGGAGAAAATGACATTAGACAGGAGAGTATGCTCTTTTCCCCTTGTGGAAAATAAAAAATCTAGACCCCTCTCATTTCCAATCCATGTTTTTTAAATTAATCCTTTAGATGGGCCTGCTGGTCGAGGAAAAAATGTCCTGGGAACGACCCACGTGAGAACAGGGCGTAAGCCACACCACTCTAACTCACGTTAATCAAATTTACTCCTTGGGGTTAAAGCCTCAGGAGTCGATTGGGATTTGAGCTTATACTCAGCTCTCGTCTAACTTAAGTGTGGCCTCGTAGTCTCAATCACATTTACATGACCACTTTTTTCAAGACACTCTATGGGGATATATGCCTTAATCATGCTTGCACAGACATAGAGAATACAATCAAATAGAGACACTTACTAAACACTATAGGCATAGAAGCTACCCGATTCACCTCTGAATGGTGACTTATTATAGTGTGAGGGGAGGGAAGAATCTCCCCCCAAGATCCCCATCATATGTGTCCCAAGGTATTGTGTTGCAAAAGAGATCTTTGTAGCATGACAAAAATACCTAGAAAAAGGAAAAAACACGGGCTCCCTTTCGGGGGTGACACTACTATGTGAGCTAAAGGACTACCAAGCAATGGGCCTATAATATTTCATGCGAATCTAAATTCCTTAGGTAGACTTGTGCTTGAAGTGTTTGAAGAACATTGACAAATCCAAAATATGAATGGAATACCCAACAAATAAATTTGTCAATTTCTTGTCTCCTACAAGGTTGCTTTGTCCCTTCTAGGACTATTTTCAAACATGTGTCTTCAATAACTGTCAGTTATTCCCAAAATCTGAGTCAAGGTATACTTAGTGTAGTCAATGCCTTTAATGCATGTTGAAATTTAGTTCTTGACAATAAACAAATTGACCTAAAAATTCCAAAATCAGTTAGAATCCTACATTATCATCTCCACATCAACCCACTTCTTCATCATCATCATACTTATTATTCCAATCACCTCTTCCAAGTCATTTTTATTCTTCTCAGTCATTCTAATCATTCCATCCTAAACATCTGCAATCATCCTAATCCTCATCCTAATCATCCCTCTAATCCACATCAACATCCTCTTTCTTAATCCACTCTAATCATTCATCTTCCTCCAAACTAATCCAATTATCATTCTTCTAATCCAATCCACTAGTCAACCTCATATCATTCTATCCAATCCTAATCTAATTCATCTTCCACTTCATCCAAAACCAATCACACCTTAACTATTCCATTGTCTTCAAACATCCCTCATCCATCTTTCAAAGTTCATCCATTCTTACTTCAAAATCTTCATTCACATCACCTTCTAACTCCAATTTTCATAAAATCTTCTACTTTTGGCTTAGGTGCACCATCATAATCCTTGGACTTTAATCTTAGCTATCTTGATTGACCCACATACAACCATAATCAAGATCAACTCACATCAAATTAAACTTCATCTTTCACACCTTCGTCAATATTTTTCATCTCAAATCTTAGGTTGAAAGATTTATCAAAGTGTTTCATAGACCCTCATCATTAGAAAAAATCTATTTGAATCATATTGCTTTCAGAACATCAGTCTGTCTAAAGTAGTTAATTCTCTTATTCATATCCTATTTTTTCTTGGGATCATTATTCTATCTCCAAGTAGAAGAAGATATCATCATCTAAACCAATCCTTTGTTTGCACCATCATAGGGTCTTGTTTCACCTAGGTTCGTCTCAAAACTTTAAATCCAAATCCAAATTTGAGGCCTCGCCCTCATATCCAATCAATCAAAATCAATCAAATCAAAATCCTTGAGGCCATGCACTCTTAAATCAAAACAAAGTCCAATCTTGCTCCTAAGTCCTAAGTTCATATTTCATCTAGCCTCAGATCTTTCACTTCATCCACTCTTAATCTAAATCCTCATCGACATCATATTCTAAACCAATTCATCATGAATATGGATTGGTTTCACAAAATGGTTAAGGATCATCAAGCATATATGTCAAGTCCCATCTCTCAAACCATACCTCCAAATCAACCAACCTATCAACCAAATCCATCCAACTCATACATGCCTCACAATAATCCAACTCCAAACTATTCATATCTCTCATCCCTTCCAACTTACCAAGTCAATTCTTTAACTTGACATCCATCTATCATATCCCCATCTATTCTACCTCAACATACTATACCTAATCCAAATCCACCTTGCATTTCTTACCCTTCCTCTACCTTTGACAAGGTAAACCCATCTAATTATCCCTCACCCACATAGCTCCTTGAAACATCATCCATGCCTCCATCTTCTTCCATAGTGATATCCCAAGCTCCACACTTCCATCATAACACTACTACCTACATCCGTAATTTAAATCCCCCATCCCCTTATCCTCCAACCCATTTTCCAATTCGTAATCCAAGTTTTCCAGTTCCTTCAATCCATCACCATAACCCCCATGCTATTACTAGTTCACCGTCCACTTTATCCTACCTTTCTCCTTCATCCCCTCCATTTTTTGATATTATCCACACCCCATCTAGTGACTCTCTTGAGTCCACCCATGTTCTCACTGTCTCAATTATAGAATCTCCCATCCTTCCATCCCCTCCATCTAAAGAATCCATCCATACATCCCCCATCACACCATCCACACCAATCTAATCATGTGAAGATCTTGTCCAAAAGCATGTTGAAATATCTGTTGATATAGATCAAGATCCTCGCATCACACTTCCTCCATCTCATAATCCATTGTCATGCACTCCTCCCAATCTAGATCCTGTCATTCTGCCTACTCTATCTCGAGAGCCACTGCACAATCTAAGTCAAGATCAGAGTATCCCATCCCCTCCACCTCATGATCCTTTGTCACCTCCAATCCAAACTTTCCCACCACCATCTCTCTATCCCCTTGGTCCACTTACATTCATCCATGGTGGTCCAATTAAATTAGAATAAATAAGTTTCATATCCACCATTTGCACTCCTAATAATGGACTCGCATCTTGTTCCCTAAGGGAGAAGTATCCTATCTTGGCTCGAATGCTAAAAAATGGAATTACCAAGGTAAAGGCTTAGGCCTAAATGAGAAAGGTACACTAGAGCCCATCTTTGTCAAAAGACATCCACAATCTTGTGGTCTTGGTTTCACATCTCAAGGCCCTTCTTCCCAAAATATTGGTACAACTAATGCCCAGTCCAAGCGTGCTTGCAAATCTACCATTACCTCTTCCCATCATTCCACCAAGAAATCTAATGCCATCCCACCTCCCCCATCATTGCAACCCAAGACAACCTACCACATTCCTCCTTCATCATCTCAATCCATTTTGGGTCACTATGTCCCAAAATCAACCATTGCATATCCTCCACCTACAAAATCCATTTTGGGCCCTTATATCCCAAAATCTCATCCTCTATCTTATCCCATATCCTACATTCCCAATTAGGATCAACAAAGGCATATACCCATATGCCCCATCCACCATCCTACCTCCATCTCTCCATCCCATACAACTTCCCATATCCCTTCCAGTTCTACTCACTACAATTTGAATGCCTATTAAAAAATGCATAAAGCTAAAGAGCCATAATCTAAATATTGTCATGTCCACTTCAAATGACATGCTCCAACAAAGACCAATCCAATCAAAAAATGCACTACATCCTGCAGGCTGCAAAGACCCAACAAAGTAAAAGAAAGAACTATGTGGATCCCAAAGAAAAGAGATGAAATGCATCTGAAAGAAAAATCCAAAATGGCATCCAAATTTTCTAATCCTCTATCTCTACATTCCTCTCCGCCATCACTTAAATCTATTTTGGGTCCTTATGTCCCAAAACTATCTACCATACTTCCTCCATCACATCCACTTCTACCATCCCCTTCAAATCCACTCTTTCTACACTCCTCACAAAATTTTTCAATGTTGATAATGAGCACGTCCCCCCATCCCACTCGCTTTCCACCATTTCATCCAAACACTTCCCACATGCCATCCCACATTCATCAGCCATCATAACCATCTCATCCATGCCTTTGCATAAGCCACTCATCCCAAATAAGGTTGTACCAACATCTAGTGATCACTCCAAATGGGCTCCTATTACCTTGATATCAAACTTGATGCTTAAGTCCTTCATCCATTTCCTTGTTCTTGTCCCATCCATAAACCCCCTCCAAAAAAGAAAAAAAAGAAAAAAAAAAGCGTCTAATGGTGAAACTTGGCAAACAATCACCTTGGACAAGTACCATGATGAAAACCTAGTAAATAGATGTCATGTGTAATCCTTCCATCCAATTTATCTTCACACTTGAGGACAAGTTCTTCTATTCACCACTTCATCCCTCCCTTTATACCAATCATCTACCATACCTATCATTTTATCCATTTCGCCTCCTCCATCCTCCTTTGGATCTTGATAAAATTCAAAATACAAAGCTAAACTGTATACATGCTTTTGGACCCCTCTTGGAATCCATTTATGCATCACCCTTTTCATTCTCCATTCCATCTGCATCTTTGCCTTCCATTTCCATTTCACTATAATTAGCCACAATTGCTTCCTCATCTTGCTTCTGATCCATTATCCTATTGTCATTACCTATCCACCCTCCCATCTTTCCTCCCTCTACATCCTTCAACCACCATCTTGTCTTCCACCTACCTCCCTTATCATCATATTGTACCTCATCCTAATGCCTTCTCACACATGACCTATCCTAAGTGGGCGCATTCTAGTCCTTGGAGACATAATCATATCCACCTTTCATCTCCCAGTCCTCTTCTCCCATCCACCTACCATATCCACCTTTCACCTCCCAAATCTTGTTTATCTTCACCCCTTCTATTTCTATCCATTCCATCCATCTATCTCCCATCAAATCTATTTTTCCATCCTTCATCCTCTAGTATGGGGGCATCCTTTTCCACAAAGTCCTTGGATCCCAATCCACTTATTCCCTCCACTCGCAATCCCACTTTCTCTATCCATCCATTCAATATTACCTATCCATCCATTCCATCCATCTATATCCAATATGAGTCATCTCCCCATCTCCAACATTCCTCGGTGCTCCCTTGTCATCGGTCCCAACATCCATCTTCCAATTACATTATATCCTTCATTCCTTTTTCCAATCCATTTATTTCTCTATCCATCCATTAAATATTACCCATCCATCCATTCCATTCATCTATATCCCATCCGAGCCATCTCCCCGTCTCCACCATTCCTCAGTGCTCCCTTGTCATCGGTCCCAACATCCATCTTCCAATTCCATTCTATCCTTCATTCATTTTTTCCAATCCATTTATTCTTCGTATCTAATTAAATATATTCTATCTATGCATCCAATCATTTCATATCAATCAAATTGCTTTCTTTCTTCCAACATCCATTTATCCATTTATCCTCATGCACACCCCATCCACCATCCATCTATCTTGGCTTTTTAGCTTGACTGGGGCAACATCATGCGCATCCCCATCATCCCATCTATCATCTCAAGCCCTTGTGTATCTTATCATTAGTCTCCTGAGCATCTTCTTCATCCCATTGTACATTTTCAAAAATCGCAAAAATCCAAAAAATTCAAAAATCGTAAAAATTCCAAAAAATTCAAAAATCGCAAAAAAATTCAAAAAAATAAAAAATTCTTCAAAATCTTGCAATAAACCCTTGTTTCTTTCTGCATCATTTAGTTTTTCCCCTTTTAGTGACATTTTGACTCCTGCGGCTGCAATCATGTTTTTCAATCAATTTTGCGACCGACTATCCTCGCTCCTCATTCTGTTCACAACTTTTGCCAGCGAATATCTATCAATCCAATCAAATCCAATCTTCGCCCATCAGGATGCACCCTTCTAGCGTCGGCTTATCCAATCATTCATCACATCACTCCTATTCATGGAAAGAATTTTGGACTGAATGACTGCTTGTTCATGAGTCCTTAATTGATTTTATCTTTTGGTCTCAGTTTACACCTACTCACCACTACCTTGATTTGCTATATCTTGGTGCATTGTGCCTGGTGGCTACTGATACATGCATCTTTTTGTAGTGTTCTTTTGTTTGAGTGTCTAGTCCACACAAAGGAATTCTATCATCTGTGTTTTCAAACACCTGATGCATACCTCCTCTTGCAATATCAAAATCGGATGTGCTCTCCATATTTTTGACACAAATGGATCCCCAAGGCTCGTTAGTTGCATTTAATTTCACTGCATTTGCATTCTTCATTGCATTTTCATTCTTCATTGCATTTGCATTCTTCATTTCATTTGCATTCTTCATTGCATTCTTAGTTGCATTTCAGAAGGCTTCTATTTCTCCCGTCCTCTCCCTTCCTCCTTCCTATTGCATCTTTTTTCGAGAAAATCCCACAACATTGTCTTTGTTGTATTCTTTTCTCGAGGGGGCACAACCCTATATCGTCATTGCTTCTGCACGACTCCTAGAAACCCTCTTCCTCTGGGGTAACTTATTTTATTGTCTTTGACGTAACATCACTTGCGATGCCACATCAAAGAGGGGCAAAATGTAGACGTCCAAAAATATTAATATTATTATTAATATTAAATTCCTCTTATTCCTCTAACTATTTAATTCAATCAATTAAATAGTTTCATTGCTAGTATTTATCAATAATATAAATACTATTCTAATGTATTTTATTTAAATACATTTGTCTCACAAAAATCCCCTCTTTAATAAATTTATATTTATTAAAATACCTACATATTCCTAATTCTTCTAAACTATGATTTATTCAAATCTAATTTGAATTATAATCTAAACCCTAGCTAGGAACCTATTAATCCAACCTAGACACCTACGCTAAGCCTACCCTATTCCTACTCTACTCCCATCACCTCACTTCCTAAGCATGCTTCCCTACCTAACTGTCCTCTAATTATACCTAAAGTGTGATTCCTAACCTTTTTAAGGCTAATGGAATGCTCACCCACATGGGGGAAATTCTCTCCAAAAAGGTCACCCATTCCTCTTAAATTCCTCTTACAAGTTTGTCTCCCACTTGGAAATCTTGAACCACTCAACATTTAATACCAAGTTTGACTCAAATTTGGCCATCCCTTCCAAGCTCATGTGTCCAAAATGGCCACCCATTCCTCTTAAAAGCTCTTTACTCCTTTGTCCCCCCACTTGGAAATCTTGAGCCACTCAATATTTATTGCTATATTTGACTCAAAATTAGCCATCCCTTCAAGCCTATGTGTCCCTTATGTGGCTCTTATGTGGATACCACATAGATGCCACCTCATCCAATCTCTCCTCTTCTCTCCCAAAAATCTATAAATAGAGGCCTTCTCCTCTTCAATTTTCATCTCTCATTGTGCATTGTTATTATGCTAGAATTGCTTTAGATTTTTAGAGTTGTTTTCATGCTCATAGTTTTTATGCTTAAATCAGTTAGAAATCACATGCTAGGATAATCTTGGTGAATGAATCATAGTTCTTTCTTGCATTTGCATATTATTTCTAATTTGATCTATCATCTTGAAGAAGATTTGAGACTAGTTCTTCATACTAGCTCTTGAATCTCTCTTCTTGCCTATCAATCTTGCATTGCATTGGGGATTTTGATTCATTTGTGTTTGAGAGAGCACACCTACATCCAATCAAAATGAGAAAGTCAAATAAGTAGAATAGGGTGCATTTTACTTGTTTTTATCTCAATCTGGTGTTATGTTGAGGTCTTGTTTGGTTTCTTGCTTATTTTATGAACTCTATGTGCTAACCCACTAATTTCTCATGTTTGAGCTTGCTCCCAACAGATTGAATATTTCACCATACTATAATTGTTCCTCTATTTACTATTCTCAAGGAAATGGACAGGTTGAGGCCTCTAATAAGAATATATGTAAGCTCCTGCACAGAACAGTGAGTAAGTTAGGAAAACTCTAACATCTTCAACTCAATCCAACTGTATGGGCTTATCGCACTAGTATCCACACACCTATAGGGGAAACACCATTCTCCTTGGTATATGGCATAGAAGTTGCACTACCCATTGAGGTAGAAATACCCTCACTCTAACTCTCTTTGCATGGACTCGTCACTGATGAAGACTATAGGATTTCTAGAATCCAGGAACTTGAGCTACTTGATGAAAGTAGAAGAGAAGCATTTGACCATCTAAGGTTATACCAGAAAAGGATGTATAAAGGTTACAACAAGAAGGTAAGACACAAAGAATTTCAGGTTGGAGACCTTGTGCTTAAGGAAAATCCAAAAAAGAAGAAACATCATGAACAAAAGGGTAAGTTTGAACCCAACTAGATGGGTCCCTTTGTGATCACTGATGTATTTGGCTTTGGAGCATATCAACTATCAACTCTAGAAGGGGAAGATTTTACTGACCCCATCAATGTGCTCCATTTGAATAAATTCTATAGCTAGACATCCTAAGCAATACCTATATAGAGAAAATAATCCTGAAAAATATCAAAAACAACAAAAGACATAAAAGGTCCAAAACATTTGGAAAAAGTCCTAAAAAAATGATCATCCTGATGAAAACCTTGAAACGTGTGCATTGATGGATCAAAACAAAAATTTAAAAAAAAAAGAGAAGAAAAAGCAAAGAAAAAAATAAAAAGATTAAAAAAAATTAAAAAATTAAAAAAATCAAGAAAAGTGCCTTAGTGAAAACCTAGAAACAAGAGCCTTGGTAGCAAAAATAGAAATTCTTCCAAGTGGTGAAAACCTGGCAAACAGGTATCACTTGTAATCAATGCTCCATCTATCAACGCATTGCTTGACTATCTTGACGTTGAACAAATAGTAAATTTGATCTCTTACATTTGGAACTGATTGACTTCTTGAGTCTTAGGACCGTCTCTTGGTTCTCTAATCTACATACCTCATCAGTTGTCCTAATCCTCTATTTCTATCATGGTCTTGTACCCACCTGGACAATTTTTTGCTGACACACTGGTGTTTCTCAACACTCCCTTTTGGACAAAAATATATTTTTCAACACACATCGGACAAAACACTTAAACTTTTCACAATATAAAATAAACCAACATATCGGTGTTTCTCAACACCCACATCAACAACTTACACAGACTAAATGCTTGATGATATTTTTCTTGGGTGTTGTCTGTTATCAATGAATTTCATACTCTTTTCTTTGATTTGTGCTTGTTGGTGTGGTCCTAATGATCCTTGTGTCAAGCAAATAGGGTGTATGTGATAAGAGCTTCCATATTCAGGTGGATAATCCTCACATCCCTCGATCCTACTTCCTTACATGCTAAGGTGAGGTTGGGACTATCTCATTGTTTGTTATTATGCATGTTTATGTAAGAACACACTCATGGTTATCTTGGCTCTGAATGTCTCGATACCGGTGTATCCTTGCAATATTAATTGGAAACAACATATAGTTCATCATGGTTCCTATACATAGATGCTTATGTTGTCTCCCATGTTTTATCCGATGAACGTCATATTCATATTCTTATGGTCACAATGACACTAGTAAGGGTTGTATTGGCTCCAATGTCCCAAATGCCAGATAATGAAAATATGGACTACTAGAAGCAATGACTTGACTACTCACGTCGTAGGCTGCATTTTAATTTCTAGGCTTGAATAATAGGATTATAACAAAGCACTCAACAAAATAATTCTAGAACTGAGCTATTCCTTTAACTAATTTCTTCCTTGAATCCTTTGTTTTAGCGATCAACTGCATTTTATCTCCTTGAGGTTACCTATCTGCACACAAATGGTCAGTAGAAACAGAAAAAGATATATATCACAGTAATAAGAATGACATGGTCTGAGTATATCATCTATGAAGAAAAGATACTATCTGCATACATGTTCCAAGATTCTCAAACTATTAATAAATAATGATATTCAAAGAGAAACATATTCATCAGTAACAGATA
>MU226285.1:51172-66127 GCA_018584345.1 Thuja plicata
CTAAATCTTGAGCAAAAATGGGCATCCTCAATGTAGATGAATCATATACAATCAAATGGATTTCAAAAATCAAAAGAGGATAAGACAAGAAGGGGATAATCAGTTCTCGCTTACTCCCTTACCACCATCATGGGGTGGAGGTGGAGGAGCATCTTCTCAAGGTAGAGAACCTGCTCCCTTGGATCGTGCCAAGTACTGAGAATACGGTGGCACCTGTTGTGCCACAGGAACCGCTACACTATATGCTGCTACATAGTAGGCTACCCTACTAGAATGATATGTCACCAATCTCTCCAACACACTACCCCATCCACAATGGAACCCCTACTGGCTCTTTT
This sequence comes from Thuja plicata, assembly GCA_018584345.1. Lineage (NCBI taxonomy): Eukaryota > Viridiplantae > Streptophyta > Pinopsida > Cupressales > Cupressaceae > Thuja > Thuja plicata. The sequence goes on from MU226285.1 coordinate 51,511, forward strand.
TAGGCATCAAGAAGCAACCTATGAACCTCTGCCACTAGTAAATTTTACCCCCAAAAATCGGCCAACATTCCCGACCAAGCATTAAAATTGTTTTTCTTGATCGGTTGATAGAAGGAAAAATTTGATTTTTTTAAAGTTATGCCCGTGTTTGTTGAAATTTTGATGACCACCCACATTAGTCAGAATTCTGATGAACACGGGCATTACTTTAAAAAATATATATATATTCATTATGTTTCCTTATGCGCAGTAGTCAGAGACCCCGTAGGGCATGAAGGGCGGAAGAAGTGAGGGCACAAAGGGTAGAAGAAGTGAGGGCACAAAGGTTGGTGAGGGATCAAAGGTTACCCTAAGCAATATCTAGCATTCTCTGATTGAAATATAGATGGCAATAATGGAATAATATCTCTGTCTAGGCCTTAAAAATGCGATGAATATACGAGCATTGAACTTTCCTATTATATATATATATTATCGGGGGAGACACAATGCTTAATTGTGTTGAACCTTCTCTACTTGCGTGCCTTTTAATTTTGGATTAAAATTTTATCTTTGTTTAAGCTTTTCTATAAGATTCTCTTCATATTATCACCCCTCATTGCTATTTTAGATGTGGTTTGTTTGTATAAACTAATAAATTGATGACTGAGGAGAGTGGCAGATAAATTTTAAGGGTCTCAGCTCATAGGTTCCATGATGGATGAAAGAAATCTAGATGTGTCAAAAATTACAAACCTTGTGGTATAACATGCAACCCTATGCATAATATAAAGATCTTCTAAAAATGAGAGCTTCACAATTGGGACCACCATATTCACCACCTACCAAAGGGTCATTCAAGGGAAATAAGATACAATAGTGCAATATATTGAGAGACCAACTACTATAGAACATTTAATGCAAACAAAAAATAAACAATTACTTATTTTGGTATGATTCACTCATAATATTTCTTGCATTCTATTTCATGAGTACATTACTTAATTTCCCCCAAAGAAAATGGAGTTAAAACACTACACTTACATCCAAAATCAATAGATATGTCAAACACTTTAAAGACAATACCTCCCAAATTGATTTTTTTATTATAAATCTTTCTAGCAAGAAATACAACAAGAGAAAGAATATCTTACTCAATAGAAAGGAAAAATGAAAGCCAAGTGACTCTTCTTGTAATCCATTAGGATCATATGTTTATATAAATAGTTGAACCAATAACTAAATGACACATTCCTCTACCATATCAAGTAGAAAATGTTATTGTAGAAACAAATGTACAAATACTTTTAATCCTTTTTAGAGATCCAAATGGGAAGCTCTTTCACATCTAGAGAGTTCAATACTAAAGAACACAAATAAAAGGCCATGAAACATTTAAAAAAAAAAAAAAGATAAATTACATAAAAGTGGGATTTGAGTTAGATCCTACCTCACAAAATCTAATATTAATATCTAATGCTCCTACCATAGAGAACCATCAAAATTATGGCATTGTAGATGCCACAAGACAAAATTCATTATATTTTAAATCAAAGATTCACATACACACAAAACATCAATAAAATAAGAGTGGATAAATGCTCCCACCAAATATTAAAAGAAGGAAACTGTTAGTAATAACTGAGAGGGGGGAGTGAATTAGAGGCCAAAACAATATTCCAATAATCAACCCTTTAAAACTTAGAACCACAACTTATGCCTCTAGTAATCTTTAGTCCTATAAGATGAATGCCTCCAAATACTTATATCAAATTACTACTTGTCGAAATGCTTTGTAAAACATTCTACTATATGTTTATCGATAAGCAGTCTTTCTATTTACCGAAACACAGTAAATAACTAGTGTATACCGATCAATCTAGATTTACTTATGTGAAATGAAAAACAATAAAGTAATGACTCATAGACACATTGACACATGGATTTTTACCATGGAAACCCTATTAAGGGAAAAACCACTGGGACCAGTACCCCAAATTTTCACTCTTCTGAAGTGATCTCAGTGAAGAGCCAACCCTGTTAAAGGTTACAAACACACTATTAGGTGTGACCTTGTTAGAGGATTTAAAGAATAGTTTATCACTTAGTATTTGGCATCTAATGCTACCATCCTTGATCAAACACTCACTTGGCCTATCAATAGGTATCGGGCATATCCAATGCTACTTTGTATGATAAAATTATTTTATACTCCTTGAGATGTATCTCAATTAGAAAAGACTTTTAAGTCCTGCTAGGTTAAGAGACTTGATGCTTCAATTATTAAATTGAAACAGTAAATTGATCTGTTCACATATACAACTAGAATTGCAGATTTTCAGATCTATTGTAAGTGCATTACCTTTCTGATCAAAGTAATAAATTCACTACCTTTTCTCCACACTGTTCTTCTCTATGATGTTGTATCACTGTTCGTTGGTGTCTACAAAATTTAGCTCTTTCCTTAGCTTGATTGATCAGGTCTAAACAAAGAATTTATTCTCCTTCATAATCTCTTCAGCATCTATTCTCTTGTCAATCCCCTAATCCATATTGAATTAGCTTGTCTCTTATATAGACATGATTTCACCATTTCTTGGCTTTCTTGATCTTGGCATGATCCATAATTCTCACCAATTAGATTTAAAACAAAACTCCAATTTTATCTCGTAGAGATCTTCTTTCCAACTGGACAAAAAAACTTTAAATCCTTTACTTATCTATGGCTTTATCTTGTCGATTAAAACAATGATAACTACCAGTTAAGTCTATATGTAGCTCTTGACAGCTAATCTTTTTGTCATTTCTGAACTCTCTGTTCTGTCGGTCAATACTTTAGTTAGTCATCGGTGACAACTGACTGTTCCATCAATGAGACTTCAATTGTCTTAAGGTTCTTCATCCATCGGGAAACACTGTGATTCTGTCCATCAGGCAACACTCTAATTCTATCCGTCAGGTTACACTATGACTTTTCTCGTCGGTAATATTGTGTTTTTTTCTCGTCGGGTAACACTGTGACTTTTCTCTAGTTGGTTTACTCTGTCCGTTGGTGTATATAGTCACTTTGTGAATACTTAACTTTTATGCATTACTGATAGCATAGACTTTGATTCATTGGTTCTTTGAAGTCTTTAGCAGTATGTACATGACCATATAGATTATATCAAGTTGACATCAGTGACAATGCAATACATTAATTAATTTACTGTCTTTGCATTAACTTTCAGTGTCTTGGTGATCATCAACTTAACATCTTCAAACATTAAATTAGTTATAGCTCATCAATCTCTCCCTTTGGCATTGATGGAAACACACTACATTATGAAACAATATTATCACTAATACAATATGAAATATTAGAGTTGAAGTTCATCAAACTACCAATCTTATGTACTATAACCGATACAAATATCCGGTCCTCGGTAAGCTCACATAGATTAGATTTGATTCTTGCAACTCTATTTCTGTCTTCAATCCCTTCATTGGATATATGTAGAATCTTTCTTCTTTAGATGTGATGTGTTCTATTCTTGTGTCAAACTTTCTCCCTTTGACTGTTCTTTTCTTTTGATGTCTCTTTTCTCTTTTCTCAACAATCTCTCCCTTTGTATGTAATCTCCCTTTCTTACATCTCTCCCTTTGGATAATGTGATAATGGATATAATCTCTCCCTTTTACAGCAATGCCAAAAAATATTTTATAGTAATGCCAAACAATCCTCTCTATCCATAATATACTCCTTGAATTTCCCAATTCATCAGCAATATAACAACTCTAGTGCTTGGAGTAGATAAATACCTTGCTATGTACTGATCTATTTTTGAAGTTCATCTATTTTCTTGCATCAACATAAATGATATTTTGATAATATGTAGGCTGATGCAGCCTTCTGGTCATCTTACTGACCAGTAGACAAGGTTCTGACCCCTAGTCTTTTTCTCAAGTACTCAAATGTATCCTTGGACAGTGGCTTGGTAAAGATATCAACTAATTGTTCTTTTGATTGCACATACTCAAGTATCACCTCTTTTTCTTGAACTTGTTCTCTTAAATAATGATACTTGATAGCAATATACTTTGTCTTAGCATGCATGACTGGATTCTTAGAAATGTTTATAGCACTGGTATTATCACAATAGATAATTACTGGTTCAAGAATTTCATATGCATATATTCTTGTAACTGTTTGATCCATGCAATATTTGAGCATTTTGCAATAGCAGCAACATACTCTACTTCTATAGTAGACTGAGAGATGCATCCATGCTTCTTGCTAATCCATGTGACAAGTTTTTCACCCATAAATAATGCTCCTCTAGTTGTGCTCTTTCGATCATCAATGTTTTCATCCCTATCAGCTTTGGTAAAGACCTTAAGTTCAAATTTACCTTTTCTTCTATACCATAAGCCATAGTCCTCAGTATTCTTCAGATATCTTAAGATTATTTTCATAGAAGTCATATGTGAATCTCATGGATTAGCATTAAATATTGCAACTATTCCTACTGCATGTGCAATATCTGGTCTAGTATGTACAACATACATGACTTTGCCAATCATTGATCTATACAAATTCTTTTTTAGCTCAGGTAACTTGTCCTTCTTTGTCAGTTTATATCCAGTTAACATCGATGTTCCAACTGGTTTGGAATCTTCCATCTTGAATATTTTTAGCACTTCCTTTATGTATTTGGATTGTGTAATGAAAATGTCTTCATCTTGTTGCATGATCTGTAGACCAAGAAAGAGCTTGATCTCTCCAAACATAGTCATCTCAAACTCTTCACTCATTTTATTTTCAAATTATTTGCATAGCATATCATTGCCTCCAAATATGATGTCATCAACAAATATTTCAGCAATAAAAATGTTAGCATCAATATCTTCCTTCAAGTAAAGATTACTATTTCCACTAGTTCTTACAAATCCAATACTTATGAGATAGGAATGAAGTCTTTCATACCAAGCTCTTGGTGCTTGTTTCAATCCATACAAAGCTTTGTGTAATCTACATACCATGTTCCTCTTGTCTAGATCAACAAACCCTTCTGGTTGCTCAATGTATACCTCTTCCTCAAGTATTCCATTTTGGAATGTAGACTTGACATCCATCTAGTATACCTTGAATCCTTTATATGTAGCATAAGCAAGTAATATTCTCAATTCTTCTAGCGTAGCAATGGGTGCAAAGGTTTCTCTATAGTCAATCCCTTCTTATTTTGCATACCCCTTGTGTACTAGTCTTGCTTTGTTTCTGGTGAATTCTCCATTCTCATTCAGCTTGTTCCTAAATATCCATTTGGTACCAATTACATTCTTATCGTCTGGTCTCAGTACAAGTTTCCATGTCTTGTTTTTCTCAATCTTCTCAATTTCTTCATTCATAGCACTAATCCATTCTTTAGTATCAAGTACGGCATTTATAGATTTTGGCTCAAAATCACAAATTAGACATCTTGTGTTTAGGGACTTACTTCTGGTTCTCATACCAGCCTTCTTGTCTCCTATGATATAGTTCTATGGATGGTTCTTTCTGACATACCTAGAAAGTACAAGTTTAGTTCTTTGTCTATCATCTTGATCATCATTTTGTCCTTCATTATGATCTCCATCACTCTATACATCATCTTGAGCAATATCCTAATTTTTAGTATTTGCAGCTTGATGCTCGGTTGCAATATTTTGTTTCTTGGGAGCTATACATTGTTTTTTGGGTAGAGTGCCAGGTTCTTCATTGTAAAAAAACCTGGTTTAGTCCTCTGGTTCTTTTGTGCTTTCCTTTTCATTCTTCTCTTCAAATTCATCTATCTTTACATTTACACTTTCAACAATTTTGTTAGAGGCTTTATTGAGACATTTATAAGCCTTGCTCTTGGTTGAATACCCTAGGAAGATACCTTCATCACTTTTAGATTCAATATTTTTATTTCTATCATCTTTTAAGATATAACATTGACTACCAAAAATCTTGAAGTAACTTACATTGGGTGTGTAACCATACCATAGGTCATAGGGCATCTTCTTGGTGTCTTTCTTCAATTGTACTCTATTTAATGTGTAAACAATAGTACTGACAGCTTCTCTCTAGAAGATTTGGGTGATTCCTTTCTCTATCATCAGTGTCCTTGAACAATCAACAATGGATTTGTTCCTTCTTTTATCAATTCCATTTTGTTGTGGTGTTCTTGGTGCAGAGACCTGTCTTTTGATTCCATGCTCATTGCAATAGTCAGTGAACTCATTTGATGTGAATTCCCCTCCTCTATCTCACCTTAATAATTTCAATTTATTTTCACTTTGTTTTTATACCATTGCTTTGTACCATTTAAACATCTTAAATGCTTATGATTTCTCTTTTAAAAATATGACTGACATCATTCTAGAAAAATAATCAACAAAGAGAATAAAATACCTATCTCCATAGTATCTCTTTGTCCTCATGGGTCCACATAGATATGTATAGACTAATTCTAGAATTTCATCAGATGTATGGGTTTTTCTTTTGAAACTAGACTTTTCCATCTTACCTTTTTGACAATTATTGCATATGATATTGTCTAGCTTAGTCATCGTCGGTAAGCCTCTAACATTTCTCTTTTTTCTTATCTTTATCATGTTGTCAAAGTTTACATGACCCAACCTTTTGTGCCACAACCATATGTCTTCGTTTCTAATCATCAAACAAATGGTGTTAGTGTCATCAAGATAGAAATGGTTACCTTTTGTCTGCTCACCGGTACCAATCAATCTTCTAGATTCATTGTAGATCTTTGCCTTCTTTTTTTCAAATGCTACTCTGTGACCTGAATTGTTCAACTAAGAAATACTTAACAAATTATAATTTAGTCCTCTAGCCCAGTAAGCATTTTCACATTTAATCAGGTTATTCAACATTATGGTTCCTTTACCTTGAACTGGACAAGGTGTATCATTACCCATTCTTATTGAAACACCATTATAATATTCAAAAGTCTCAAAAAATTTCTTATCACCAATAATATGGTGAGTGTAGCCACTATCTATGATCTAGACATCATTATTACTAACTTTAGATATGAGTGCAGTTTCTACATACCTTTCTTCATCTTGATCTGAATCATCCTTCATGGCTACAAATACCATCTCGATGTCTTCTTCTGATTCAATGTTAGTGTCATCATATTTTCATGTAGCTAGGTAGCTGGCCTTCTTTCCTTTGTCCTTGTAGTCTCAAGTATCTCTTCTTTGTGGTTGTTGGTTTCTTCTGTAATCACCTCTGTCAAACTTATTTTTAGATGATCTATCATTACTTCTGTCATCTTTTCTTCTGTTAGGACATCTTGCAGCAAAGTGTCCAATATATTTATAATTAAAACATACAATTGGTAATTTAGTTTCGTATTTACCTTTTCCTCTTTGCATTCTTCCAGCCATAAGTGTTTCAATTTCATCAAGATCTTCTTCTTCACTTTCACTTTAACTATCTTTTCTCATAGTATGTTTATGCCTTGATTTACTTATTCTCAAATAAGATTTGAATGCAGAATTTATGTTTGGTAAGACACTATTATCAAAGTTATTCATCTCAAATGAAATCAGTCTTCCAATCAAACTATCTAGAGTAACATTATTATTTTCTATTGCTCTCATTTCTTGTATGGAAGATACTCTAATAGCATAAGTAGGCAGTAAGGTTCTTAGAATATTACTTACCAATGTATCTTCATCTAGTACACCTCCAACTCCTTGGATAGCATTTACTAGCTCTTTGATTCTTGTGTTGTACTGTGTGATGTTCTCACCTTCTTTCATTCTAAGATCATCAATCTTTTCTCTAAGGCTTTCTGCCTTGGCTCTCAGAATATTTTTATCACCACCATGTACAAGCTTTAATTTATCCAACATCTACTTTACAACTGTATATATTTATTAAGCATTGGAGAGTGAGGAAGCAAGCTCTATTATCATGTGGTTTTGCTCATGCTTCTCTCTCATTTCTTCAACTATGAGTGCTCCTATGGGAAACACATATTCAGTATCTAAGTATTGAGTAACATCATTTCCAATACCTAATAAGTGGAGTCTTATCCTTCTTTTTTGTGAAGCAAAGTTGTATTTGTTCAACTAGGGCACATCTCATTTGTTCATCTTGTGATCTTTAGCTTAGGTCCTTAAACCTTCCTTCTAAGCACACAAGATCTGATACAAATTTTTAGTAATAACTGAGAAGGGTGGGGGGCGGTGAATTAGTGGCCTCAAAAATATTCCAATAATCAATTGATGTAGTTCAAATTTGACTCAACCCTCCATTCTACAAAACTCTCCAATTATCTTGCTTAAATATATATATTAGACTGTCTTTCTTCAGAGACACCCCATTAGAGGCTCAAAAATCTTTCCATATTTTGACAATGATGATGTCGATATAACAATATCTACTTGACATCATGCTCCCTAATTCTTTTCTGAATCAACTCACCCTTAGTCGATTCATATCTTCTTGTGGGCTCCTTCTTGACAATGACTGTCACTGCATGTACTTCAATACCATATGACATTCTACATTTACTTTGGTCCTCACATGGCTTGAATTTACTCCACCACTTCCTTCTTCACAGGTATCACAGGCTTAAATGGAATCCACCAACATGCCAGTTTGTCACAACTCAAGCATGCATGGCTACAACCTTTTCATTTTACTTTTGCAAGAAAATCTCTTTCCAATATGCCTGTCGAATTGGGTCTCATTCTATAAAAGTCACTTTTAATAATAACTCACTTTATATGGATCACTCACTGATCTCCTTCACACCACCATAATATCAGGCCCCACTGACATGACCAAACTTCACCATCACGACTTCAATTGTTCTACCACCTTTCTCTACAACTGCAACAAAAAATGCTCCCACTCGGTTTCTCCTTTAACATGGTTGTCACTGCATTATTACCTGGCTCCATGCGGACATAGGAAACTATTCCACCAAATTTTCCAATGGCTTGGATCATCATCAAATCAATATCCATGCAACGGTTTCTTTATAAACCATTTCAGTTTCCATTAATTAGAATGTCCACCTTTGTTCTAAATCGGGACTGATAACAAGACCAAAATATAGCATAACTGAATCATTCCATATCACATTTTAAACAAAATGGATTTCTTAACATCATTTTCAAACTTTGAAACTCAATTCTTTCCATAACTGAATCCTTTCATCAAAACCGTAATCAAGAACCCTATATTAAATAGTTCACAAGGAAAACTATGAAACCAATTTGCATGGAAAATAGAAAGAAAGAGATACTATGAAAACTCTAATTTATTAAAGCCCAAAACATTGAAATACAACTTGCATTTAGAACATGCATGGCTCTCTGGCTGCAGGCCAGAGAGCTGACTCTCTTTTTCCACTCTTTGCTCTCTCTTCTTCCTATATCCCGTAGCTTCCCTCAATTCCCTCAATTGTCCTTTTTGGTTACATTTGTTTCCCTTTATGGAGATTTTGAAGGTAGTTATGAAAACCACTGATATTCTCACTCTTTCATAAATTACAATGCTATTTTAAGCATTCACACTTGTTTAACACATTATAATGTACTTTTAATCAATTTAATCATCTCTTATACATGGCCCTAGAAAATTCAAAACAAAACTAAGACAAATTATAATGTACTTTTAATCTATTTAATCATCTCTTAGACATGACCCCAGAAAATTCAAAACAAAACTAAGACATTACAATGTTATGAAATTTTGCATAATACTCTAGAGTTGAGATGTGTCTGCATCATCAACCCTTTTAAACTTAGAACCACAAATTATGCCTCCAGTTATCTTTAGTCCTATAAGATGAATGCCTACAAATACTTATATCAAATTACTACTTGTTGGAATGCTTTGTAAAACCTTCTACTGTATGTTTACCAATAATCAGTCTTTCTATTTACTGAAACACAGTAAATAACTAGTGTATACCAATGAATCCATATTTACTTATGTGAAATGAAAAATAATAAAGTAATGACTCATAGACACATTGACACATGGATTTTTAACGTGGAAACCTTGTTAAGGGAAAAACCACTGGGACCAGTACCTGACATTTTCACTCTTCTAAAGTGAGCTCGGTGAAGAGCCAACCCTGTTAGAGGTTACAAACACACTGTTAGGTGTGACCTTGTTAGAGGATTTAATGAATACTTTATCACTTAGTATCTAACATCTAATGATACCATCCTTGATCAAACACTCACTTGGCCTGTCAATAGGTATCGGGTATATCCAACGCTACTTTGTATGATCAAAATTTTTTATACTGCTTGGGATGTATCTCAATTAGAAAATACTTTTAAGTCCTGCTCGGTTAAGAGACTTGATGCTTCAATGGTTAAATTGAAATAGTAAATTGATCTGTTCACATATATAACTAGAATTTTAGATTTTCAGATCTATTGTAAGTGCATTACCTTTCTAATCAATGTAATCAATTCACTACCTTTGCTCCAAACTATTCTGATCTATGATGGTGTATCATTGTTCATCTGTGTCTGTAGAATTTATCTCTTTCCTTAGCTTGATTGATCAGGTATGAACAAAGACTTTCCTCTCCTTCAGAATCTCTTCAACATCTATTCTCTTGTCACTCCCCTAATTCATATTGAATTATCTTGTCTCTTATATAGACATGATTTCACCATTTCTTTTCTTTCTTGATCTTGGTGTGATCCATAATTATCCCCAATTAGATTTCAAGAAAAAATCTAGTTTTATCTTGTAGGGATCATCTTGCCAACTGGACAAAACAACTTTAAATCCTTTACTTATCCCTGGCTTTATCTTGTCGATTAAAACAATGATAACTACCAGTTAAGTCTATATTTATCTTTTGATAGCTAAGATTTTTGTCATTTATGAACTCTCTATTCTGGCAGTCAATACTTTAGCTAGTCATCGGTGACAACTGACTGTTCCATCGGTGAGACTTCAGTTGTCTTGGGGATCTTCGTCCGTCGGGCAACATTGTGATTCTGTCTATCGGGAAACACTGTAATTTTGTCCATTAGCTTACACTGTGACTTTGATCATCAGTAATATTGTGCTTTTTCTCATCAGGTAACACTGTGACTTTTCTCTAGTTGGTTTAGTCTGTCTGTCGGTGTATATAGTCAATTTGTGAATACTTAACTTTTATACATTACTGATAGCATAGCCTTTGAATCATTGGTTCTTTGAAGTCTTTAGCACTATGTACATGACCATAAAGATTATATCAAGTTGACATCAATGGAAATACAATACATTAACTGATTTAATGTCTTTGCATTAACTTTCCGTGTCTTGGTGATCATGAACTTAACACCTTTAAACATTCAATTAGTTATAGTTCATCAGGAAACCACCAACACAATTTTCCTAATAACACAAGTATGTTTTGATTAAGTAAAAACAGGTTTTACAAGGACCCAAAACCTTTACAAAAAACCAAAGAGTATAGCAGGTTTTACAAGGACCTGCAACCTAGAATTTAAAGATAAATAGTTTTAAAACATAAACATCTATGCCATAGCATCAAAATAGGAAGGAACAGAAAAACAATGATTCGAACAGAAAAAGTCCCAAAGAAACAATAGAAGACAGCAGGGATAGCAAAAAACCCAACCAGGAGCACAGAAAGAACCGCTACATCTCTTTAACCATCTCCTCAGCTTCGAGGACCATGATTTGCATGTTATTGACCGAAGTTTTCAGCTCCTTTGTTTCTTTGTCCTCCTTTGGACTCTTTTTCTTAGCGTTGGCTCTGGTACGCGATCCCGATCCAGTCTTCTCCACTATACTGTTGTCTTTTTCCTTGTTGATTATTTCCAGTTTGTCCATAAGAATTTGTGCATGACCACAGTAAGCTTTTAGGCTTATGAGACATTGTTCCCATATTTTTTTAACAGATGCCTCCAGTCTTTTAACTTTTTTGTGCAAACTCTTGATATCTTCATCCCTGTTATCCTTTTCCATCTTGTCTTTAATATGATTTATTTGTTTTTACATGATTTCCACCTTGTTGGCATACTCAGCCTGAGCTTCCAAATTGCCAACAACATCTCTCATTTCCTTCAGACACTCAGCCACTGGTTTATCCCCTATCCCCATTCTATTGAGAATTTTCATGTCCTCCTGAGTTTTCTCAACTTGATTTTTTAAAATAACATGATCACTATACATGTTATTAATAAATCCAGAAAAATCTTTGATAATACCTTTATTGTTTTTCTTAGTATGATCCCCTTTTTCCAGATTATCAGGATATTCCTTGAACCCAGAATCCCCATCTTTATTCTGGTCCATAAAATCTTCCCCCTTCTAAGTGTCAGTTTTTAGCTCCCTAGTTTTGATCAATGTGTCCTCTTTTTTGTTATCTTTGTTATCTTTTACCTTCATTTTCCTCTTATCAGGGGTATTGTCTTCCTCATCATAGGTAAGGACAATTCTTTTCCTACTTGTGTTTTTGTTTCTGTGGGTCTCCTTCCCCTCAACTCTCTTCCTTTTTTTACCCTCCTTTTTAGTTGTTTCATTTTCTGTCTCAGTTTCAGAGTCCTCAATCTGGATATTCCTCTATTTCTTCTTTTTATTAACAACCCCAATTTCAATCTCAGTCTCCGAGTTAGAAATCTAGGTTTTCTTCTGAGTTTTCATTTTGCCCTTTTGTTTTCTACAATCTATCTCCCATTCCTCATCACTTTCCTCAGTTTCTGACCCTTCATGGCTATTTTTCTTATTCTTTTTAGGATTACCCCTTTTCTTATTTTTAGGAGTAGAGAAACCTCTTGCCTCTCATTCACTTTCCGTGTTTTCTTCAAACATGCTATATTCCTCCTCCCCTTCTGTTTCTTTCGCATCCTTTAGTATCTTCTTCTCCACTGACCTAGCCAATTTTTTATCTTTCATCACCTCAAAGACAAGCAACATGAGTCTCTGGTGAGAAGCATGGTCCCCCTTGGGATCTTTCTGATAACTTGTGATAGTAGCTTCTAACGAGCTGAGAAAATAGTAAGGTAAACTAATTTTCACTTTATGTCTAAAGTGATTTAACAGCATAAAATGGTGCCCTGTCGCTCTAGTAAACCTACCATCCAGCGTTATATAGCTAATGAGGACATACATAACATACCTCCAAGGCCTGGAAATGTGCTTAGGGTTATGGTAGGAGGTGTCGATATTCACCAATCTGTTCCTCTCTTTCTCATTAACCAGAAAAGTCTCCCAGGCTTTTTCAGAGATCAACCTGTTGCGGTAAAACTTAATACCCTCTATCCCTAAAATCTTTCCCTCCTTCCAAGTTTTCTCAAAAATCCTAGTGATATTTGGATTTCCCCCATGCAGACGCTCCAGATAAACAACAAGGCCACCTTCTTTCAGAATCCTCCACACCTCCTCATTCTTTTTCCACTTACTACAGCTAACTGGTTCAATATGCTTCTTGTTACCTCCCATCTTTTCTCTGCAATTTCTGTAAATTTTGTTCTTGACTCTACAGGTAATGCCAAAATGTTCTTTTCAAAAACAAAAAAAGACCCATAAAGTGTGCCATCTCCAACTTAAAATCATTACCTTATACTGCCACCTTTGAAGGCCATTATGACACCTCACCTGAGTATTATTGGTATTAAAATAACTTTCCATTGATGATGACTTTCTGACGAATTCTCCGGCGCTCATCCACGAGCATTAACTTAACTTCAATTGGCATCTTGTTTCCATCATTCCACTGATCCACCTCATCACTTCTACATGCGTGATTAGCCGCCTAGTAAGCAACGCCATTGGCTTCGCGGTAATTATGAGTAATAATGCAACACTAAAAATAATTTATTATCTCCCTTGCTTTTTGAATTGTATTTTGTATAGTCCAAGACGTGGGAAACTCATTGTTTAAACACTTTATAATGTTAAGAGAGTCCCCTTCGACCCAGACTTTAGAACAACCTTTCTCTTTAGCATATTTAACACCTTGAAGAGCCGCACAAGCTTCAGCAGTGTGATTAGTTTGATGGCCAATAGGAATAGTTTTGATACCAATACACACACCATTTTCATTTCTGATAACAATTCCACAACGAGCCACCCCTGGGTTTCCCTTAGAGGCCCCATCGAAATTCACTTTCTGCCAACCCTTAGGAGGACAGTCCCATCTAACATCTTCTCTTTTTTCCTTTATAATCTTATTATCAGGTTTACCATACAGATTCCAATTTTTAAGTACTGAAATATCATTCTCCTGTTTTGATTCTGCAACTTCATCCTTCAGCTTAACATTCTCTCTTATACCTCTTTTAATCTTGTAGAAGACTTCCTTTTCCTTGGTACTTTTGTCCCTAAAAAGTCTGTCATTTCTTTCCCTCCAAACCCCCCAACAAACATGTGGGAGGACAAATTTCCACATTTGAATAATAGTTTTATGCTTTGAGGGATATAACCAAGCTTTAAAAAAAATCTCCAAATTGTTAGGGAAAACCCATTCAATATTAAAGATATAAAGAAAGAAACCCCAAATTTTTCTGGCATAGGAACAATGAATAAAGATATGCTCAACACTCTCTTCCTCCTGCTTGCACAAATAACATCTATTCACTATGCTCATACCTTTTTTTCTAAGATTAT
>MU226285.1:80088-98621 GCA_018584345.1 Thuja plicata
TATATATATATATATATATATGTATATATATATATATACATATATATGTATATATATATGTATATGTATATATATGTATATATATATATATATATATTATAAAGGATAAACAACCTTATGTTGTCTATCATATATATTATATGTTTATAAGGATGAAATTAGAATCATTTATATATCTAAATGTTCTGCAACATATCCCTGAATGATCTAATATTTACATATGTAATATATATATTCATTAATAATAATGGATTCATAATCATATTTGTCCATGTTCAGATTTGTTACTATTTAGTACCTGAAGAGGAAGGGACTAAAGTGTTACCAAGGGGGGGCTTGTATAAATCCAAGCAATGGATCTTATCCCAATAGAGGGTAGGGGTCAACGTTCCATAAGCCTTCATAATACAAACTTGGACCTATAAAATTTGAGGGAGTCCATTCACTGGTCTCTAGGTAGCTTAGATAAGACCTACACCTTTCATTCATTAAGCCAAATAGTAATATGATTGGATATACAGGTACTAATTTTACTTCCTGTTTTTGAATATTTAAAATTGAATTACTATGTTCTTGGGACATGCAGTGTAAGTTTGAATTATATATGTAATAATTATGTCCAACCTAGGAGGGGGCATTACACTAATATCTTATCAAGAAAATGTCAAAATAGAAAGATGTTAAGACACTTCTTCAACTTGGTCTCACCCACTCTAAGTCTTCAAACACCCTCTCAGGCTTAAGGCCTAGGAACACTTCTTTGATTCTTGGTAAGTTGTGAAACCCTTCACCAATGAGGTTCTTGATCCAATCTATGGATTTTAACACACTATTTGATTTCTCTAGGTGAGGAATCAACAATCACTTTGATCCCCAAACACTCACAATACTCCAAACACTAATTCACCTACTAACCCTAGTAGGTCTTTCTAACTGGTTATTGAGTTGTTTAACTTGCTTGGATGATTCCACTGACTTATTGAGGGACATTGAAGATGTTTTCAATGGTGTAGAGTGGGTGGTTTTTATTATTGCATGAATTAATTTAACATAATTCAATTCAAGTATATTAAACATATGTCCTTTTATGCATAAACTAGTTGAATTTACTTTTCACCTCTTCTCATAACAATAATAATAATAGTTTGTGTTTTACATGATTGCATTCCCAAAATCATACCTGGAAAAACTTTGAACATATCTAAATGGAATACACCAAGAAGTACCAAATGATGAATGCTCAATTTCTGTAATGGAAAAGCATCAGAACCATCCATTTCTAGAACTTGATTTTCTATAGCCTTAATAATTTTTCTATAGTCCTAATGATTTTTCTTATTTCTAGTCTTTTGTCCCTTTTTGATTTCCTATGTTTGTGCTTGGTGACAAGATTTTTAACATTGTTGACAAAGCATGTTTCTTTTTTTATCATTTGATTGATTCTCTCACCTTCCTTTTTAAATTCCATTGTCCCAAACAAGTTTTGTTGTGTTCTTTATTAGATTTCATGTTTTCGATATTGGGGTTCCACATTATTTGTTGTTCTTGATAAATTAGGCCTTGAATTTGACTAGAGAAGGTATACACACAAGTGATGAACATTCAAATTTCATATTAATACTTTGAATATTATTTTTACCTCTTCTCATAACATTTTTTTCTTATTTCTTGTCTTTTGTCTGTTTTTGATTTCCTATGTCTATGCTTGGTGATAGGATTTTGAACATTGTTGACAAAGCATGTTTTTTTTTAAATTATTTGATTGATCCTCTCACCTTTCCTTACTTTGTAAATTCCATTGTCCCATTGAATTTTTTCATTGTTTTTATTAGGTTTCATGTTTTTGGTTGTGGGGTTCCGCATCATTTGTTGCTCTTGATAAATTAGGCCTTGAGTTTCATTCATTTTTCATATACATAGAGACTACACACGCTAATAGAAAATGAGATATCTTATTTATATTTACTGTTAATGATTGTAAATGGTTGATATTTTTGATGGTACTCCTTGGTGTATTCCATTTAAAAATAATCAAGTTTCTATGGCTATTATAAATGTCCCTTTGTGTTGAGAAAATTAGAGTTGAGAAAATGGTTGTTTAGTGTCTGTATCTGCAGGTTGCAAACAAATCATCCTTCTTCCACCAATATTCTAGTCAATATACATGTAACAAGTCATTCCATTCAAGAAATACCATGTCTGACAATATCAACCCATATAAAAAAAAGGAGATAACAAAGGAATTGATGTCGCAAGCACGTCATTATCAAGTAAGCAGTAATGAATCTTTAGTTATAACAAAAGTTCAATAAAGGGTTTTATTTTATACTCTTTTATGTCATGAGATAAAATATGTATGTGTTGTTGCTATAAGATTTTTTTCTTGCTTAAGTACCTGGTCATGGACACCGTGGTGAGGTAAATATTAGTAAAACTCCCACCTCAAGTAAAATAATCCTTAATTTAACAAGTTACAAGGAATTTTTCTTTGGAACAATCAAAAACTTCATTGGACTTACTAATTAGAAGTGTACATTTTTCATTGGACTTACTGATACCATAAATATAGCTATAGGAAAAGGTATAGTTACAACTAATTCAAAATTTCTAAGAAAATATTCACTCAAACAATATTGAAAGCTTCTCTTACTCTTATTATTTCAGAATGTCTTTGCTAACAATGTATTGTTCAGGTTATCAAGTGAGCCAAGTGACTCCTCCTAGAAGGACTGACCATCTAAGATTGCCAAGTGCAATGTCAGAAACAAGGAGCATGAAAATATCGATGCATTCACGGTCTATTCTTGGTAAATCCTTGTTTTTCTATATTTGGTTTTGTGTTAATTATGATTTGATAATTTGTACTTTAATCTTGGGTGCATCTCATAGTGGATTAATTTTTTGTAGTAGGAGATACACCAATGACTTCTACACCGAATACAGATCAGAGTACCTATATTGGTGATAATTCACCATCCTTTCTTGGATCTAATCGTGTTTCTAGCACATGAGTTATGCAAATGTCATTGTTGATAGATGATAAAGAATTGATGCCTTTAAAATTTCCTAAACTTCCAGGTACTTTAAAATTATTATTATTTATATTGTATTTATAATTTACTTATTCATAACAAGTTTTAGATTGATGATCACATGACATTTTTGTAGGGAACGATTCTTTTTATAAAGCACTTCATGACTTGACATTAAAGATATTCATGCCCACCATACGTACACGATGGAACATCATAAGTGCACTAACCATATCCCACTATTTTTATTTCATATCATTAATTGGTACAATATTTTTCCTTTCATTCCATTTCTTTTACTATATTCATGGTACACAACTTTATTTAATTTTTCTATCTAACAATTTTGTGGTTTTTCTTAAAAGGCGGAACTTACAAGAAAAAAATTAAAAGAACAACTCATAAAATATTTACAACATGACTTTGGTAATAACATTTTTGAGGAGATTTTTTTTTAAGAAAAATCTGCCAAACGTCTTAAGACTATGAGGGACACATATAGAAGGATTCGCGTCCACAACCCAAAGTACGAAGTACTCCCTTTATTTTAGTGAGGCATTGGAATGAATTCATTTTGGATGCAAAGGAGAAAGGGGATACTCAAAGAGGAATTGCACCACCAAATGAGAAAAGAAGGTATGTGATAGTATTATCTACTAGTAGATTGTAATTATCCACTAATTAGTCTTCTTTATATCTATATAATCTAACATATTTCAAACTCTTCATAGGTTGTAGGACACATCAAACGCTACAAAGGCCAGACTACAAAAGATTGGCCAGCACAAACTTGGCTCTCGTGGTTATTCAAAAATTCAAGCACAAATTGTAAGTAGTAGTAAATGAAATTACGGATATAAATTTTTATAAATTGCAAATAATTTTTTTTAATAAAAAAATGCAGGGATCAGATTTTAATTTAGATGCCACCAAAGAACACAAAAATATTTCCTTCAAGGAAGGCTATCACGTCGTGGTTGAACACCTATGCCAAGCTTCCACTAGCCCAACCCAAGAGTCTCCTGCATCGATTGAACATGTAAATATGCTAAGTAAAAAATATTTGAAATTGAATACTTGAGCAACAATCTATTTGATGTTAATTTTGAACATAAATTAACTATTTTTATTTTTTAAAAGAAAACAATGATAACAATGTGCATGGCATTGCAATGCAGCCTCGTAATCCTAACACAGAACCTACACCGCATGACAAAGGCCCTGATGTAGATCATTGTGTCGATGGAGGTGTTCATTTACTATTGAAAATTAATTATGTAATTATTAATACAATTTAACATCTAAAATTAAAATTGGTGTAACCTTTTTGTGTATATTTTAGAGCATACAGAATGTCATGTTGAACGAGTGGAGAATGTTTAGAGTGATCACCACGTTGACTTTGGGGATGATGAAAATGTTATTATAGATGATGTGGCACAGTCAGGTAAAGAAAATATATATTTTGTTCTTTTGAATTTCTATTTCGATTTATACTTCTTTTAATTAATGAAATACTTGTAACACTAATATAAAATGGTGTGAATTTAACCCATATAGTTGTTATTGTAGCGGACCCCCCTTTGGTGTAGCAACATAGTCCTCCTAAACACATGATGAGGAGACATGTGTTGAGATTAGAATCAGTAGAGGAGAGGAATGATGAGGATCTTGATGCTCCGCTTAGCTATTTCACTAAAAAAAACAAGAAACCAAAAAATAAATGATTGCAATTAACATTTTTTTCTAATGAAAGAACCTTGTCTTAATGAATGTTACTTTTTACTACTAGTAAATGTTGATGAATAATGTGTTAATGAATTATTCATGAATGTTGTGTGTGAATGAATTTTATGTGTTAATGAATGTTATGTGAGTATAATGATTGAATGTAGGGAAGAGATTATTTATATAAGATGAATACGTGAAATTTATTTAGAGGAAGAAAATTAGTGGTATAACATGATATGACATAATAAACTCTATTTTTATACCCTTTCTATGATGAAAGGTTAGATTGATCTAGTTCAAGACTATGGAGTCAAACTAAAAAGTCTATGAGCATGAACGTAGGAAAGGCCATCAATGATGAGCCCCCAAGACTTAGGTCTAGTCTCATAGGGTTAGTCAAATGGTTCTCACTATTCATAAGTAATAGTTCCAGTCCCTTATGTATGACATGAATTATGTTGCTCTTATGTATTTTATAAATTAGGTAAAAATAAACCTTTGAGGATATTTTTATACGTCCCTCACTATGATGAACCTTGATTGATCTGGTTCGATACTATGAAGTCCAACTAAGAAGTCTCTGAGCATGAACATAGGCAAGGCCATAAATTATGAGCCCCCTAAGACTTAGCTCCAGTCCCATAGGGTTTCTCAAATAGTTCTCACTATTCAAACGGTTCCACACACACACACACACACATGTGCGTGCACACACATAACCTATACAAAATATAAAACCTTCACATGTATATAAGAGTTGATTAGAGAAGGTATATGCATAGGTGATACATACATAAATTTCATTCAAACCATTGTCTTCTTATCCATGTACCCTACATAAAACTTAGAACAAAAGCCAGTAGTCAAAATGTATATTTAGTCCCCTTCACTTGTATATAAAAGTTGATTAGAGAAGTTATATGCATAGTTTCATTTTCATTTTCTTCTCCTTGATTGGTGGTCATATTTACATATTCATCATTCTTTACTTTATCTATAGGGTCACCTTGAGTGATATCAATTATGGTTATATCTTTGATTTTTCCATCTGTAGTATCCCCTAATGATTGAAGTATTTAAGGTACATCATACATGGCCTTGGATGCCTCTATTGTCAATTCGACAGGATTGATGTCCTTGGTGTCATTTATAAGAATGTGCTCTGGGCTTGGTGTAACCTCTTTCTCTTCATTATGAGGAGTCTCAGTAAGAGCTAATAGCTGCTCGGGGCTTGAATCATCTTTAGGTAGAGTAAGTATTTCTCTCCAAGATTCATCGCTTTCTTTGTCAAGCTCTATTAAGCTGCCTTGTAATTCTTTGTAGGCTCTCAATTTTGCTGAGAACTTCTTTGAATGCTTTTTCATCATTTCATCAATTTATTTCATCTTTGACTTGGGTGGCATTATTGTTACAAGGGATCTTTCCCTTATCTGCTTTTTCAGTTTTTAGTTCATATGTCCACCTTGCTGATAGTTTTTCATAAAGTTCTTGTGGCATCATCTTATTAAATTGTACAGGCACATACTTGAATACAATCATTAAATGGTTGATGGCTTCTTCAATATTTTTTTGATCCTCAAGTTTCAGAGTTAACCATTGTCTGATCTTAGGATTTGATATGCCACCTGTTTTGATGATTGATGTAGAAATTTCATCGATTGTCTTAGGAACTTTATTCTTTGCAGGTTGGAATTCTTATTCACTCTCATCCTATGCAGTTTCATCCTTGTCCTCTTTTCCTTGGATATATTTTATTCTTTTCCTTGGAGCCTATTTTATAGTTTGAGGTTTTCTCAAATAAGTCCTGACTGTACCATTCTTCACCAATGAGGAATACGCATCTTTGGTAGTCTGACTCCTTGTCCTTGATGCAACAGTTGTTCTTGGCTTCTTTGTTGGTGGTGCATTAGAATTAGTTGATTCAGATTCCCTCACTTTTTCACCTTCACCAATGGGTGACTGTCCCTCAGTGTCTTCTTGTTATTTTGACTCTTCATCATTTACCAAAAACTTATTTTGAAGTGTCATCACCATCTTAGTTTTCTTTCTGTCAATCTTTTTCACTACTAGGCTTGTCTTGATTCTTGCCTTAGCTTCCTCATAAGTACCAAATCTTGGTAGTTATTTTTCAACTACCTAATTGAGTAATGCTTCAATAGAATTTGTGGCCTGATCAATGTTGAATTTATAATCAAGAGGTGGTAACCATGTTGTCCTCGGTACACCTAGTTTTATCAATGTGGTCTCGGTATCTACTTTGAAACATATATCATCCTTATACTTTTCCACCAGTTGTTAAAGTATCCTCATCCTCTTTTGCATTTTGTCCTTAAAGGTAGTAAATTATGCATCCATGACTGATGCAAAATTATCCCCTAGTGACTTGATAAATTCACTAATTTGCATTGTTACTGGACGGGTAGTTTCCCAATTGACATTACCAACAGATGGGAAGAAGTTTTGGAAATAGAAAAATGTACACATGAGAAGTGATCTAAACTTACATGAATTAGACCTTGATGACCTAATTATCCTCATGTTCTCCTCTAATTTCTTTAGTAGAATCTCAGATAGGTCCATTTGTAATCCCTTCTTCACAATCTTATGTGCAATGTCAACTGCTCCACATGCTATGCTTTTCAACTGGCTGGCTTGGAATACCTTGTATCCCAATACACATATCACCAAATTTTAGCTCAGGTTTGGTGATTGTGCTGAGTTTCAAACCTCTACCATCCCATACTGTACCTGTAATCTTCTCAATATCAGAGCTAGAAGAATTCTTAAGGCCTTTGGCCTTGTTAGTTACTAGATAACTGTTACTGCGTATATTACATCCTTGGTGATCAGTTTTGGCTTGTCTAGCCACATTTTCTGATCATGGTATCTTCTAAGAACTATCCAAATCCACTCAATTTTGAATTCCTTTGGTAACATTAGGTCATTTTTCAACCCTTTACCTGAATGTGTTTATGTTCATCCTTGATGTTTTTATCTTTGCAAAGCTTCTTGTAAGCTTCCTCAACCTCAAGATCTTTAATCTCTACAACCTTACAGTGGATATAGGCCCAAACATCCTTGAATAGTAAAACACTAGGTGGTATGCTTGAGAATGTTCCATCATTGTCAGGTTGTGAAGAAACCTTAGGGAATACTTTTTTAGTTAGGCTCTTCACATGTAGAGTTCTTGATTAGGTTGACGTTTTTATCTTTGGAATTCTTGATCTTGGAAACATACGAAGTGGTTGCCATGTTTTGTGATTTTAGAGATTTTTCCATAAAAAAATATGTTTTCTCAATGAGTCTTAGTTACTCACTTGATCTGATGTAGATGTTGAAATATGTTCAGAGCAGCCATGAATGAGTTTGGGAGTCACTCTACAATTTGGTCATTCTTCTTCACTATGTTCTCTTCTCTTTTCTTTTGTCTTCTCTTTGCTCTTAATCACTTTGTGAAAGAATGAAATTTTTTTCATCATTTTATAGATGATGCCCTAAGTGGTGCAATAAATGTGTTACCTACTTCTCGGTGGTCAAAGATAGAGTCACTCGGGTAACACAAACTTTTTAGCTTGGTGATTATACACTACTTCTCGATGTGTATTGACCAACGAGATTAGATTCACAAATTCATAACAAGTAATACTTGTATCATCTTAAAATGGAAGAACTTCTATTTTTCTAGGTTTCACACCCTTTTTTAGTACAATATCATATTAGATTTGCATTTAGGATGCATATGCACTTGATTATGCATTTCTAGGTGAAACTAGGGTTAGGATCCTATGGATCCTTCTTAATTTCCCTCTCTATGGCTTTATTTTTAGGTAGACCCTATGTACTGGCTCTCCTAATCTTCATCATACCTCCTCTAAGGCCTATGTGCCTCTATCCAGCACTCTAGTGTGTTTTCTCCCCTTCCTAGGTCCCCGGCTGACCTTCGAATACTGTAGATTTCTCAAGGCAACTTGCTTGAAACCTTAGGTCGGCTTGAATTTGATTCTGACCTAGGTTACAATCAAGGTCAATCTTGACCTAGGTCAAGGTTGAGGTCATCCATGACCTAGGTCAAGGTCTAAGTCAACTTTGACCTCTGTTGGGTGTTGGTCCCCGCTTTCATATCCGGAGCTTATCGGAGTTCTAAACTTAAAAATAGGTCCCCAAGTCTAGATGCGGAAGTGTTTTCTCCAATATTTGATTTAATAAATCCCCTCCTTGGTTGGTGAGTTTAATTGGACCATAATTGAAGGAAAAACTTTAATTTGGGTCCCTTGCATTTCCCTAGGAGGTCTATATTGAGATCTCTATATAAACACTCTCTTTTACCTTCATTCTTTCATGAGAGAAAATTGTAAGATGATATGATGCAATTATGATTATGACATGATGATGATGTAAGAAAGCAAGAGGATGATTTATAAGGACCAGATATGATGATTCCTTAATAATACAAACATTTTGTGGACAAGCTATTGTGGATCTTCTTTGGAGCAAGAAAGAGTTCTTCCTTCCTTCCTTCTTCTTGGATCCACCCTTTTCAACATTCAAGCATTCAAAAGATACTATCATGGGGTAGAAAATAAGGATTATGAGTTTGGTAGGAATAATTTATCCTTGGGGGCTTGGTATTCTTTCTCTATCATATTCAAATCTATGCATTGCTTTATCATTTTCAATTCATGTTAGGATTTTAATCTAGAGGATTAGATCTTGAAATTATACATTCAAAGCTCTTTCTAAGAGAAACACACACACACATACATTCTACTATATTCAGCTATTCGTGGAGGTGGAAACCACCAAAACAAGGGTTTGACTAAGGCAAAACCCTATATAGCCACCCCAAAACCCCCCTTTTTAGATATTTGTAGGTGCGGTTTTGGGAGTTACATGATTGGGACAATGAGTTGGAGCACAAATTCGGGTACCCTTTTCGAAAAACTATCAAGCTCCAGAAACAAATTTTATGTCAGAGATTTTGGAGGTTGATTCTACCCTAGGTCAAAATTGGAAATTATGGGTCAATTGTGAGATTGACTTGAGGGTCAAAATTGGAACTGTGTCTGAACAAAAAACAATTTATGGGTTTTGTCTGTCTCTGTTGTTTTGTTCCAGATCCGGTCTTAGATTTTTCAAAAACTCAAAATAGGCATCAGAAAAAAAGGTATTTTCAGATTTGCTATGATTTGAGGTAGTTATTTTACTCCATTATTCTTTGCAAGTGTTTCCAAGCTTTACATTATTTATCATAAAAATTAAATATAAATGGTTGAATATGGATTGGGGTCTCTTTTATATGCAAATCTCCATTGTGCAAACCCTATTTAGAAGACCATCCAAATTTACCCATTACATTTTGGTGAACCCGTGATAGACAATTCTTTCTTTTTGGTGTTAGATTTACATTTTATATTAGATCTTTCATGAACATAGAAATAGATTCCTTTTATGGTCTTGCATTTATATTTCAAAAATATATAAAAATTATAAAATTTCTTTTAAAACACAAAAAAACATTTACATGCTTGTAATTTTATTTTTGTGTTCAACATGTATGACTTTTGTTTTGAATACTTTGATGAGTATTTTATTGTACAAGAGAATAGATCCCTTAACGAGGTACATGGAAGTGAGAATGAAAATGGTTCGAATGCAATCTCCATGGATCCTATTCCTATTTCATCCTCCACAACTTCTCCAATTGACCTTTACCATAGGGTGTGTGCATGGTTACCTTCATGTTCCACTATTTGCAATATTGAGGCACCTAGAATTTTATTCCCTAAACCTTTGATGACCGTAAAAGGATGTCCTCAAATAACTATTAAGGGTAAACCTAAAGGTCCTTTGGATTTCTTTGATAACACAGATTCTATTTCAGATTCTTATCACACACGGAGTAATCCTCAACCTACTGTCCCAACTTCTTTACCTCCTTCTCAACCCGTTCTTCCTCAAGCACCTAAGTTACCTCCTTCCTTTAAGGAGTATGACTTATTTGGGTGATTACGCACTAATCTAGCTAAGATATCTTTAGGGTAATTGCTTCAAAATTCTCCTACATATCATGAGGCGTTGCAAAAAGATTTATCTACTCTTCCTACTATGCCTCCTAATCAAGAGAATATTAATTCATTTTTGAAGTGCATGCACACTATGCCTTCTGTACCTCTTATTGTGTTTACCTATGGTGATTTACCTTCTGTTGAGGTACATAATCAATATGATGCTCTTATGGTTTTTTTTTCTATCAATCAAAGTATCATTCGTAGAACATTAATTAACAACGGATCTGGGATTTATGTTTGTAGCATGGATATGCTTAAGGAAATTAAGGCCAATCTTACAACCATTCAACTAGATAATATCCCTATTCATGGATTTGATAACATCACAAAGAAAACTTTGGGAATTATTACGCTACCTATTAAGGTTGGTATAGTTCTTCTCAACACACCTATCCATGTTATGCCTGGACCTCTCAATTATAACCTTTTGTTAGGAAGACCTTGGTTACATACTATGCATGTGGTTCCTTCTACTGTTCATCATAAGGTTAGGTTCATTTATAACAATCTGATGTATACACTACATGCACATGATGTGCTGAATCCTTGCCTAAATGTAGAATATGCTAAGGTTTATGAACCTATACAACTAAGCAAGGAACCTGAGCAACCACGTGAAGTTAAAAATGCTAAAACTCCACACTCTTCTTTGACAAGAGATGATTAGGGCACATTGGATTTTAATCCTTCTTTTATGGGAGAATATAAAGTTTCAGATTTAGATTTTATGAAAGAACAAAGGAGGTTTGAAAAACAAGTTTTTACTCCACTTTCTGAGGAATTAAAAATTAACTTTGTTTCTGCTTCACTTGAAGAAACAATTGAGACAATAAAACCAGATTTCTATGACATTGTGACATATGTCTCTCCTTTAACTCAATCTGATATGGCCGATAGATATGGCTCTGGTTATCATCTACTCAATAAATTAGGATTCAACAGGAAAGGATGTGGTAAATATGAACAAGGCATACAAGTTCCCTTGGACAATGAAGTTTATGATTATACTTATGGGTTAGGATTCAATCCTTATAAGAAACCATTGACTTTTCCTCTTAATATCAGTTATATCTATGGTGGACATTTTAAGTTGGTTAATACACTTCTCCTTGACATGGATCAAAAATCTAGTTTGGATATTTAGACAAGGATGAAGCCCTAGCCAATTTTTTAGGGGCTTATCAAGATCTACCTACGTTTCATCATAAAAGAAGAAAGTCCTATTGTATGAATAATAAAGCCTATTTTGGAGAACATGATGAACAAGATATTTCTCCTTTGCCAATGGATTCTCCCATGAAAAGTAATTTATTAATAACTGAGACTATGGAAGTTCAAATGGATGTGAATGACTTTGAAAAAACAATCAAAACTGGGAAATGTTAGAATCAAGATGAAAATGATCAGTTGGTTTCCCTCTTAATTTAATATAAGGATATATTTTCTTGGACACATTTGGATATGTTGGGTATAGATCCTAAGATTGTTACTCACAATAATGTTCTCAAACCTAATGCTAAACCTGTGAAATAGAAAATTCGAAAGATGAATCTGGGCATTGCCTTATTAGTTAAAGCTAAAATTAAAAAACTATTAGGTGTTGGGTTCATCCGCTCTATTGATTACTCTGAATGTATTTCTAATATTGTGGTTGTTTCTAAAGGAGAAAATAATATAAGGATGTGCACTGATCTTTGAGATTTAAATAAGGCATCCTTAAAAGATGATTTCCCATTACCTAATATTGATATGATTGTGGATTCAGCAGTGGGTCACGATTTATTATCTTTTATGGATGGTTTTTTGGGTTATAATCAAATCTTTATTCATATTGAAGGTCAACTTAAGACTGCATTTATAATACCTTGGGGAATATTTTGTTGGGTCATGATTCCCTTTGGATTAAGAAATGCGGGAGAAACTTATGAATGTGCTATGACTTTGATTTTTCATGATTACATTCATAATATTCTGGAAGATTATGTGGATGACATCTTGGAAAAATCTATATAAAGAGAGGATCATGCGTTCATTTTATGAAAAATATTTGAAAGAATTAGGAGTTATAATATGAGATTGAATCCAAAAAAATGTGCCTTTGGAGTTGATTTTGGTAAATTATTAGCATTTGTAATCTCTGAGCGAGGCATAGAGGTTGATACTGAAAATACTGATGCTATTGTTAACATGCCTCCTCCCAAGAATATTTCTCAATTACACAGTTTACAAGGAAAAATACAATCTATTCATCACTTTGTTTCTAACTTAGCTGATAAAACTGTTCCTTTCACTTCCTTGCTTAGAAAAGATACCACTTTTTCTTGGAACCAGGAATGTAAACAATCCTTTGAGAAATTTAAGGAGTATCTTTCTAATCCTCCTATTTTTCAACCTTCTCAATTTAATAAAACCTTCTATCTATATACATCCACTACTTGCAATGATGTGAGTGTGTTGTTAGCTCAACATGATAGCGAAGGTAAGGAAAGACCTACTAAATTAGTCAGACCTTACATGATTACAAAACAAGATATACCAATTTGGAAAGAAAATTCTTGGCTTTAGTTTATGCTTGTAAAAAACTCAGGCATTACCTGTTGAATGTTGAGGTCCATGTGATTGTTAAATTTGATCCTCTAAAACATCTTTTCTCAAAGACTGATCTCTCTAGTTGTCTAGAAAAGTGGGTGATGTTACTTATGGAATTCAATCTTAATTTCAATTCTCAAAATTCAATTAAAGGACAAGATTTAACTAATTATTTAGCTGAAGCTCCTTGTCCTCATTCTGATACGAGTTTTACCTCAATAGAGTTCCTTGATGAGAACATTTTAGATATTAAGCAGGAAGATGTTTGGGAATTATATTTTGATGTTTCTAGATGTAAGATAGGTTTTGGTGTAGGCATTATCTTGGTCCCTCCTACAAAGAAATTGATCCCTATGTCATATAAATTGACCTTTCCTTGTACTAACAATATTGTGGAGTATGAAGCTCTTATAGCTGGCTTACGAGCAGCTTCATCCCTTAATATTAAAAACTTGGAAATCTACTGGGATTAGCAATTGATTGTGGAACAAATCAAAGGAGTTTATCAGACTAAATATGATAAAATGATGCAATATAGAGATTTGGCACTTGAACTCTTTCATAATTCTCTTCTTATACGATTCAGACTTTACCTAGGAAAGATAATCGACATGTGGACACCATGGAAAGCACAAATTCTTTGGTTTTTCTCGAGAATAATGCTGAAGACTTTTAATTTACTATACATACTCTTAAACACCCTACAATTTCTAATAAGGTTACTACTGATTGTTTTAACTTGCATTTGGATGAATGGTATTTGCATATCTTTCATTTTTGAAAGATGATACTTTACTGAAATCAACAATGAGGAACATGCATAATCATATTAGGAAACCTACAACATGTTATATCATTTTAGGAGATACGCTTTACAAATGTTCTTATAATGGTTTTCTATTAAGATGTCTTGGTAGCACAAAAATTTTGATAGCTTTAGTAGAAGCTCATTCTAGTTCTTATGGGGGACATTTGGGTGGGAAGTCCTTAGTTAATAAACTTCTTAGAATGAGATATTATTGGAAAACAATAGAACATGATTCTTTTACATTTGTTAAGAAGTGTCCTCAGTGTCAATAACATGGTAATTTAATTCATGCTCCTGCTTGTGAACTTCATAATCAAGTTGCTCCATGGCCTTTTAGTATTTGGGGTTTTGATCTTATTGGAAAAACCTCACCAGCTTCTTCTCAAGGACATACATACATCTTGATAGCTACAGATTAATTTATGAAGTGGGTAGAAGCTATTCCTCTCCATTCTACTCTTGTGGATGTTATTTGTGATTTTATCCTTAATCATGTTATAGCATGATTTGGTATTCCTTCAACGATAGTTTCAGATAACGACACTTCTTTCAAGAATAAAGAAGTCACAAAATTCTTGGAGAAATATCATATTGAACATAGATTTTATACTCCCTACTACCCTCAATGTAATGGTCAAGTTGAAGCATGGTCAAGTTGAAGCATCAAATAAATTTATTGAACAAATATTAAAGAAAATAGTTAATAAGCATGTGAAAGATTGACATACCCAACTTACCTATGCTTTATGGGCTTATAGGATTGGTGCGGGAGCACCTACGAAATCCTCAAAGCCATAGTGTTTTGGCTTGTAACTAACCTTACCCAAGTTAGTGTGATTTTTTTCTTAAGGCCTTAGAAGGTCATGTTGTTTGACTAGGTGAATTGGTGTTAGTACTAAGTTCACTATTAGTCTTTGTTAGTTGTTTTTAGTAGTTTAGTCCTAGTTTGGTCTAAAGTTGAGAAATGGGTTCAAATTGTGTCCTAGACCAATGTTGGGTGCTAAAGATGCTTCATGATTCATTAATGAGGTTATTTCATCAAACTAAATGGGTTAGAGGTCCTAGTTTATAGTTTGCATCATAAATGCAAAAGATGCCAAAAGTTGTCATGACAATGTTTGCAAGTTTTTGCAAACGTTGCATGCATCTCAAAAAATTTGAATCCCCTCTTGTCTAGGAGTTGGAAATGAATTATCATGGCCTAAAATTGTGGATAAGGTATCTTTAGACACTCTATGGCTTGTTTCGTGAGGTAGAGTGAATGTATGCAACTTTTGGAGAGCAAAAAAGCAAGTTTTTCTGCAAATAGTACACCGTCGAATACTTTGCAATTTTATGGTATTTTAATGGATTGAAAAATAAGATCCAACCATGGATTCATTTATTAGTGATAGTTATAATATATTTTCATTTAGAGTGTTATTAATTTTGAGTTGATTTGTTAGCTGTAGAAAAATATCTGCAAACTAGGTAGTCTGCTAGTGTAAATCAGGGTAATTTTGGTTTCATGGCTCGCCCATGAAATTAAACCATGGGAAACCTAAAATGTTGAATTAATTTCTTAGGGGATCCTCTTTACATATTTTATATACAAGTAGGAGGTTAGGAGAAATGTTTTTCTATTTATAAAGTCATGCCCTATGCGAGTTAGGACAGCCCGGCTAGAGGAGTGACAGGTGAAAATCCATATGCAGAGACAAGGGTGTGAATGAGAGAATTGAAAAAAATGTGGTGTCAGTATTTTTAGGGTCTCATAGGTCCCTATTGTCAAGCTTAGATCCCAACCAATCCATCTAGATTTATTTTTGCATAGAAATCAGTAAAGAGCTAGTGAGGAGCCAAAACAGGCCTAATAGCCCTACATTTTAGGACAGAGGTGTATAGACAGATTGGGAACCCTAGACCTTCGAAATATCTTTGGTTTTCCAAAACGGTGTCTAAATCCTAAATTGATTTTAGGGGTTGTGTGGAATGTTTTAGAGAAAAGATTTAAAAACTGACATGATAGGGCTAATTGGTGTTTTAGGCCTAATAGGACAAATTGAGTATGAATTTGAAACTCAAATAACTTGGGGTTGAAGAATTATGGGATTTGATTTGAATGGATGTAGAATGAACAATATAAGTGTATAAAAGACCCTTGTAGCATGGGAGGAGTTGTTATGAAGAATTTGGCATTGGAATTCTTCAAAGCCAAGAAGAAGCATTGAGACAAAACTGAGATAGTCGTCCCTCAAGGTGAACCACAATTGTTGTGACTCTTAGAGAAGAGTTAAGAGAGAAGTCTT
Organism: Thuja plicata; assembly: GCA_018584345.1. Lineage (NCBI taxonomy): Eukaryota > Viridiplantae > Streptophyta > Pinopsida > Cupressales > Cupressaceae > Thuja > Thuja plicata. Next base: position 96,605 of record MU226285.1, read on the forward strand.
CGAATCAGTGTCTATTCACTAGGGTGATCCTATAGTGAAGATTAGGATCCTAAGTGGATTAGGATAAGAAAGATCCTATCTAGTGAATTGTGAAGCACACCTTGGGGCTAGTTCTATCAAGGACTAGTGTCCGTAGTACCATGGGTACTTCTCCTTATAATCTTGTTTATGGTATTGATGCTATTATGAACTTGGAATTAGAAATACATTCTTTGCATGTTTCATTTCATGGGATAATTGACAAGGATCCTTTTTAGGAACAATGACTACAGGAATTAGAAATGTTGGATGAACAACGAATAAATGCTTTGGAACATATTAAGGCTTATCATAAATCACTACAGAAATAGTATAATCATAAGTTGATTGAACGTTCATTCTTGGTAGGTGATTTAGTCTTGTATGAGAATCAAAGGAATGTGAATGCTTTACCTAGTTAAAAAGGGAAGTTTAGCCCTAATTGGATTGGACTTTTCATAGTAATTGAGGATTTTACTTTAGGTGCTTATAAGATTGTTGATATGAATGGTGTTGCTCTTAAGGAACCTATTAATATTATACATCTCAAATGATATTATCCCTAAATACATCATTCATTCTTTGTGTATTTATTTATTCCTTATAGAATAGTTAGGTCCAATTTATAGGTTATGTAATTCGAATGCATTCATACATAATTTTATTCTTTCTTTCTGTTAAGTTTTATGTATTGATGAAAAGTACAAGTAATCAATCATAGAACTAACTGGGAAAATAATTTTTTTTCATATATAAAATTCTATGAGTTTAATACATATATGGCACATGTGCCATGTCTATCAATCTCTATCTCTATGCTCCAAGGGTCAGTGGCTCCTAGCTCTCTCTGATCTATGGTGTGAGGCTGAGGATCTCAGTATAGTAGTCTGTGTGCGGCTCCTTGACATTGTCATCTCATAGTTACGCTCCTGAGCTCTCTGTAGGTTAGCCATCAATTTCTCTTCTCTCTATCTTCATAACCTCAGCTCTTGATGGATGCATGCAAAAATATCTACATGTTTTCTAGGATCCCTCTATCCAATAAGGGAATCCTGATCGCTAGATGGAATTTGGTAGGCTATACATGTATCCTTCAGGACCTCCGATACAAAAATCCTCCACTCCGCTATGATAGATACAAAATTCAAACATATTTATCTTTTAGTACTTCTAAGAAAACATTTACTCAAAATATTTTAATCAATTGCATATGTCATACCTAGATCTCCCTCCTAGGTGTCACCAAAGGATATAGATGGTGGGGCCATGGAGTCACTACCCTCTCCCTACTCACTATGTCTACATCTAGGTGTGTGTGTAAATGGGTACCTGTCAGAATCAACACAAACACTCAATAGGTCATTATATTAGTCCAAAAGTGTTAGAAAAGCATGTAAAACCCATTAAAACTGACCTATTGCCTGCTAACTAGGAGGAGTGTGATTAACAACATATTAGCCCTCAGAATATGCTATAAATCAGTGATGAATACAACCTAGCATAAGGAATTTTACTTAAATAACAAGCTAAAAGATGATAAAAACATGCAATCTAGCTCTAAAAGATGAAATGAGAACAATGTAAAAACATGAAATAATAGATGGAATATGATTCTAGGATTAATCTAGCAGCATAACAATGTATTTTCAATCTAAGGTGAAGGCTCATTTGCTCTCAAAATAGGCTTCTATTTATAGAAGAATGGGAGAGAGAGAGAGAGAGGGGGGGGACAAGGTTCATTTATGAATTTGGAGACTCATAAATGAATATGTAAGAGCCTTTAATGCCCAAGGCATTAATAAGGCATGGGAGAGGCATGTGCTTAAGGTCTTCATATTAATGAAGGCATTAATGAAGGCATTAAAGAGGGAGGGGAGGATGTAAGAGAATATGGACTTTAAGAAAGTCCAGCTTGAGAAAGTGGACTTTCTCAAGTGGGTAGAGTTGCTAAGTATTCCTTAATGGAATGTGACAACATTAGGAGGTGGGTTAGAGAAGA